>CM035096.1:78073871-78617079 GCA_020205505.1 Panax japonicus | reverse complement strand
TAGGCTCTCTTACAAGATCCTATTAATTGCACACTTTTGGTACACCATACACAAGTTGTATGTAACACAATATATGCCTGTTAACAGAAAAGATGACTTACACTTGGGTAATAAGTTTTCTCCTTCAGTTTTGTAACCTATATACATAGTTCGGGACTAATAACTAGTTTTGTTATAATGTTGTTTGTCTTTCTTAACTGGTCATTATCTGGATTGACACAAAAATAAAAGTTTGTCAAACGAATTTTGTATTTTAAACTATCTTGCCACATAGACTAGTTTCTATTAGTAACACATACATTTAATTGATGTGACAGTTTATTCCTCGAGTGATATACTCCAAATTTAGATGTGTCCCCATTTGGATTTTACCCACTTTTTAAGATGTGACTCCCAAGATTAACTTTGACCCGTATTTTCATTTCTTGAAACCCCTATTAAATGGTAATATTAAGAACAACTTAGAAACTAAGGAGACGGTTTTGGGACATCAAAAACTAGGAAGAAGGGATCTCTATATCAAGACAGGAGTAATATCTGAAATAGTGGGAAAACTAGTTTCTGTTCTTGGTGTGACAAAAAAGAAGGTTTATCAGAAAACAATTAAAAATTTTCCCTTGAAACTTGGTTTCAGGTAAATATGTTGGAAATCGACCAATCAAACTACGTAAGAGCAATTGGAGAGAAAGAACTGATACCGAAGCCTTGGAAAGGCAAAAGGTGCATTTTATTTCTGCACTACGTGGCTTTTAAATTTAATTATTGGCCGTGTGTATATCCGCTGACTATGGTGTTGGTTCTTGGTCCTTTTGGCAGAATCACAATCACAGAAAATCAAAGCTTTCAAAGAAGAGCGTGTTGCACAAATGAGCATCAAAGCTAAATGATTGTACCCCTGGTAAGTGGATATTGATAGATCCTTGAGAGCTTTCGCATTGTTCTTTTTGTTATTTTCTGCATGTTTCTAATTCCTTCATGCAGAAAGCAGGCAAAATTCTATTTGAAGTTTAACATGGAACCGTAAGAGTTAGTTAGCTCAATAAATGCCTACAAGAAAAAATCTTGAGGTCGCTAGTTTGAGTCATATTGAAGCCTGACCTCGAGTATTTACTCTTGAATTCTCTATACCGGCATGGAGAGTCTTGCCTTTGACTAAACTGTTGAGTGAGGACAAAGTCCCATAATATAAAAAAAGAAAAAGACAAAGAAATTTAATATGGTGGAACATATTATACAAATCTTGAATTTTGATATTATATTGAAAACTTTGAGCTATAATTAGTGAAAATAAATAGAATGGTGAACACGTCGAGAACTCAAGCATAGAACTAAACGTTTAGGTAAATAACATGAAACAAGGGGATCATAGGAAACATGCCTAGACGAGTCAAAGTCTTTACAATGTTAAGGCCTAGTTTAATAATGTAGGATCTTTAGAAAAGTAAATGACTTTGTGCCACTGTACCATACATGTCACCACATATGACTACCCTTTGATATTCTTGGTTTCACAGTTTCTTCTTTAGATTTGTTTCTTAAACTAACACTCCTGCACCTATTCCCAAAAATTAGCGACAAAACCACATTGGCCTATGGGCAGAAAGATGAGATCTCCTTTTTTTTATAAAGATGAGATCTCCCTTTTTTTTTAAACTAACGCATCGACTCTCAATAAGTAAGGCCAATAATCTGTTAATATTTCAAAGACAATAATAGTATGAGCTGGTAACAATCTCAGTTTGCCACAAAGAGACGATATTTATTCTCTTGGAAGAACCAGCAAAGAGAGGTTTGGTGGTGGAAGTCGCAAAGTTGTCTGTTGGGTTTATTATGCGGTGAGTCGGTCACGGTTCGCTGGTTGAGAGTGGTTGGTGGTGAGGGGAAGAGCAGATGACAATACAGCCAACAGAGCATTGGTAGTAGCTGGATGGAGGTGGGAAAAAACTGTTCGAGGTGGCGACAATGACGTCGACGCTCATGATATCAATGGTAATTCAAACAAGGTGCCGAGTGAGTATTAGTAGTGGTCATAACAAGGGATATCACTATTAATAAAGCGGCTCCATGAGCTGCTGATGTCAGCGTTGGTGTAGTTGGGTCACAATTTATTTCTCCTTTTACCCCTGCAAGTTTAGTGATGTTATTATTTTGTCCTTTTAAATTTTGTGACTGTTGTTTGTCTTATTTTTTTTAGTTTTTTATGATATTGTTCTGTTCTACCTAATTTGCTGAACATTTCTGCAGGCTCCGACTTTAATTTGTCGAACCTTATTGGTTGATATGCACGATTGGACGGCCATAGAATTTAGCATCTAAATTCTGCTCTGATTAGCGTCTACCTTTCAGATAATTTTCAAACATTCTAGAACTCCGTACTCCATGAGTTTTTATATATACAGTATTGTGTGAATTAGTAGACTAGTATAAATTTGGAAGAAGTTGATACTATATTTGCAATCTCCAGTAGTTGGGTGGTCCAGGACTAGTGTTTAAACAAGAACCGAGTGTGTATATTGTTTCTTACGACTGTATTATATACATTTGATGCTGGAATCTGAAGAACATGTTCTTTCCTTCTGAAAATGAATATGCATATTCACATCCTTGTTTTCATTGCAGCATTATGAAGGACTGCGATCGGTCTATAAACCTGGTTTATTGAACTTAGGTTGCATTTATTTGCAAAAATGTTGGATGAGATGAGACAAGTCCGTGGTCTATTTATAATCATTTTAAGGTTATTTGATATATCACATTAGACATGTAATCCATTATCAAGAGGCCTTTGAAATGTAAAAAAAATGTACTTCATAAGATTAAATAATGAACTAATCATGATAATAATGAACTAATCATGTGATAAAATGTAATGGTAATTTTGTTTTGTTACAACATTTACGGGTGTGGAGGTGGCGATTCCAAAAAAAAATTTAATGTGTTTGCACGTGTGTTTTCGAATGCAAATACAGGTATATTTGTGTTCAAAAATAAAATTTGATATTTGTATTTGTATTCGATTAATATGCAACATAGAATATTCATATTTGAATTTGACGGATAATATTTGAATATAGATATTATCCGTATTCATTTTGTTCAACATAATATGGATAACTATATTAAATATTCCCATGTATTTGCATCTGTTCAAAATTTTTTTTATAAAAGTTTCAATTTATTTTTTTCTTTATTTTTTTCACAATGTGAATTGAAAACCATAAAAAGTTTACTTAATAAAATAAAAATTAGAAATGATGTACAATTAATCAAATAAAATAATAAAAATATACAATAATCATATGTAATTTTTCTTATATTGTATATCATAAAATTGTAATAAAATATGACAATCCCAAAATAGGTATACATCACTCATTCTGAGTCGCCAGATATATGGTACAGAATATAAATACAAATTTAATTATACAATATGAGCTGAGAGTTTTAACACGAATATTGAGACAATATCCAAACTTAAATGGAGTCATCATTACAATTATTATCACTATTTTATAAAATAGTGAGGACTATTACAGCCACCATTTCGGACCGTCACTCCATTTTTCAACTAGTCTCGGCCACGTTCTCGTTTCAAAAGAAAATAATGAAAGCAAAAGGGTGAGCTCAACTAGCTCAGTAAGAAATATTATGACTAAGATAATTCATTTATTAATAGCCTTCATCAGAATAAATCAGATATTTAGAACATATAACAGATAATAAAGATTTTTAACCATAATTGCAGCGGAATCAATAATTCATTAGAAGAATCAAATAAAACATAATGTCTATTATCTCCTCCAATTTAAAAGTCCATCGTTAATATTTTTATTTCTGTAATACTCATCAACAGTTATTTGTTGTACCCAATACAAAGAGAACTTTCATCACCTGTCTGCACCCGAACCACTAAAAATTATAGTTAAATTCATAATTTATATTTATAATCATGTAAATCAACAGTTTCTCCTTGTCCCAAAGGCTTAATAGAACGTTTACTCAATATTCTTACCCCAAAGACTAAAGATATTCAAATGTAATAACAATAATCATACCAATCAGTTGTCTATCTTTGCACTACGGACAAAAAATATTCAACTATAAAACTAATGGTCATGATCATATCAATCAATTGTCTATCAGTGCACTACGCCCAAAGACATTCAACTATGGTCATGATCCTACCAAACACATCATCGAATTATCCATGCACTACTGGCCAAGGATATTTGTTAGTATCACCAGTGGTCATGATCATGTCATACACCTATCCATCTTTGCACTACGGGCCAAAGCTATCAATCAACAAATCGTCTTTGCACGTAAGCCAAATATATACAACTGTAAAACCAATAATCAACAGTCCATCTTTACACTACGGGCCAAAGCTATCAATCAATAATCTGTCTTTGCACGTAAGCCAAAGATATACAACTGTAAAACCAATAATTAACAGTCCATCTTTGCATGTATGCCAAAGATATACAACTGTAAAACCAATAATCAACAGTCCATCTATGCACTACGGGTCAAAGATGACTTTCGTTACAATATAAACATGATGATGATGACAATGATATAAACATCAATCAAATAAAATCAAGGATAAATATTAAATATTTTTAATTTATCCAGAGTTTAAAAATGTCCAAATTATCAACATGATACTACGTTGTGGAGTAAAATTTAAGAATAATATTCATGTATCAAAAATAATTTGGACAAAAAAGAATCAATTTTTTATCGTAAATAGTACCCCGTGAATAGCATCCCCGTGAATAGTACTTCGTAAATAGTGCCCCCGTAAATAGTAATTCGTAAATAGTACTCCATGAATAGTATCGTATTTATGAATAATGTCCATGAATAGTACCGTATATATGAATAATGCCCATAAATAGTACTATGTGAATAGTACCGTATATATGAATAGTATCCATGAATAGTACCGTATGAATGAGTAGTACTGGATGAATAGAAATAACACCACTTTACCTTAGTAGAAGACTGGATACTGCAATAGTGAAGTAGCAGAATACTCTTCTTCTTTCTCTCTATAGTTTCTCTCTCTATAGTTGCTCTTGTGAGTCTTAGGGAATTGGTGAGAATGAAAGAAGAAATGAGCTTCTATTTATAGAAAAATATAGTTTCGATAATTTCATGTTTAGGGGTTTGACTTATTACAGTTTAATACCTTCATTTTTGCCTCTATTTTTATTTAGTACTTCAAGTATTATCAATCTTGTACAACCTCCCCTAATAGTACATGCATGTGAATCAATAGTTCCATGCATGTGAACAAATAGTTATTTGCATGTGAATTAATAGCAATTAATTACTCATTTATCCGATTAATTACCCGTTTAGTCAATTTAACATGTAGAAATCAACTATTATCGAAATAAATATCGATTTCTACTAACACAAATAATGCCAACACAACGTAAATATTTTTATCAATAATTTAATTTTTGAAATTTTCAATGTTTGACCTTTTTTTTTTTGAAAAAGTCAACTATTGACTTTTTGACCAAAAAGTCAAACCCGATAAAATTTGTCTCCAAATTCAACTCTGAACTCAAATTTGATTTTTAATAACATTCATTATTAATATTATAACTCACAATATTAACAACCAGATCATTTTCAGGAAAGAGGGGGATTTTCGATAAGGATTTCTCCCTATTGGCGCGCAATTAGGTGACCAAACCCCTTTTCTCGATAGAACTTTCTAGACATCGTCAATAATACAAATAATAATATGAATAACTTTGTCGTCTCAATTATTGATTTAATAATATAAAATATTGTGATAATAATTGAATCAATAACGTGATACTATGCAGCAATTACTGTGACAATAATTAAAATAAATTGAGTGACTTCTCACGTAAGTATCAATAATCAAAGATACTGTACAATACCGTGTGCTACTATGTAACCACTCGTAATACTGTACTTTTATCACCGATTATTTTATGACAAGTTTCTTACTTTGAATTTTTTTCACATATCACCCTTAACTTTAACCTTTTATCAATTTAACCACTTACTAAATAGAATAATAATTATAAAAAAATTGAATACTTTCATTTCATAAAATTTGGGGTCTTAAATAAAAGATGTATAATCAATTGATGTTAATATGTCAAAGTTAGCTTATTTTCGACGAAATATTTCGTCGGATATTTCGTTGGATATACAGGCGTCGGGATTAATTCCGTCAAAAATTCAGTCGAGAATATTTAAAATCGACAGAATAATGTCGACTAAAATTCTGTCAGAAATATACTAATTTTGACGAATTTTGTTCGTTGTCGTTATTATGTCGATGATATGGGAAGATAATTCTGACGGAATTTCCCTCAGAAATCGACATTGTTCTGTCAGAAATATAATTTTTTTTTAAAAAATGAAAAATATAAGGTCGATCTGTAACCTGTTTTATCCCAATAACACATACAATAATATATTTCACATCCAACATAACTATAAAAACCTGTTTATTTCATCATATCAAACGTAAACTAAGTAATTAATGTTAATATGAAGTAATTGATCAATAATAACAATTATATATACATCAATGTTCCATAAATTATACAATATAATTTACAAAACTCATACAGACTCAACTGAACAAAACTATAAATGATCTACACTATAATGAATAAATATGTAGAAATGATCTACAATTTAATGAATAAATCTAGACAAATGAACTATATACTAGTAGGAGGATCATCAGGCGAGAGTGGATGGCAATGCTGCTTTGGTGTATAAAAATTAGCGTCGTCGTCCCCCCACTCGCCATCGCCACCATGCTCTACATCACCACCCTATTGATTGATAAGATTAAAAATATAAATCATTAGTCTGATCTGTATATATGCGAGAATTAAAAAGACTTTGCTTAAATGAAAATAAAATAACATGCAGAATACATGAAAATAAATCCATATTTATTTATTTTGATTTATTTTATTTGATTTTCTCTTATATTATATTAATTAATTTTTTAAATATATTTATTTATTTCTATTATATTTAATTTAAATTTATTTTGTATTATTTTATTTTATATTATATTACTTTATTCACTTTAATTTAATTTAGTTAAATTAAATTATATTAAATTTAATTAATTAATTTTATTTTGTATTATATTATATTATTTAAATTAATTAAATTTAATTATAGCACTACCAAAGTAATTTATTTTATTTTATTTATCAAATTTATTTTATTTATTAAAATAAAATAACATATTTTAATTTATTTTTAATTTAATTTAATTTATTTATTAGATATGATTTGTGACAATCCGAGAATTTAAAATCTTAATTTATTGGTTTAAGGTTTAAATTAGAACCTAGACAGAAAATAAGTGTATGCGTTTGATGTTTTTGGGAAGGAATTTTGAGAATTTCAAAATTATGTGTAGAATTTTGGAGAATTATTCAGGATTAAGTGTATATGTGTATATGTTCTGTGATTATGATATTATATGTGTACAATATGTGTTTAAGGGTCAAGGATTGACCAGATAAATTTTATCAGTGTCAAACCCTAAGTATATATTAAGAACGTCAGCGTTAAGTCAGAAAACCCTAACGTGTGATAAGAAACCCTAGAAACCGTTTCTGAAACCCTAATTTTGGTTTCGGGAGTCCAAAACCCTAATTCAGAAATTAAAAACCCTAATCTGGGAATTTAAAGGTTAATTATAATGCTTAAGTGCTATAAATTATAATATTAATTAGGGTAAAGCTTAATTAATTAGTAAACTCTAATTTCAAAATTTTAAACCCTAATTGTTCTGTCAGAAACCCTAATGTACAGTTGTGAATTTAATTGCTAAATTAGCAATATTAATTAGGATAAATTAATCCTAATAGTCAAACTTGAAGTTATGATTAGGAAATCTTAATATAATTATAGAATCCTAATTATAAGTTAGAAATATTATATTTCTATTTTAAACCTAATTTGGAAATTTTAGAAACTAAAATGTAAAACCTAAGGGTTGAACCTTAAACTCTAAGGGTTAAATCCTAAACCCTAAGGGTTTGTATTAAATGACAATTCTAGAAATAAAATGGTATAGAAAATGGCTATTTTACCCTTTTTGCTATTCTTTAATGAGTTGGTGTATATGTTTTGACCTTAGGTGAGTTGTTCACCAAACCTAGCTCTAGCATGTGCTTTATATCAAAAAAATCAACCATTTTGTCAATCTAAGTTCATTGCATCTAAGATATATTATAGATTAAGTGAGAGAAAGCTCACTTTAGTTTTCAAAATAGCCAAGTCCCTTCTCTCTCTATATTTTGGATCTTAGAGTGAGAAAGTGTGAGAAACAAAGCCAAGATCATGTAATAACAAACCAAGATCAGATCATGATCAGTTCATGAATCAATGCCTAAAAGGTATAAAAACCCTAAATTTCGAAATCCTTAGATCTTATGTTTGATGCTATAATTAGTTGGTTAAAGTTGTGTATTAGGGTGTCTTTGAGTGATCTGGGTTGATAGATCATGGATCTATAATACTTAGATGCACGAATCTAGCATTTTTATAAATCTGGAAAAAGTTGAAAAAGATGACCTGACAGCCATATGTCAGTGCCTTTAGATTCTTCTGTATAAAGTATTTGTGGTGTTTTATGTTATAAATGTGTTCTATGTTATATGGATTATGTTCTGAAACTAGAAACAGGTCCCGATCATGTGTATATTGTGAGATACGAGCAGTCAAACTGCGTTGACCAGTCACGCGAATGGGTTTCTGGGCAACCCAGAAACCCAGATCTTATCTGACAACGATATTGCAGGCTCTAGATCTTGCTTGTTTTTAATGTTTGTTTTATGTTGTTGGTTGGATGTTGGAGACTGCTATATGAACTACAAATCTATGCTTTTAGATCACTCAGATCCGTAGCCGAATCGTAGAAATTTGTGGTCAAACCACCTTTGACCAACTGGCCTTATGAAGATCTAGGTAACCCAGAATCTTCAAAAAAATGTTTCCTGACCAGTAGTTTGACAAACCTTGATTTCTTAAACGTGTTGTTGTTAGATCGACCTGTTGATATATTATTGTAGCCTGACATATCCTCTACAAGAATGAGCCATTAGATCACCCAAACAATACATAGAATGCAAGTTACAGGGATTGAAAGATAGTCATTTGGACTGTTCTTCATTTCTGGAAAACTCAGAAATGAAGAACATCCTCTAACAAGTATTTTGGAGGCTTAGATCTGTCTGGTAGATTTTTGAATAGCCATGAACTCGATTGATTATGATAGTATTACACTTATAATATAACATCAAAACATTAGATTGCCAAGAAACATTAATATTAAGGATCTATCACTGGTCAAACCAAGCCTCTAGAACAGTGACATTGAATTTTGGGTTTCCTCAAGAACAACTAAAGAACACATTTAGCGACGCTTGTGTCACCTAAAATACCTTTAGCGACAGATAAATTAGAAAATTAATTATTTTAATTAATAAATTGAAATAATTAGTTTTTAATTATTAAAAATAGATAATAAATTATGAAAAATTATTTTAAAGTCTAAATTTTTTTATATAATTATTTTGAGTATATTTCAAAAATATTTAATATTTTTGTAATATAAAAGGTATTTATTTATTTAATTATAATATTAAATAAATTATTTAAAAATAGTTTTAATTCATGAAAAATATGAAAAATTATATTATGATATTAGAAAATATTTTAAGTTATTTTTAATGACTTTTAATATTTTGTGATGAATTTCATTAATAATTTATTATTAATGGTAATTAATTTATTTAATAATTATATTAAATAAATTATGGAAAAATAGAATTAATAATTTAAAAATTATATAAAAATAATTTAAGTGTTATAAAAATATTTTAAGTTATAAATATAACTTTTGATATTTAGTCATGAAAATATTAATATTTTAATATTAATATCAATTATCGGATAATGGATTTAATTATTTTTAAATCATATAAATATGATTTTAAAGTATTAAAAATACTTTGTGATATTATAAATATATTATAATATTATGTTATGATTCTCATTAATATTTTATATTAAATAAATATTAACTATAATAGAATACTGTGGTATTTTAATTAGATAAATACGATATTAATGATTGGAAAATCATTTTAATGGTAATAATTATCTGAAAATTATTACAAGTCTATAAAAAATAATTTGATTGATAATAATTATTCTAGAATAATTGTTAAGTGTTTAGACAGAGTTTAATTGAACTTAAACTCGAGCATTGTCCGACTAGACCATCGGAATGATAAAATTGTGTCAGTTTCAAGTCAGACTGAAATAGTTTGACTTGATACTAAGTCTTATATATGTGTATTGTAGACTGATAGGGTTATGTGCTATGTGTTTAGGTTATTCTATGTATATATATATAATAATAATATTATACTATGATGATATTATTCTAATATTAGAGATCTATATTACTAATATTAGGTCTTCGGATAAAGCGATATAAATTGCATAGCGGTAATCAACGGTTCAGACAAGTTTTTCTTAACTTACTAAGAGGTGATTCATTCGGATATACTTATGGTTAATCATTGCTGATTGCCATGTATAATTGTACTCTGTACGGAGAATATTCGTTTGTTTGTGGAATATTCTTGTTATTGGGGAATTTTCGTACGACGACGCTGTCATTTATGGGCCCCATAATAAAATAACTGTCGGATAAAGAAAATGACAAGTTTGAGTTTTTATAAATAACGGCGTAGTTGTTACCGTTAACACTGTTGGAATACCCGGTGGTTAAAATACAGTAATACGCGTGGATGCACAGTATTGATGAATTATTGATCCTTACGTAAGAAGGCACTACTCAATAATTGTTACAGTAGTTACTGTTCAATATTTTATTTTATTGATTCAATAATTGCTGCGTTGATATTTTATATTATTGTTGTTTCAATAATTATCACTGCACAGTATTTCCCATTATCAGATCAATAATTAATATTATTTGAATAATATAACTAGATACCATTATTGGCAATGTCTAGAAATTTCTGTCAAGGAGAGGTTTGGTCACCTAATTGCGCACCAATAAGGAGAAATTCTTATTGGAAAGCCCCCTCTTTCTTGGGAACGGCCTGGTTGTCATAAATGTAATTCTGTAATATTATTTGTGAATAATTAATTATTGATTCATATGATAAGGAAATATTTATTTTATGTGGATATAAATGTTGGATATATTTATTGTGGTTAAAAATGAAGGAGTTAATGTTGATGTGTTTTATCAATATTTTTGTCGGAATGAAGGTATTAAAAATTAAACCAGTATTTTTGAGATATATTGTGTGAATTATAATTTTTAATCTGACCGTTGTATCATTGTAATTTTTGGATATGTTATACATATATAAGTTGAGTATATGTCCACAAATTTTGAACCGTTAAAAATGAACGTATGATTTGTTATTAATTTTAAGAGGTGACTGATTCAGAAATTAGGTTAATAAATTATTTTGGTGGAAAATTCTAGAATTGAGTGGGCCCCACTTGTGGTTGGTGAAGAAATATGCTGAATTTATTTTAAATATAGTGGGTGGGAATAGTAGCAGGTAAAGCCATCAGGTTGCAGGTCAAGTCTGCTAACATTTTCCTATAAATAGAGGGCTAAGTTAGAATTGAACATCACACCAGAAACACGTTTTCTCTCTTTCTCTCTCTAGATTATTGAGTATATTTTGTGACTATTTAGATACTTTGTGAGTTTCTATTCATCAGTGCAAGTTTCCTTCAGCCTTATACCGATATTCCGATCAGAAGTACTGATATTTTGAGGTAAGGGATGTTATTTTCTTCATGTATGATATTATTTCTTCAATATCATTATGCCGAAGTATTGATATGAATTTTTATCAAATTTAGAACTTTTTGTGTCGGGATTACTATTCACGTATACATCACTATTCACGAATACGACACTATTCATCGAAAAATGAAATTTTCTTCTTTTTGTCCAAGATGTCTATTATGGTTACTATCTTTGATTGTATCCATGTTTTGATCTTTATTTTTGAATTCTGCTTCAAAATTGGTATTTATGAAGTATTATTGATTTTGGATAAACTGTTATACGAATCCCTACTATTTGTCCTTCTGTTTCACTGGATTTGTTTTCTTTAAAATATGTTTCATCATCCTCAGTCCTAAATGATGATATTACTAAATATTTTTGGCCTGAAGTGTAAAGATAAATGATTAACTGATGAATATCTTTGGCCCGTAGTGCAAAGATGAACAGGTGTTGAGATGAACATGACCAACTGGTGATACAAATGAATATCTTTGGCCTGTAGTGCAAAGATGAATATTTGATTAAAGATGTATATTGATTATTGTTACAGGGATAAAATATTGATGATGGACTTTTAAATCATAGAAGATAGTAGAACTCATTCTCTACTCGACTCTTCTAATGGATTGCTGTTTTCGGTGCAGTTGTTGATCTAAAACTTGTTGGCTATTATATTTTATCAGATTTTTCCCTGTTGAAGACTAACGATAATTTTTTGTATATTATCTTAGTCATAACATTATTTACTGGGCTAGTTGAGCTCACCCTTTTCTTTTTTGTTCCATTTTTCTCAGGAGGTGAGAACATAGCAGGAACTAGTCGGGGTACGGAGTGATGGTTCTAGAAAGATGTTTTAGTAGTCCTCACTATTTCTGTAAAATAGTGTTTGAATAATTGTAACGAGGACTTATTTGAGTGTGGACATTGTCTAGAAGGGAATATTTGTATTTAAAATCATAGTATGTGTCGTCGTATTTTGCACGACAATTTTATTATTGAAGTTGTAGTTTGCTTTCTGTACCATGTATTTGGTGACTCAGAATGGGTGTTGTATACCTATTTTGGAGGCGTCACATATTCAATCAAAAATATATTATTTCCGACGAATATATCTGTTAGATATTCGGTCGTAAATAATCGCATCGAAAATAAAATCCGTTGAAAATTTCGTTGGACTTTAATTATCCTCAACGAAAGTATCTCCGACGGATGTTCGTCGAACATGAATTATCTTCGACAGAATATATAGGACGAAACCTTTCGTCGAATATAGATGTGCCTATTTTTGATGGACGTATTCCCTCGGACTTATACTATTTCCGACTAAAAACTAAAATAATCAGATATTTATTAAAATTGTCTGATTTTTAACTTCGACAAAATTTGCGTCGGAGATAACGTTGTTACGACGGATATATTCCGTCGCAATTAACGTATGTTCGACTGAAAATTAGGACATTTCACCATTTATTAAAAATTGATTATTTGTTAACTTCGAGGGACGTTCCGTCGATCATACCCTATTTTTTTAAATACATATTTTTAAAGTTTGGTTTCCAGGTGTTTAAACCCATTAATGTACCTGTAACATGTCACAACCCAATACACAATAATATAAACTTGTATCTCACATTCAAATATGCAACATAACACTAAAACTTAATCATCAACTCATTATCATTCACATTCACATTCACATTCAAATATCCACCAAAACGTATTATAAGCTAACCAATTACAAATATAAGCTAATGTTCCATAAATGTTAAACAATATAATTTACAATACTTGTACAGACGCAATTAGATAATACAATATATACAAAAGTTCTACAATAACATGAATATATACAAATGAACTATAAACTAGTAAAAGTATCATCATCGGGCAGAGGTGGACAACGATGCTCTGGTGTATGGAAATCAGCGTCGTGCTCCTGCTCATCATCGTCAGCCTGCTCGCCATCACCACCCTGTTAATAGAATTAAAAATATAAATCATTGGTTCGTATATATATATATATATATATATATATATATATATATATATATATATATATATATATATATATATATATATATGAGAATTAACAAACTAGCCTTAATTGAAAAACATAATCATTAAGAATACCTGAGTAGGTGGGGGCAGACGAAAATCCTCCTCCAAGAGGGTAATCACTATCCGGAGCATCTCGACGCTCCAAGCGTCGAACTGCTCCCGTGGTAATTCCGGCCCGTACTCTCTGCAGAGGCCCCTGCTATAATATCCTGAGCAATCTGGTGAAGACGAGAACTGGAAGGTAAAAGCTGACGCCGAAAGACCGGATCGATACGAAATCTATCTGCCACGGCCCCTATCAGCCGCCGGAAGATATCGTCATCCAAGCCAGTGCCCGTATGAGATGGTCCGACATGTGCTATCTAACGCTGGCGCTAGCTGGAGCCTATAAAGAGATACAAATTCGATTACTAATAATAATTTATATAATGTGATAAATTCGGATAATTTCATAAAACATAAAAAAATATTACCTCCAAAAAGTGTATATGCGGGTATCCTCGGCAGACCCAACACTCGATATCTGCCGGTACTACTAGTAGGGGTATCCTGAGACGCGACCCATAGTCTCAGCTCCTCATCTCGATCTAATACAATATCGGGAAGAGGGGTGGCAGAATCTAACGGCTATACGCTCGTCCCGTAGCATCTGAAATCGGTCCTGTAATGTATTCCATATACGTATGTTAATTATATCATTTTACTTATGATTGAATATTATTAAAAGATAAATAGTAAGATGAGTTTTACACGTATAGCTAAAGCTGCCTGAGACAAAGCACGCTCGTCCTTAAGTGTATGGGCTCGATCCCAAAACTCTAGAATGATAGGATCTAGGCCCAAGGTCCTCCCCAATGCCTAATAAAACATTCATAAAACATGTCTTAAGTATTTTTGTGAGAACTTGACACATAAATAACTAAATACAACGCACTTACCGTCTTTTCCTCCTCGAACGACTAAGAACCAGTGGTGTGTACTATCCGGATCTGACCACAGTTCTTCTTCACCTGCTCAGACTTTTTCTTTGTGGTCCCGGGCTGGTCCACAACTGCCTGGGCTGCCTTCTGTCGCATCTCATATAGCCATCCAGAGTAATTCATAGTGACATGATGCTCAATCACATCATCGCCACCTGACTGAGAGATGCTCGGGTCAAATCGATAATAAACCTATAACATGGTAAGCTTATTTAAAATTAAGAACAATTGATTTCGTCATCCCAATATAACTATGTAGTGATAATATGCTTAACTTACATGGAACTCCCGCAAGATAGTCTGCATAAAAGTGTCATCGTACCGCGCATACTGACTAAACCGCATGCACCCTCTCGGGAGATGCATCAAGCAGATCGCGTGTAGGGTGTGCTTAACCATCGGGTCTAGTATACTACAGAAAAAGTATAACAATATGTGTTATGTGAATTGTGTTTTGCAATAACTGATAGAAATATTACGAATATATTAACACTTACTGCTGGGAAACGACATCCACCGGTACTGTAAGTGGCACTGCCGGTGGACGACCAAAGATACCGAGGTTCGTCCCTCGGTGTCGTCGATGATGTGCATTTGTAATAATTATATGTAACATAGTACTTCAATTCATTATTATAATTAATGCAGCTTGAGATATATTTAAATCCTAGTTAAGATAACTTACTCGCGCCTGAAGAAGAGCCTCCATCGTGGCTACTGTCTCCAGTACCGGATCGCCCACCACCTCGACGACCTCCACCGCTATGTCTAGCCATGAATATCCTACTACTATAACAAAATTGGTAGATTACAAATATATAAGGTTGAACAATATGTGGTAAGTACTAATATGAATGCTCATTTTCAATTACGCATGTCATCAAACCCATCAGAATCAACGTGTATATCATTCTCGGATTCGGTATCTTTCTCATCCTCAATTTTGAGATCAGTTTCAAAATCGTTATCATCCTCAACGACTACATAATCATTCATGTGTACGTTGGCCTCGACATCCTCATCGTTAAATACGTCAATGACATCATTACTCACCACATCTTCAGCATGAAACACTACGGCCAATGGGTTGCTCACATCTTCTTGCAACGCCTCATCCATACCAAACATGTTATCAACATTAAATGAGCGTGTTTTAGTAGTGACTATTGTGTACCAGGGGCTGCGAGTATTTACGACATTAGGAGCGTAATACACTTGAGTCACTTGACTTGCTAACACGTACACGTCATCAGACTTTAACACCGACTTGATATCCACGATTGTGATTCAATTATGATCAACTTTAACCCCCTTTTCAGTATCAAACCAGCTACACTTAAATGTAAACTACTTTTTTGCCGCCGTGATAATTGAGCACAACTACATCCTGTAAACGACCATAGTAATTGGACTCAGAATCTTGGTAGCAGCTTCCTAACACCATAACCCCAGAATTGACTGATGTGAGTTCATGTAAGTCATCGACTCTAAATCTGTACCCATTCACGATGCAACCAGGAAAATAACTAAAGACTTTGTAAGGTCCTTGGATGACATATATAAAACGCTCAGAAATATTCTTTGCTTCAACCCTTTTCTTAAACCACTGTTGGAAATTAGCATTAGTGAATGTTTCCAATTCTGCTGCAATAAAAGTTGGGTTAAAAGCATACGCTTCCTCTTTGAATGAACTGCGATATTAGTAAAATATGTTTAATATATATATATATATATATATATATATATATATATAGATGACTACACTTGTAAATTGTACTAAATGGAGCAAATAAGCTTAGACTTATGTGATGTATGCTGATACTTCTGGCATATTTAGAAGCACGTATGTAGATACAATCTTTAACTCTTTGTTGCTTAAGTAAGTTAACGTCTCAGGGTCAAATGGTTTAGCCGGATATGTGAATACAGCTAAATCATCATCATCATGAGTCATTGGACCAAAAACCTCATTCCTTCCTAAATGGTTGTGCTTCGTTGAGACAACATTATCAAAATACAATGAGCAGAAGTTGAAAAGCTCTTCCTCTGTATATGGTTCAGCAATAGAACTCTCTACACGAGCTTTGTTCTTGACCTTTTGTTTTAATCGGCGCATATACCTATATACGATAAATAATATGCAGACAAATTGAAGTATTATTAATATGAGCAGGATAGAGAAATTAGCAGTTTATATATTACCTCTCAAAAGGATACATCCACCGATATTGCACCGGTCCTCCAAGTTTGAGTTCATATGGCAGATGAATAGGCAGATGTTCCATCGAGTCAAAAAATCCTGGAGGGAAGATCATTTCGAGCTTGCACATGGTAAGCACAATATTCTTCTCCATTTGTTCGACATCACTGTACTTAATTATAGTTGAGCAAATATCTCAAAAGAAATTTGACAGTTCGGTCAATGCATCCAGAACTTTTCTGGGTAACATCTCACGAAATGCAATTAGAATCAACTTCTGCATGAATACACAATCGTGACTCTTGAATCCAGAAATTTTTAATTGCTCAACCTTACAACAACGTGTTATGTTCAACGCATATCCATCTGGGAGCTTCAACCCACTAACCCACTTACACACGTCTTCAACTTATTGCTTAGTAAGACAAAATGGAGCTTTAGGTTTCGTAGTGTTAGAGCGAAGCCACAATTCTGGCCTAATGTTCAATGCCTCCAAATCCTTTTGAGCATTGTCATTGTCTTTAGTTTTACAACTCGCATCTAATACGGTGTAAAACAAGTTCTCAAAAACATTCTTTTCGGTATGCATGACATTTATACAATGACAAACTGAAAGTGTGCCCCAATACGACAACTCAAACCATATAGGCAAGTATGTCCAATTATGAGTCTTCCTGTACCCGGTTGCTCTCAATTTACTATGTTCCTTCCCCGACAAAGGAAATCAAGTTGATTCAACCAGCCCAAGACCTCACTGCCCAACAGCCGACCAACAACCCCCTTCTTCTCTATCTTTCTGTTGAACTGTGCAGACATCTTTCTGTAATTTTGATCAAAAGGCAATAATCTATGAGCAGTTCTAAAGAAACTACAATTTCGCCCATGCTACAACTGGTTGCCTTGCACATGCCCCATACACACTGGACATGACAGCTTCCCGTGGGTTGACCAACCACTAACCATCCCAAGAGCCGGAAAGTCAGTGATAGTCCATAATAGGGCTGTCTTCATCACAAAATTCTCGCATATCAATTTATCATACGTCTGAACCCCTGTCTCCTACAACATCTATAGTTCATCCACTAACGATCGAAGGTACACATTAAGGTCTTTTGTAGGACTTTTATCCCCCGGAATGAGTAAAGTCAAAAAAAATATAGATCCCTCATGCACATTGCAGGTGGAAGATTATAAGCGACCATAATTATGACGCCCCCAAAACAGGTATACATCACCTATTCTGAGTCGCCAAATACATGGTACAAAATACAAATACAACTTAATTATACAACTGTCGTGCAAAGTACGACAAAACATAAGCTGTGAGTTTTAATACAAATATTGTCATCTAGACAATATACAAACTCAAATTCAATATTATTACATTTATTTTCCCACTATTTCACTGAATAGTGAGAACTACTAATGCTATCATCTGGTCCATCACTCCGTTTCCCGACTAGTCCCTACTACGTTCTCATTTCCTGAAGAGAACAATGAAAGTAAAAGGGTGAGCTTAACTAGCCCAGTAGGAAATATTATGACTAAGATAATGCAGAATATATTATCATTAGCCTTAAATAGTGTTAAACTGATACAATATAACAAGCATCAAGTTTAACTGAAGCGGAACAAGTAATCCATTAAAAGAGTCAAGTAGAGAATAAAATCTACTATCTTTTATGATTTAAAAGGTTTTTCATCACTTTTATCACTGGGACTCAGCTTAATAAATAATTCACATAATCGAATCACCCCTGCACTGCGGCCAAGGATATTCTTTAGTATCACGACCACAATTATCCATGCACTACGGGCCAAGAATATTTGTGTATTCATTAATGGTCATGATTATGCCAACAACTGTCCATCAATGTACTACGGGCCAATGAGGACTTTTACCACATCATTTGTAACATTACAGTCATGATTACACCGAATAATCCCTGATCATAATTATACCAAGTCCATCTATACACTACATGCCACAGATGACTTTTAAAAAAAATATAAACACGAGGATGATGACAATGATATAAGAATTCAACAAAACAAGTTCAAGAATTAATTTATACAGGAACTAATAATGTCCAAATTGTCAACATGATACTGCTTTGTAGAGTAAAATTCTAGAATGATAAGAAGAATATTTCCATGAAAAGATATTGGATGAAGCGCAAATATCAAGGATATTTCACTAATTTCATGGAGTATAGAAGTCAAAACTTTAACCAACTGAGTATAACAAGGAATGGAATAACAAAAGAAATCACCAGGCATGCGATAGACCGCACATGCATGTTATTCCAACAGAATAATAAATAACGAAATCAGGTCCGGTGTAAAACGCACAGACAAGATATTCCAACAGAATAATAAAGACGGAACCAGGTCCAGCGTAGAACGCATAGACAGGATATTCCAACAAATGATAAAGACAGAACCAGGTCTGATGTAGAACGTACAGACAGGATGTTCCAACAGAATGATAAATAATGGAACTAGGTCCGGCATAAATGCACAGACATGATGTTCCAACAGAATGATAAAGAATGGAATAACAGAAGAATTTCACCAAGTATAGGGTAGCCCGCGTATACAGGTTATTCCAATAAAATAATAAAGAATAAAATAACAGAAGTTCTCTTCATGGATAAGAAAGAAATAATACTCCCTACCTTAGAAAAACTGGATACTGGAATAGTGAGGTAGCAGACTTCTCTTCTTCTTTCTCTCTATAATTTCTCTCTATAATAATCGCTCTAAAGCTTTTGTGAATTGGTGAGAAATGAAGAAAGAATGAGCTTCTATTTATAGGAAAATATAGTTTCGATAATTACACGTTTTGGGGCTCGAAAAATTACAGTACAATTCCTCCAACTTTTCTTTCATTTTTAATTTAGTCTTGCAAGTATTATCAAACTTGCACCACCTCCCCTAATAGTAAATAATGTGAATCAATAGTTCAATCATGTGAATCAATAGTATAATCATGTGAAAAATATGAATTACAGTATAGTACCTCCATCTATACCTCCATTTTTAACTTAGTCATGCAAGTATTATCAATCTTGCACCAACTCCCCTAATAGTAAATAATGTAATTCAATAGTACACATATGTGAACAAATAGTTATATAAGCATGTGAATTAGTAGCAATTAATTGCTCATTTATCCGATAAATTACCCGATTTATCAATATAACCCCTAGACATCAATTATCATCAGAATAGATATCGATTTCCACTAACACTAATAATCCCCACACAATTGAACTATCAAAATTCATTTTTAATCAACACAATTTATTCATCATTAATATTATAACTCACAATATTTAACAACCAGGTCGTTCCCAAGAAAGAAGGAGCTTTCCGATAAGGATTTCTCCTTATTGGCGCGCAATTAGGTGATCAAACCTCTCTTTGAAATAACTTCTAGACATTGTCAATATTGCAAATAATAATATGAATAACTTTGTCGTCTCAATTATTGATTTAATAATATAAAATATTATGCAAATGATACCGTGACAATAATTAAATCAATAATATGCGAGATATGATGCAGCAATTACTGTAGCAATAATTGAGTATAACTAAGTGACTTCTCACGTAAGCATCAATAATCAATATTGTGTGCTACTATGCAACCACGCGTATTACTGTACTTTTAACACCGGGTGTTTCAACAGTTAACGGTAAAACTTCCGCCGTTATTTTCATAAAGTATTTTTGTCGTTTTCTCAATCCAACAATAATTTCGTTGTGGGGTCCACCAATGATTGTGCCGTTGTACGAATATTCCCTGTTAAAATGAATATTCCCCGACCAATCGAATATTATATAACAACTTGCGTACTTTGCAAAATTTGTAAATATTACCCACAACTATAACATTATATCGAATCCACACCATAATATTCAAAAATATATTTCGAGAAAATTTAATCTTTATTCAAAAAGTTGGGGTCTTACAACCTCCCCTTCTTATGAAATTTCGTCCTCAAAATTAGGATGCGTACCTAGTATGTCGAAGAGGTAAGGATATCTTGATTTCATCTCAGATTCTAAATCCTAGGTCATTTCTTCCACATCGTGGTTTCTCCACAAAACTTTGACTTGAGGTATAACCTTAGAGCGTAGAATATGATCCTTTTTATCAAAGATTTTAACAGGTAACTCTTCATACGTTAAATCTTCCTCTATCTCATCTGGTTCTAATTCAATAATGTGGTTCAGGTCTTTCACATATTTACGTAACATAGATATGTGAAAAATGTTATGAACACGAGACATTCATGGTGGTAAAACGAGTCTATACGCCACAGTTCCTACTCGATCGAGGATTAAAAATGGGCCAATGAATCGAGGGTTGAGCTTTCCTCTCTTTCCAAATCTCGTAACTCCCTTCCATGGAGCAACACGTAATAACACATTATCTCCAATATCGAATTTCACGTCCTTTCGATGAAGATCAGCATAACTCTTTTGTCAATCTTGTGAGGTTTTTATACATTGTCGGATCGTTTGAATCTTTTTCATAGTCATACGTACCAACTCCGGTCCCAACAACGTTGCTTCACCCACCTCATCCTAGCATACTGGAGAACGACACTTTCTTCCATACAACGCCTTAAATGGAGCCATACCAATACTTGCTTGATAACTGTTGTTGTAGGAAAACTCCACCAATGGTAGGAACTTATCCCAACTTCCCTTGAAGTCAAGGACACAGAGTCTTAATAGATATTCAAGAGTTTGAATGGTCCTCTCCGACTGTCCATCCGTCTGAGGATGATATGCCGAGCTAAATCGTAAATCAGTGTCCATAGCTTTTTGTAAACTAACCCAAAATCTTGAAGTGAATCTTGGGTCTTGATCAGAAATTATGGATACTGGCATACCATGCAGTCTTATAATCTCGTTTATGTACATACGAGCAAGACGTTCAAGTGTATAAGTTTCTCGTATAGGTAGGAAATGAGCAGACTTGGTCAATCTATCAACAATGACCCAAATTGCATCTATGCCTTGAGAAACCTTGGAAAGACCAGTAACGAAATCCATGGTAATGTGTTCCCACTTCCATTCTGGAATTTCAAGTGGTTGCAATGGACCTTTTGGTACTTGATGCTCCACCTTGACTCGTTGACAAGTTAAACACCTTGAGATAAATTCTGTTATCTCTCTCTTCATATTGTATATCGAAGATCACGATACATTTCGGTACTCCCAGGATGGATTGCAAACGGTGTGTTGTGCGCCTCTATCATGATTTTATACTTTAAATCAGGGTTGTTAGGAACACAAAGTCTGGAGTTGACTCGAAGTATTCCTTCTTCATCGATTCTTGCTTCCGGCATAGCACTTTCTTGTACTTTCTTCCTCATACGCATCAGCTCCAGGTCTGTAGCTTTAGCAGCTTTAACTTTATTGATTAAACTCGGTTCTATTCGTATATTCTCCATCATCACATGGGTCTCTGGAGTCTTTATCTCTAACTCCATCCTTTGGAAGTCATATAAAATGGGCCTTTGCGTTGACAATATTACACTCGTACCCCCATATGATCTTCTACTCAGTGCATCAGCTACTACGTTCGTTTTTCCAAGATGGTATTGAATAGTATGATCATAATCTTTCAACAATTCGAGCCAACGTCATTGCCGCATGTTGAATTCCTTTTGAGTGAAGAAATATTTGTGGCTTTAATGATCTGTATAGATCTCTACTTTCTCCCCATACAGGTAATGCCTCCAAATTTTAAGCGCAAAAACGACAGCTGCCAACTCTAGATCATGAGTAGGATAATTCCTCTCATATTCTTTGAGTTGTCGTGAGGCATAAGCTATGACCTTCCCATGTTGCATGAGAACACATCCTAACCCTTTTCCCGAAGCATCACTGTAGATGACAAATCCCTCCGAGCCAAATGGTATTGTCAGAATAGGTGCTAAAATGAGTCTCCTCATGAGTTCTTGAAAACTCTTCTCACATTCCACGCTCCAACCAAATTTTGTATCTTTTTGAGTCAGCTAAGTTAATGGAGTAGCGATTCGAGAAAACCCTTCTACGAATCTCCGATAATAACCAGCTAAGCCGAGAAAGCTACGTACTTCGGTCACTGATTTAGGTTTGTCCCAGCTTTGAATTGCTTCAATCTTTGCCGGGTCAACAGATATCCCATGATTTGATATCACGTGCCCAAGGAATGCAACTTCCTCAAGCCAAAACTTGCATTTCTTCAACTTGGCATATAGCTTATTTTCACGAAGCTTTTGGAATATCAACCTCAAGTGTTGCTCATGATCTTCACGTGTTTTGGAATATATGAGGATGTCATCAATAAAGACGACCACAAAATGATCCAAATATTCCTTAAATACTCGGTTCATCATATCCATGAAGGCAGCAGGATCATTAGTCAATCTAAAGGACATAACTAGGAATTCATAATGCCCGTACCGAGTTCTGAAAGCCGTCTTTGGAATGTCATCGATTCTAATCTTTAATTGATGATATCCTGAACGAAGATCAATCTTTGAAAATAATTTGGTGACTTGCAACTGGTCAAACAGGTCATCAATACGTGGTAATGGGTACCTATTTTTTATGGTGACATGATTCAACTCCTGATAATCAATACAAAGTGGCATAATCCCATCTTTTTTCTTCACGAATAGAATAGGAGCACCCCAAGGAGATGTATTAGGATGAATGAAACCAATGTCTAACAATTCCTGCAACTGGGTCTTTAACTCCTGAAGTTCAACAGGAGCCATTCGATATGGGGCTTTGGAAATGGGTTTTGTACCGGGTTTAAGGTCGATACAAAATTCAATTTCTCGCTCTGGGGGTAGGCCAGAAAGTTCTTCGGGGAATACGTCAGGAAATTTATTAACAACAGAAATATCATTCAGAACTGACGTATTTTTGTTTAGATCCGTGACATGAGCTAAGAAAGCTTAACATCTATTTTTTAATAAACGAATAGCTTTATGGCTTGAAATGACATTGATTGATTTTAATGGTTTAGTTGTTTGAATTCGCATAATAGGTTGGTTAGGAATATGAAAGCTAACAACCTTACGAAAATAATCAACTTTTACATGATGAGTAGTTAACCAATCAATCCCTAGAATCACGTCAAATGCAAGTATTTTCAATGAAATAAGATCGACAGATAATGTGAGGGTACCAATTTGAACCAAACAAGACTTATAAATAGTGGATGTAATGAAGGTTTCTCCCAACGGAGTTTCAACAGATAAGTCAAAGTCTAATTTCTCTGGAGTCAAATTTAATCGTTGAGCGCAAGTAGGAGAAATAAAAGAATAGGTAAAACCGGTATCAAATAAGGTATAGACTTCGCTAGAGTTATGATAAGCTTATCCGTGATGACCTCGTTCGGGTTCCTTATTTTTTGGGAGGTCACAACAAATGCTCTCCCTTGCACCACCGGCTTTGACTTTTCTGGGATGGCCTTTGGTGCCTCCATCCTAGCTGAACTTGTCTTCGGTGAATGACAAAATCGGGCTAGGTGACCTTCTCTT
Organism: Panax japonicus; assembly: GCA_020205505.1. Lineage (NCBI taxonomy): Eukaryota > Viridiplantae > Streptophyta > Magnoliopsida > Apiales > Araliaceae > Panax > Panax japonicus. The sequence goes on along the minus strand of CM035096.1, from coordinate 78,592,401 downwards.
CCACAATTATAACACACTTTGGATGGCATCGCACAGTTTGGACTGATATGTCCCTCCCCTCCGCATTTAAAGTATATGATACGTGGTCGTTCTCCTTCCTTAACCACGGTTGCTAGTGCTAACATCTTTCCATCATTGTTTAATCTTCTTTTCTTGAAATATCCATTTTTACTTTCTTGGCCATGATTACCACCGAAGTGGTTACCATTTCTAGTATGTTGATTCCCTCCACGTTTGTTGTGACCGCTTCGATGAATGATACCACTGGTATTTTTATGCTGCCGACAGCTTTCTCTTGGTTGCGTTGACTCGTTACCGTACTCCAATAATTGAGCCCTATTTACAACATCTGAGTACAAACACAGTTTATGAGAAATAAGATATTGACGTATCTCCGATTTTAAACCTCTTAAAAACATTCGTGTCATTCGCTCCTCATTATCGACCAAATGGGATGCAAACTAGGACAACTCCGCAAATTTAGCCTCGTATTGTGACATGGTCATATTATTTTACTCCAACTTGATAAAATCCACCTCTTTCATGTGACGAATACTTTCGGGAAAGTAATTTTCGTTGAATAGCTCTTGGAACTTCTCCCAAGATATCTTGAGTGCGTCAGACTGGGTACGTTTTACAGATTCCCACCAGTAATCTACCTCTTCACGCAACATGAAGGTGGCGAAAGGAACCTTTTGCTCCTCGGAGCATCCCAAGACATCAAATATCTTGGTGATCTGATTTATCCACGCTTCCGCCTTAAGTGGTTTTGGCTCTCCAATAAACTCGGGTGGTCCCAGCTCCTTGAACTATTTAGCGGTTACCGTTCGAGAGTTTCCAGTGTTTTCACCTGCATTTTGAACAGGATCCGCTCTCATCTGATGTTGCATGAATTGCATAAAGCCTCTGAATATTCTATCGTTCATCATTTGGTTAGTGTTGTTGTTTGCATGAGGATTGTCGCCTTCCTGATGCACATTATTCTGATTGTTGATCTGTGGAGACTCAACGGTCTCTTGTGCCCCATTGCTATTCTCAATATTCTCGGATGTCATTTTCAAATACTGCCACAAAACAAGGGTTAATTGGCATGCAACATATTATCTCTATACTCTGACCAACCAATTAAATACCAAAAAATTTAGGTAGGTCATACTAGCGAAGGAATTCCCCGTCTCTCCCCTCCTAGTTCTAGTCTCACATCTTAGCCAGGGATCATATCCCTAAACTTTGATACCAACTGTGACTCCCCCAAAACAGGTATACATCACCTATTTTAAGTCGCCAAATATATGGTACAGAATACAAATACAACTTAATTATACAACTGTCGTGCAAAGTACGACAAAACATAAGCTGTGAGTTTTAATATAAATATTGTCGTCTAGACAATATACAAACTCAAATTCAATATTATTACATTTATTTTCCCACTATTTCACTGAATAGTGAGGAATACTAATGCTATCATCTGGTTCGTCACTCCGTTCCCCGACTAGTCCCTGCTACGTTCTCATTTCCTGAAGAGAACAATGAAAGTAAAAGGGTGAGCTCAACTAGCCCAGTAGGAAATATTATGACTAAGATAATGCAGACTATATTATCATTAGCCTTAAACAGTGTTAAACTGATACAATGTAATAAACATCAAGTTTAACTGCAGCGGAACAAGCAATCCATTAAAAGAGTCAAGTAGAGAATAAAATCTACTATCTTTTATGATTTAAAAGGTTTTTCATCACTTTTATCGCTGGGACTCAGCTTAATAAATAATCCACATCATCGAATCACCCCTGCACTACGGCCAAGGATATTCTTTAGTATCACAACCACAATTATCCATGCACTACAGGCCAAGAATATTTGTGTATTCATTAATGGTCATTATCATGCCAACAACTTTCCATCAATGCACTACGGGCCAATGAGGACTTTTACCACATCATTTGTAACATTACGATCATGATTACACCGAATAATCCCTGGTCATAATCATACCAAGTCCATCTATGCACTACAAGCCACAGATGACTTTCAAAAAATATAAACATGAGGATGATGACAATGATATATGAATTCAATAAAACATGTTCAAGAATTAATTTATACAGGAACTAATAATGTCCAAATTGTCAACATGATACTGCTTTGTAGAGTAAAATTCAAGAATGCTCAGAAGAATATTTCTATGAAAAGATACTGGATGAAGCGCAAATATCAAGGATATTCCACTAATTTCATGGAGTATAGAAGTTAAAACTTTAACCAACTGAGTATAACAAGGAATGGAATAACAAAAGAAATCACCAGGTATACGATAGACCGCACATGCAGTTTATTCCAACAGAATAATAAATAACGGAATCAGGTCCGGTGTAAAACGCACAGACAGGATATTCCAACAGAATAATAAAGACGGAATCAGGTCCGGCGTAGAGCGCACATACAGGATATTCCAACAGAATGATAAAGACGGAACCAGGTCCGGCGTAGAACGCACAGACAGGATGTTCCAACAGAATGATAAATAATGGAACCAGGTCCGGCGTAAACGCACAGACATGATGTTCCAACAGAATGATAAAGAATGGAATAACAGAAGAATTTCACCAAGTATAGGGTAGCCTACATATATAGGTTATTCCAATAAAATAATAAAGAATGGAATAACATAAGTTCTCTTCATGGATAAGAAAGAAATAATACTCCCTACCTTGGAAAAACTGGATACTGGAATAGTGAGGTAGCATACTTCTCTTCTTCTTTCTCTCTATAATAATCGCTCTAAAGCTTTTTTGTGAATTGGTAAGAAATGAAGGAAGAATGAGCTTCTATTTATAGGAAAATATAGTTTCGATAATTACACGTTTTGGGCTTGAAAAATTACAGTACAATTCCTCCAACTTTTCTTTCATTTTTAATTTAGTCCTGCAAGTATTATCAAACTTGCACCACCTCCCCTAATAGTAAATAATGTGAATCAATAGTTCAATCATGTGAATCAATAGTATAATCATGTGAAAAATACGAATTACAGTATAGTACCTCCATCTATACCTCCATTTTTAACTTAGTCATGCAAGTAGTATCAATCTTGCACCAACTCCCCTAATAGTAAATAATGTAATTCAATAGTACATATATGTGAACAAATAGTTATATAAACATGTGAATGAGTAGCAATTAATTGCTTATTTATCCGATAAATTACCCGATTTATCAATATAACCCCTAGACATCAATTATCATCGGAATAGATGTCGATTTCCACTAACACTAATAATCCCCACACAATGGAACTATCAAAATTCATTTTTAATCAACACAACTTATTCATCATTAATATTATAACTCACAATATTTAACAATCAGGTCGTTCCCAGGAAAGAGGGGGCTTTTCGATAAGGATTTCTTCTTATTGGCGCACAATTAGGTGACCAAACATCTCCTTGACATAACTTCTAGACATTGTCAATATTGCAAATAATAATATGAATAACTTTGTCATCTCAATTATTGATTTAATAATATAAAATATTATGCAAATGATACTGTGACAATAATTAAATCAATAATATGCGAGATATGATGCAGCAATTACTGTAGCAATAATTCAGTATAACCGAGTGACTTCTCACGTAAGTATCAATAATCAATACCGTGTGCTACTATGCAACCACGCGTATTACTGTACTTTTAACACCGGGTGTTTCAAAAGTTAACGGTAAAACTTCCGCCGTTATTTTCATAAAGTATTTTTGTCATTTTCTCAATCCAATAATAATTCCGTTGTGGGGGGTCCACCAATGATTGTTCTGTTGTACGAATATTCCCTGTTAAAATGAATATTCCCCGACCAATCGAATATTATATAACAACTTCCGTACTTTGTAAAATTTGTAAATATTACCCACAACTATAACATTATATCAAATCCACACCATAATATTCAAAAATATATTTCGAGAAAATTTAATCTTTATTCAAAAAGTTGGGGTCTTATAATAATGACTGGCCAAACTGAGTACGGCTGGCTAAAATTATTAAAAGGGCAAAAGCCATCATTATCCATGCCAAGCCTAACATTCCTAACTTCTTTGGCAAACTCAGGATAATTTACATCAAATCTCTTCTATTCATCTCCATCTGTTGGGTGAGTCAGCTGACCAGGCACGACATCCCTTGTTCGATGCCAACTCATATGTTGAGCCGTATGAGACGTAATGAATAGCCGCTAAAGTCTCGACGCAAGTGGAAAGTACCGTAAGATTTTCCTGGGAACATATTTCTCCTTCCCCCCACGTTTTGTAACCTTGTAGCACGATAAGCTGTATATATCACACTATCCCTTATCTCTGTCCTCCCCATAGTAGAACATGCAATCCTGCTCACAAGCATCGATTTTCTGATACCCCATATTTAACCCCTTGACCATCTTCTTCACTTCGTAATAATTCGCAGGAAGAGTATGATCCTTGGGTAAGAACTGTCCAATTATAACGATCAAATCGTTGAAACCTCTCTCACTACAATCGTGCTCATTCTTGAAGTGTAAGAGCTTCGTCACTGTAGAAAGCTTGGTGTTCGTATCATTTCCCGAGTACAACGCCCCAGATTCAGATAGCAAATTGTAAAAGGAAACATCTGTATCATTTGGCACTTGTTTTGCACTGCTTGAAGAAGGTTCATATTCAACCCAGTCAATAGTAGTAGGGCCATAAGCATCAACCAACATCTCAACTGGATCATAGTTTTTGACGTATGAATCCCGTGGAATTGGTTATTACACAATATTTTCAATCACTTCTGATTCCCCGTGATGAGTCCATACGAAGTACCCATCCATAAATCCACGAGAAAATAAGTCGAATTTAATCTCGTCGACTTTCTTCCAAATCAGATTTTTACACTTGACTCACGGGTATCACATCTTCCCGTTTGGATCATCCGTATGTTCTAGTTCTTTGTTCAAGAAATCTAAAACCCCAACACGATAAGCAGAGACTAATCCCCTCCCATCACTGGGTATCTTACGGTACATCCAACTCCAGTCGGCTGACATTTTTAACTACACAGAAGTACGCATTAAGTTAATTTGGATATTCACGCGTGAATTAGATTTACCTAGTATCTCTACAGGACAGGGGTAAGGCTTCTATCCCATTAGTGGATGCGTCTCGTCACTAATGTAAACATGTTGAGTACGTTTCATGAGTTTTAAGAAAATTTCGGCAGCACCTCCCTATGGTTTCCAAGCACACGAAATAGACTAAGATAACTTAATCTAAGTATGCACTCGGAGAAAATATAGAGATAACAGTCGATTAATCCTCAAAATAACAAAAAATGTACCGTTTCTTATTTGCACCGGCCTAAGTGAGAGACATAACATCCAATAATAGTCCCAAACTGGGGACTGTTCGACATTCACCCCTATTGAGTGTATGTCAAACGGATTTCTAAGTTTCAAAGTATAGTACATATATAATTGAAATTGCTACTTAGTTTATTGAAAATTATGGAAAACTACACAAATGCTACTTAGTTTATGAGAATTGTTGTGTGGAATCTCTACTTGAGTCGGAAACCAAAAAAAGGGTCGTAGTTCCTGTTGTGTCCTATACTCGAATAATAAAGTTAATTCATTACTGCAAACATTCCTCACTGTTCCATCATAACAGATGACAACAACCCGAAGGAGTTCCATTAAGCTATTGAACAAAGTTTCAGCTTAAGCAACCCCTCTAGATGAACGAATGATCACTTCTCTGCTAGGAATGAATCATCTCCCCATATGGGTCCAATTCATGATATAGACAGCATCTCGCCACTTCGAATTCCTCAAATGGATAGTTCTCATACAAGAGGTGAGACATTCTGTGAGAACTACCCATCTGAGGAACTCGGAGTGGTGAGAAGCTGTTTATATCATGGATTGGACCCATATGGGGAGATGATTCAATCCTATGAGAGAAGTGATCGTTAGCTCATTTAGAGGGTTGCTTAACCTAGAACTGTGTTCAATAACTTACTGGCACTCCTTTCGGATGTTGTCATCTATTATGATGGAACAGTGATGAATGTCTGCAGTAATTCAATTACCTTTATTATTCGAGTATAGGACACAAATAGGAACTACGACTCCTGTTTTTTTAATTGTTGCCGAGGAACCGGTTGGAGTACTATTAGCTGCAACTGCTATGTCGAAACCTGGATACAAGAAAGAGTACATATATGTAAGGAGAGTATTATTGTATTTATTGAAAATTATGGCAAACTAAGCAAATGCTACTTAGTTTATTTTGCCAATGATAAACTAAGTAAGTGGTACTTAGTTTATGAGAATTATTATTTGGGATCTATAGAGACTACTGTTCGACATTCACTCCTAGATACTTAGTTTATTTTGCCAATGATAAACTAAGTAAGAAGTACTTAGTTTATGAGAATTGTTATTTGGAATCTAAAGAGATTACTACTGTTCGACATTCACTCCTAGCTACTTAATTTATTTTGCCAATTAATGATAAACTAAGTGGTACTTAGTTTATGAGAATTGTTATTTGGAATCTATAGAGAGTACATACTGTTCAACATTCACTCCTACTTGTCAAACGGGTTTCTAAATTTTTAAATATAGTTTTCAAATTTTTTTACTAAATTCGTTATTAAATTTAATTTAAATTATTTTAATTAAATTAAAATATATTTTATTATATTTTATTCTATTATTTTTATTTTATTTTATGTTTTATTGGATTTTATTTTATTTATATTATATTATATATTTTGAAATATTTTTTATTAAATTTAATTTATTTATTAAATTAAATTTTATTTATTTTTTTCATTATATTTTATTAAATTTAAATTATTATAATTTATTATTATTATTTTGTATTTTATTTTATTTTATCTTATTATTACTCATATTATATTATATTATTTAATTTAATGTATTTTATTTATTTATTATATATAATTTAAGTTATTTCATTTAGGAATAATTATTTTATTTTATTTTAATTATTTTATTTTATTTCATTTCATTTTATCTTAAATTATCTTATCTTATGTTATTTAATTTTATTATTTTATATTATATTATATTATATTATCTTATATTATTTTATTTATATTTATATTATTTATAATATTATTTTATTTTATTTAGTAGTACAAAACTAAGTAAATATTACTATAAACTAGGTTATTATGGTATTGGAAAATTAATTAAGTAACATATTTAAATAGTTACATAGGCCCACAAAATTTGTAACTGAAGAATTCTGACAGAAATTCCATCAAAAATATCAAATACACTCATGTAATAAGATGTGTAATAAGTTGTAATTGCATAAAGAAAAATAAATTGAAACATTTACCAGATGCTATACACTAAACAGAAGCTGCAACATAAGTTGCAATCCCAATTTGCACAACATTTTGCATAATAGTTAGGCAGAACACAATTTTTGGCAACCCAATTTTCACAACAGTTAGGCAATTAACACAACAGGTAGCCACAAACAATAACCCATTTCAGCAGAACACAAATAATAACCCTTATATTGACAATTAACACTTAAGTCCCAATTTCAGTAATGAATCCGAAATATATATATAGTAGCAGTTATCATCAATATATATATATATATAGTACCAATTTTAGTGCAATATGCACAATATAGGGCAGGAAATTATACCTAATTATACAAATAAACCATTACTAACCTTAGGCCTTAGCTAGTTTGAAAACCGGTTAAAGGAGGAGAATGAGATAGCAGAGTCCAACCCGGCCAGAACGCGATTCGTCGACGTCGGCTGCGTAAGGGAAGGTCTTCGACAGTGACGCTGTGTGGAAAGGTGGCCGGCAGTGGGGTTGAGTGCAGAGAGAGGTGAAGAGAGAGAGAGAGACGAGGGACGCAGTGGGGGGAACGATGATAGAGGAAAAGGGGAGGCGGGGGACCGGTGATGTGTGGGGGCGGGGAGGATGAGAGATAGATAGAATGAAAGAGGGTGGGGCGGGGAGGATAAGATCGAGGGAAGGAGAGTGAGAGGAATGAGAGAGATAAACGAGCGTCTGAAATAAAAAGGCAGAATGTGAAAAGTTTTTATTTTTTTTATCTCTGACAGAATATCCGTCAGAAATACGTCTCTCGAAAATACCTTAATTTCGACGAAACGTCCCTCGAAATTAAATTTTGTTCGTCGAAATTACTTTTCGCGGTGGCGCCAAACTTGGCGCCAACTGGAGATGTCTAAGATCAACGGAATTCTGTCCTAATTATGTTATTTTCGAGGGACTTATATCCGACATATTATTCCCTCAGAAGTAATCATATTTTGACCGAATTTAATCCGTCGGGGATACGTCCATCGAAAATAGCCAATTTTCTTGTAGTGTGCATTGATGGACAGTTGTTGACATGATCATGACCATTGGTGATAATAACGAATATCATTGGCCCGTAGTGCATGGATGATTCGTGGATGTGATAATAATAAATATCCTTGGCCCGTAGTGTATGGATAATTCAGTGATGTGAATTATTTATTGAGCTGAGTCTCATCGATAAAATTGATGATAAACTTTTAAATCATAGACGATAGTAGATATTATGCTCTACTTGACTCTTCTAATGGATTGTTTGTTCTGTTGCAGTTAAACTTGTTGTCTATTGTATTCAATCATTTTAACACTGTTAAAGGCTATCGATAATTTATTATGCATTATCTTAGTCATAATATTATTTACTGGGCTAGTTGAGCTCACCCTTTGCTTTCGTTGTTCTCTTCAGTAAATGAGAATATAAATGGGACTAGTCAGGGAACGAAGTGATGGTTCGAGATGATGACTATAGTAGTCCTCACTATTCTATAAAATAGTGTGATAATAATTATAATGATGACTCTATTTGAGTTTGGATATTAATTATCTACGAGACAATATCCGTGTGAGCCCCAAATTTTATGAATAAAAATTTAATTTTTCTCGAAATATTTTTTTTAATATTAAGTTGTGGATTTGTTATAATGTTATAGTTGTGGGTAATATTTATAAACTTTTCAAAGTATGCAAGTTGTTATATTATATTCGATTAGTTGGGGAATATTCTTTATGTCGGGGAATATTCGTACGACGGCACAATCATTGGTTGAACCCACAAAGAAATTATTGTCGGATTGAGAAAACGACAAAAATATTTTTATGAAAATAACGGAGAAAGTTTTACCATTCAAACTGTTGAACTACTCGGTAGTAAAAGTATAGTAATACGCGTGGTTGCATAGTAGCACACGGTATTGATTATTGATGCTTACGTGAGAAGTCACTCAGTTTTGTTCAATTATTGCTACAGTAATTGCTGCATAGTATCTCATGTTATTTGATTTAATTATTGTCAATATTGTATATATTATTAAATCAATAATTGAGACGACGAAGTTATTAATATTATTATTTGCAATATTAACGATGTTTAGAAGTTCTGTCAAGAAGAGGTTTGGTCACTTAATTGCGCGCCAATAGGGAGAAATCCTTATTGAAAATCCCCCTCTTTCCTGAGAACGACCTGGTCGATTAATATTGTGAATTATAATAATAATGATAAATGTTGTTAAAGATATTGAGGTGTTTTTTATGAGATCACAGAAGTTTATATATATATATATATATATATATATATATAACATATAAATTTTGTTTTATTATTATTATTAATGTAATAAAATAGAAAACTTTTTATATAAAACAGAATACTTTTTATAAAGTTTTATTTTATTTGATTATAAATAAAATATATTATATTTTATTATGCATAGTGCCTGCATAGTATTTACATAGTAAAATCTATTTATATAAAACATAATACTTTTATAAAATTATTTATTTTATTAGATTATAAATAGAATATGTTATATTTTATTATGCATAGTGTTTGTATAGTGTCTGTATAGTGTTTTCATAGTAAAATCTTATTATATAAAATAGAATACTTTTATAAAGTTATTTATTTTATTAGATTTTAAATAATATATATATATATATATTGAATATATTATATTTTATTGCATAGTATCATTTTCATTCTCCTATAAATAGGATGCTTAGTTAGAATTGAAAATCACACCAGAAATTCAGAGAATTCTTCTTCTATAATCTTGAGCGTATTTCTTTAGAGTTTCAAGAAGCTTTGAGCGTAGAAAACAGTATAAATTTTCTTCAAGAATATCCTCGTCCTACCAGTCGGAATACTCTTCTTTTAAGGTAAGGGATATTATTTGTTATATTCGTATGGGGTATTATTTCTTTCGTATTCATGAAGAGAGCTATTGTTATTCTATTCCTTATTATTCTGTTGGAATAACCTGTATACGCGGACTACCGTATATATGGTGAAATTCTTCTGTTATTATATTCTTTATTATTATGTTGGAATAACCTGTCTATGCGAAGTACCGCATACATGGTGAAATTCTTCTATTATTTCATTTTTTATTATTCTGTCAGAATATCCTGTCTGTGCGTTTACGCATGACCTGGTTCCATTATTTATTATTCTGTTGGAATAACCTGTCTGTGCGGTCTATCGCATGCCTGGTGAATTCTTATGTTATTCCATTATTTATTATTTTGTTGGAATATCCTGTCTGTGCGTTTACGTATGACTTGGTTCCATTCTTTATTATTCTGTTGGAATAACCTGTCTATGTGGATTACCACATGCATGGTGAATGATCCTTTGTATTCAGTCCCTATTAAATTGTGAAAATGATCTGTCTACGTGGATTACCGCAAGGCGGGCAAAAATCCATTTGCAGTCTCATATATTCTATTATACTCAGTTGGTTAAAGTTTTGGCTTCTATATTCTATGAAATTAGTAAAATATCCTGGATATTTGCGCTTCATCCAGTATCTTTTCATGGAAATATTCTTCTGAGCATTCTTGAATTTTAGTCCACCAAGCAGTATCATGTTGACAATTTGGACGTTATTGGTTCCTGGATAAATTAATTCTTGAACTTGTTTTATTGAATTATTATGTCATTGTCATCATCGTCGTGTTTATATTATGTTGAAAGTCATTTGTGGCCTGTAGTACATAGATGGACTTGGTATGATTATGAACAGGGATTATTCGGTATAATCATGACCGTAATGTTACAAATGATGTGAAAGAAGTCCTCATTGGCCCGTAGTGCATTAATGGACAGTTTTTGGTATGATTATGGCTATGGATTCTCTTCGGCCAAGGGTGCAAAGATGAATTATTTTATGGCATGATCAGGACCGTTGATGAGAACATGATTATCTTTGGCCCGTAGTGCATAGATAATTCGTGGTCGTGATACTAAATAATATCCTTAGCCTGTAGTGCAGGGATGATTTGATGATGTGGATTATTTATTAAGCTGAGTCTCAGCGATAAAAGTGATGAAAATCTTTTAAATCATAGAAGATAGTAGATTTTATTCTCTACTTGACTCTTCTAATGGATTGCTTGTTCCGCTGCAGTTAAACTTGATGTTTGTTATATTTTATCAGTTTAACACTGTTGAAGGCTAACGATAATTTATTCTGCATTCTCTTAGTCATAATATTTATTACTGGGCTAGTTCAGCTCACCCTTTTGCTTTCATTGTTCTCTTCAGGAAATGAGAACGTAGCAGGGACTTGTCGGGGAAAAGAGTGACAGTTCAGAGGATAGCATTAGTAGTCCTCACTATTCTATGAAATAGTGTGATAATAAATGTATTGAGGACTTATTTTGAGTTTGAATATTATCTAGAACATAATATTTGTACTAAAACTCATAGCACATGTTGTATATTTAATATTGTATATGTATTCTGTACCATGTATTTGATGACTCAGAATATGTGATATTTACCTATTTTTGGGGGGCGTCACAGTTGGTATCAAAGGTTAGGGATATGATCCCTGGCTGAGATGTGAGACAAGAACTAGGAGTGGAGAGACGGGGAATTTCTTCGCTAGTATGACCTACCTAAGTTTATTTTGTATTTAATTGGCTGGTCAGAGTTTATGGATAATATGTGATATGTTAATTAACCATTGTTTTGTGGCAGTGTTTGAAAATGGTAGCTGAAAATGTTCAAAATAGAGTGAATGAGACCGTTGAGACACCTTTAATCACTAACTAGGTTAATGTGATGTCAGACGAAGAAGAAATTAGAGATATCTACGTGGTGAGTGAAGAACTAATAGGTGCACCCAAGCTAGTTGCAGAGGTAGCAGCTGAGAGTGAGGAAGAAGAGGAGGAAGAGGAACCTGAGGAGAATTTATTAGAAGAATTTTATGATAGAAATTTAGAATTACAAAATCGCATTCATGAGTTAGAAGAGCAGGCTGAAGAACTGCAGATGGTCATGGAGCAAAGAGATGTAACAATTCAAAATTTTGTTACCCGATGTGCGATGATTTAACAGAAGCACTCTTTGGCAGAGTATAAGATATTAAAGCTAGAATCTGAGAATGCTATGATAAAGGTTTTGATGAAAGAAGAAACAACTGAATGAAGGAGAATAGATGTTGCATGGGTAACAGCCGCACGACGCGTAGATATGGTAGAAAAAGATATCCGATCCAATAAGTCCAAAATAGATGAAATGAATTTTGTTTTTTGAAGAACAATTGGGAGAATCCAACATCGAATTTAGAATTACCCTGTGCAGAGCGGTCAACCCCAATTCGATATGGATCGGAGAGTAATGATTCGAATCATGGATCAGGAATGTGACGAAGCAATTAAGGGTGGAATGTACCCTATAGCAAAGTCAAATCAGGTAGTTTAAGTGAGAGCGTTTTTCGAGAAACCCGAATGAAGTTATTACGGGTAAGATAATTATAAACGCTTACGAAGTCTATATCTTATTCGATACCAGTTCTACCCACTCTTTTATTTCTCCTACTTGCGCTCAATGTTTAAATTTGACTCCGGAGAAATTAGACTTTGACTTATCTGTTGAAACTCTGTTAGGAGAAACCTTCGTTACATCCACTGTTTATAAATCTTGTTTAATTCAAATCGACACTTTCACGTTACTTGTCAATCTTATCTCTTTAAATATACTTGCATTTGATGTGATTTTAGGAATCGATTGGTTAACTACTTATCATTCTTTTCGTAAGGTTGTTAGCTTTCATATTCCTAACCAACTTGTTATGCGAGTTCAAGTAACCAAACCACTAAAGTCAATCACTATTATATTAAGCCATAAGTAAAGAGCCCTGAGCCTTTCGCTGGTGATTTCCAAGTCTTGGAATGCACGAAAGCCAGACTTTTCGTAGGAGACGTCGTGAATAACAGTGGCAAGTTAATATGTATCAATGTGACGTACTATCCAAGTCTTCGATGAGAGTCACAGTTTTGAATGATATTTCTATTGTTAATAAATTTTCTGACGTATTCCTGAAGACTTCTTAGCTTACCCCTAGAGCGTGAAATCGAATTTTATACTGACCCCGGTACAAAACCCCATTTCTAAATCCCTTAAATATTTCTTCAAATAAAATGATCGTAACATGAGCCAAAGACGTTGGCTCGAGCTGTTAAAGATTACGACCATACCATTCAATATCATCATGGAAGAGCGAATGTGATAGCGGACGCATTGAGTAGAAGATTGTATGCATTTATGAGTGCTAATATACGAACCTATGTGAAGATGTCAAATATACGATTAGAACCGACTTTAATCGATAAAGTTAAAGCCGCTCAAGCTACCGATTCAGAGTTGATAAATGTGAAGAAGAAGGTTCAAGAGTGCGTTATTTTAAAAGCAAGAGTTGCTGAAGAGAGGAAATCTCAACCCTCGATTTTATTGGCCCATTTGAAATCCTCGATCGAGTAGGAACTATGGTCTATAGACTCGCTTTACCACCAAGTATATCGCGTGTTCATAACGTTTTTAACGTATTAATGTTACGTACATATGTGGACGACCCAAACCACATTATTGATTTAGAACCGGATGAGATAGCGAAAGATTTAACGTATGAAGAGATACCTGTTAAAAGCTTGGATAAGAAGGAACATATTATACGCTCAAAGGTTATATAGAATCTGACGAGATATCCTCATTTGTTCGGTATACCATGTACGTACGTAAATTTCGAGGGCAAACTTTCATAAGGAGGGGAGATTGCGAGACCCCAAATTTTATGAATAAAGATTTAATTTTTCTCGAAATATTTTTTTTTAATATTAAGGTGTGGATTTGTTATAATATTATAGTTGTGGGTAATATTTATAAATTTTGCAAAGTATGCAAGTTGTTATATTATATTCGATTGGTCGGGGAATATTCTTTGTGTCGGGGAATATTCTTACGACGACACAATCGTTGGTGGACCCCATAACAGAATTATTGTCGGATTGAGAAAACGACAAAAATATTTTTATAAAAAAACGGCGAAAGTTTTACCGTTAAAACTGTTGAACTACTCCGTAGTAAAAGTACAGTAATACGCGTGGTTGCATAGTAGCACACGATATTGATTACTGATGCTTACGTGAGAAGTCACTCAGTTTTGTTCAATTATTGCTATAGTAATTGTTGTATAGTATCTCACGTTATTTGATTCAATTATTGTTAATATTGTATATATTATTAAATCAATAATTGAGACGACGAAGTTATTAATATTATTATTTACAATATTAACGATGTCTAGAAGTTCTGTCAATGAGAGGTTTGGTCACCTAATTGTGCGCCAATAGGGAGAAATCCTTATTGGAAAGCCCCCTCTTTCCTGGGAATGACCTGGTCGATTAATATTGTGAATTATAATAATGATGATAAATATTAAAGATGTGACGCCCCCAAAATAGGTCCATTCCATCTAACCCATTCTGAGTTGCCAAATACATGGTACAGAAATAACTACAACTTTATTATTACAACATATAAACTATTGCCGTCTAGACAATATCCACATACAAATAAATCCCCATCATAATTATTGATACATTATTTTACAAAAATGGTGAGGACTATTAAACAACTCTCTCTAGAACCATCATTACATCCCCCGACTCGTACTCGCTACATTCTCGTCTCCTGAGAAGAAAAAAAAATAGAACAACAAGAAAAAGGGTGAGCTCAACTAGCCCAGTAAAGAATATTATTACTAAGATAATGTACAACAAATTATCCTTAGTCTTCAACAGGGAAAAATCTGATAGAATACAATAAACAACAAGTTTTAGATCAACAACTGTAGCAGAAACAATAATTCATTAGAGGAGTTAAGTAGAGAATGAAATCTACTAACATCTATGAATTTAAAAGTCCATCATCAATATTTTATCCCTGTAACATCAATCAATATATATCTCAAATCAAATCAAATATTCATCTTTGCACTACAGGCCAAAGATATTCATCAGTTGGTCATGTTCATCTAAACACCTGTTCATCTTTGCACTACGGGCCAAAGATATTCATCAATTGTTCATGTTCATCTCAACACCTGTACATCTTTGCACTACGAGCCAAAGATATTCATAATAAAATCAACTATCTTTGCACTACAGGCCAAAGATATTCAGTAACACCATCATTTAGGACTGAGGATGATGAAAAATATTTTAAAGGAAACGAATCCAGTGAAACAAAATAACAAGTATTAAGGATTCGTACTCTAAACAATCCAAGTTCAAAAATACTTCATAAATAATCATACTGAAGTAAAATTCAAGAATGATCAAAACATGGATACAATCAAAGCTAGTATCCAGAATAGATATTTTGGACAAAAAGAAGAAATTTCATTTTTCGGTGAATAGTGCCGTATTCGTGAATAGTGTCGTATACGTGAATAGTGCCGTATACGTGAATAGTAAATCTGACTCCAAAAGATAGAAATTTCACAAAAAACATCATCACGCTTCGTGAATAGTACTCGTGAATAGTAATTCATGAATAGTAACTCGTGAATATTAACTCATGAATAGTAACCCCGACATAAAAAAGTTCCAAATTTGATAAAAATTTTCAACCAACATTTCAGCATAATGATATTGAAGAAATAATATCATTTGAGAAGAAAATAACATCCCTTACCTCGAAAGACAGTACTTCTAGTTGAAACACCGGATATAGAGAGAGAAAACTTCAGTTTCTGGTGTGATTTTCAATTCTAACTTAAGCACCTATTTATAGGAAATTGCTTAGAACACCAAAGCAGAAAATTTAATATAATAATAATATATATATTAAATATTCTTACACCCACTTTTCAGATCTAATTTCAGCTCAATAGCATGTGCAAATTGTGCCCAAAAATGTAAAAAACATTTTTGTTATTAAAAACAATTAAAACTTCCAAAAATCAATTATTTCGGAGCTTCGGAACTTCAATAATTCATAATAATTAGCCCTTTTATCAGAAAATTCAAATATCGCGAGTTTTTATAGGAAATTCTATTATCTACAACTTTGCAGAAGGAAGTTTTTCCAAATTTCAAACAGATATTGACCGAAATCCACAAACGAGCGATTTTACAAGCTATAATCAAATTTCAGTCAATAAATAGGGTCCACCAACATGAAAAACATGTTTTAAATATTTTTGGTAACAAAAATACTCTTTCTCCTCGTATACTCATATATCCCACATTCATCGTAAAAATATCACCATTATTATATTATTAAAATATAATAATATATTTAAATGAATTATTTTATCAGAAAAAGATAAAATATTAATTTTCAACAATTGTCACATTAAAAATGTTCTCCATCTATATCCACATAAAATTAATATTTTCCTCATCATATGAATCAATAATTAATTATTCACAAATAATATTACAGAATCACAATATTGGCAACCAGGTTGTTCCCAGGAAAGAGGGGGCTTTCCAATAAGAATTTCTCCTTACTAGCGCGCAATTAGGTGACCAAACCTCTCCTTAGACAGAACTTTCTAGACATTGCCAATAATGTTATCAAATAATATTATTCAGATAATATGAATTATTGCTTCGATAATGAAAAATACTGTGTAGTGACAATTATTGAAACAACAGTAATATAAAATATCAATGCAGCAATTATTGAATCAATAACATAAAATACTGAACAGTAATTACTGTAACAATTATTGAGTAGTGCCTTCTTACGTAAGAATCAATAATTGGTGCAATAACGTGTACTACTGTGTTTTAACCACCGAGTATTTTAACAGTATTAACGGTAACAACTACGCCGTTATTTATAAACAACTTATATTTGTCATTTTTTTCATCCAATCGCTTTCCGTTATGGGGCCCACAAAAGACTGCGCCGTCGTACGAATATTCCCCGACAGTACGAATATTCCACGACCAAACGAATATTCTCCGACAATAATGAATATTTTATAACCACTTGGTTATTCGAAATATTTGTGTATTTTACCCATAACTAACAACATTAATCAAATCAACCCTTACTATTTCAAAATAATAAATAGAGGAAATTCCATTTTTATTTAAAAAATTCGGGGTCTTACAACAGATATTGAGGTATTTTTTTTATGAAGTCATGGAAGTTTATATATATATATATATATATATATTAAATATAAATTTTGTTTTTTTATTATTATTAATGTAATAAAACAGAAAACTTTTTATATAAAACAGAATACTTTTTATAAAGTTTTATTTTATTTGATTATAAATAGAATATATTATATTTTATTATGCATAGTGCTTGCATAGTGTTTGCATAGTAAAATCTTTTTATATAAAACTGAATATTTTTATAAAGTTATTTATTTTATTAGATTATAAATAGAATATATTAAATTTTATTATGCATAGTATTTGCATAGTAAAATCTTTTTATATAAAATAAAATACTTTTATAAAGTTATTTGTTTTATTAGATTTTAAATAATATATATATATATATATATATATATATTGAATATATTATATTTTATTGCATAGTATTCTTTCCATTCTCCTATAAATAGGATGCTTAGTTAGAATTGAAAATCACACCAGAAATTCAGAGAATTCTTCTTCTATAATCTTGAGCGTATTTCTTTAGAGTTTCAAGAAGTTTTGAGCGAAGAAAATAGTATAAGTTTTCTTCAAGAATATCCTCGTCCTACCAGTCGAAATACTCGTCTTTTAAGGTAAGGGATATTATTTGTTGTATTCGTAAGGGGTATTATTTCTTTCGTATTCATGAAGAGAGCTATTGTTATTCCATTCCTTATTATTCTGTTAGAATAACCTGTATACGCGGACTACCGTATATATGGTGAAATTCTTCTGTTATTATATTCTTTATTATTATGTTGGAATAACCTGTCTATGCGAAGTACCGCATACATGGTGAAATTCTTCTATTATTTCATTTTTTATTATTCTGTCAGAATATCCTGTCTGTGCGTTTACGCATGACCTGGTTCCATTATTTATTATTCTGTTGGAATAACCTGTCTGTGCGGTCTATCGCATGCCTGGTGAATTCTTATGTTATTCCATTATTTATTATTTTGTTGGAATATCCTGTCTGTGCGTTTACGTATGACTTGGTTCCATTCTTTATTATTCTGTTGGAATAACCTGTCTATGTGGATTACCACATGCATGGTGAATGATCCTTTGTATTCAGTCCCTATTAAATTGTGAAAATGATCTGTCTACGTGGATTACCGCAAGGCGGGCAAAAATCCATTTGCAGTCTCATATATTCTATTATACTCAGTTGGTTAAAGTTTTGGCTTCTATATTCTATGAAATTAGTAAAATATCCTGGATATTTGCGCTTCATCCAGTATCTTTTCATGGAAATATTCTTCTGAGCATTCTTGAATTTTAGTCCACCAAGCAGTATCATGTTGACAATTTGGACGTTATTGCTTCCTGGATAAATTAATTCTTGAACTTATTTTATTTAATCATTATGTCATTGTCATCATCCTCATGTTTATATTATGTTGAAAGTCATCTGTGGCCTGTAGTACATAGATGGACTTGGTATGATTATGACCATGGATTATTCGGTATAATCATGACCGTAATGTTGCAAATGATGTGGAAAAAGTCCTCATTGGCCCGTAGTAAATTGATGAACAGTTTTTG
Organism: Panax japonicus; assembly: GCA_020205505.1. Lineage (NCBI taxonomy): Eukaryota > Viridiplantae > Streptophyta > Magnoliopsida > Apiales > Araliaceae > Panax > Panax japonicus. Next base: position 78,573,287 of record CM035096.1, on the reverse strand, counting down.
GTATGATTTTGGCTATGGATTCTCTTCAGCCAAGGGTACAAAGATGAATTATTTTATGGCATGATCAGGACCGTTGATGAGAACATGATTATCTTTGGCCCGTAGTGCATAGATAATTCGTGGTCGTGATACTAAATAATATCATTGGCCTGTAGTGCAGGGATGATTTGATGATGTGGATTATTTATTAAGCTGAGTCTCAGCGATAAAAGTGATGAAAAACCTTTTAAATCATAGAAGATAGTAGATTTTATTCTCTACTTGACTCTTCTAATGGATTGTTTGTTCCGCTGCAGTTAAACTTGATGTTTGTTATATTTTATCAGTTTAACACCGTTGAAGGCTAACAATAATTTATTATGCATTATCTTAGTCATAATATTTCTTACTGGGCTAGTTGAGCTCACCCTTTTGCTTTCATTGTTCTCTTTAGGAAATGAAAACGTAGCAGAGACTAGTCGGGGAAAAGAGTGACGGTCTAGAGAATAGAATTAGTAGTTCTCACTATTCTATGAAATAGTGTGATAATAAATGTATTGATGACTTATTTTGAGTTTAAATACCGTCTTGAAGACAATATTTGTATTAAAACTCACAGCACATGTTGTATATTTAAGATTATATTTGTATTCTGTACAATGTATTTGGTGACTCAGAATAGATGATGTTTACCTATTTTGGGGGCCCCACAATCCGTTGTAAAACTTTCAGCTATATTTTATCGTATATTACATGACAGTTGTATAATTAAGTTTGTATTTGAATTCTGTACCATGTATTTTACGACTCAGAATGGGTGATGTATACCTATTTTGGAAGCGTCACATTTTAGTCACTTGATAATATTATTAATCACTTAATAATATTTCGTATATTAATCACAACTTAACCAATTACTAACATTATTAATCAATTAATAATATTTTAATCAATCTTTAATATCTTAGCCATTCATAAATATTATTAACCATTTAATAATATTTTAATCAATTAATAATATTATTAATCATTTAATAATATTTTAATTTTACTTTAATATAATATTATTAATCATTTAATAATACTTTAAATAAATATCTAATATTATTAATTATTTAATAATATTTTTATTTAACTTTAATCTAATAGTATTAATTATTTAATAATATTGTAATCCAATAATAAACTAAATATTATTAATTACTTAATAATATCTTAAACCAATATTATTAAGCTCTTAATAATATTTTAATCATTTATTAAACTAATAAACAATTACTTCTAATTGTTTACCATTTACTAATTCATTCATTTAATAAACCTAAAATGTTATAAATATAAAAATTTATAACTCCAAAAATCTGTACACATCATATTTAGGGTCTCTAAGTCATAAAATTATATTTTTGCCATTTATGACATCACATAACTTATTATTCTTAATTATTCATAATTCAAACACATCCATGAAAAATACTAAAACAGTTCTGAAAATTCTCATTTAAAAATATCAGTACATGTTATCATGATGAACATATAATTTTTCTGGACTTTTTGAATTTCATTTACTATTTTTAAAATGACCAAACTAGCCAGATCTTGCAACAATTATATTATCATGAACAATTTTTAAGTCCAACAATTACGAAATCGTCAGGAGATGCTCCTATTATGTATATGCACTTCCAGTACAAATTAGAAATATTATAATAATTACTTAATACTTTGTCATGTGTTGAAGACTTAAAGGTCTGAGAACCTGAGATTTAGAGTAAGGTTGTGTTTGATAAATTTGAGAATTAAGATCTGAATGATTATGATGTCTTAATAAATTAGATCATTTGAATGGTTATGAGGTCTGAATCTAAAAAATTGTTTGATAACTAAAAAGTAAGTTGTCTCTTAATGACATTATTTTACCATTTTAAAGGATAAAATTTTATTTAATAATTTTAAATATTCAATTTAATAAAAATGAGTGCATAATATTGTTTAATATATTTATATAAAAAAAAATTAGCAAAAAAAAAATCATTAAGAGGTACCTCTTAATTATTAAGATTTCATTTTCTGTCTTAACGATTAAGAGGCATTCAGAGGTAACAAAAAATAAAACAAACAGTATCATGCCAAGAGGCAGTCCATTAAGAGACAATCAGATGTAAACAAACAGCACACATACTGTAATAATTAGTAATTATCTTTATGTCACTGCTAGCCTGCCAGAAAACACCGGGCGATAGCAAGTTAGCAATCTTTTTTATATAATAGAATAAAATGGACTTAATCATGCTAAAAATGTAAAGACACGCTCAAACAACAATAGTCACCGTATGATATTGATATTAGAAAACTTGTATTTCCTCCAGAATTGAAGAGAGTAGCAACATGGATACGTCTGTAAACAGATTGCAAAATGGCTGAAGAGAGTAGCAACATGGATACGTCTGTATGCTACTGGACATTGATCTGCCCCAGTGAACCAACACCATAAGCGACCAAAATGGCTGAAAAGGTGGCTGGACGGACAAGCAACATCAAACTTATCAATTGACTTTTTTTTTTCCTTTTAAAATTTATTTTTAAACAACTTATATTATTACATTTGAATTCTGATACTGGGCTTGGTCTGGGATCACGACTTAGAACTTATAAGGACTTTGTTAGAAGATAGACTCGAATATGTGACATTATACTAGTCAGTCAATAATGATGATATCTTACTATTTGCTTATTACCTTTGTTATAGGGTCTTTTAGATTCAAATAAATAAGATTGTCCGTGATCTTTTACCATGCGTAGGATGTGCAGTGACGGAACTAGAACATTTTTAGAAGGGATCAAAATATATCAATAAAAAAAATTATTTATTGATGCTTGTAGTGTTTCTTTCAAATTTATTTTGTCCAATTATAGTATTTCACAACATTCTATTCCAACTATTGTAAACCTATGTTAAATGTCTGTGTGTGTGTGTGTATATTAATTTTCCCCGAACTATGAGACTATTAATCAGATTTTAAATTTTTTAGTCAATTGATTAGCTACTTTTATAGATAAATTACAAATTATGTTAAATGAAAAGTACCGTGGAGCATCATATCCAAAGTTTAAAGATACTCAGGTTTGGGGGAGTCATAAATTGGACCGGAATAATTAGTTGCCCTATGTTTTTTTAAGAGAATACTCCCTCCGTTCCTTAATATAGGTCGTTTCAGAGTTGTGCACAAGTATTATAGTAATGATTGTATATCATTAACTATAATATCAATTGTCTATATTGCTCTTGTATTAGAAGAAGAGATTGTTATTTATTGGACAGAAAATAATGAGAGAACCAAAGTTACATTTAATATTTTGGGTAATATTAGAAATTAAGCAATTAATGCTTACTTGAAATTTTCAAATGACTTATATTAAAGAATAAAAATATTTCTTTAAAACGAATTATATTAAGGAACGGTGAAAGTATTTATTTTTGGTGTTTTTAAATCTTACAAAATAAATCAGAGTTAATCCTTACTCCTTAGTACCCACGCCACCAAGACCATCAAACCCATTTCCACCACTACTCAAACAATTCCTCTCCAATTTCTTCACACTATGATTACCCACAAGTTTACCACTTTCCGGCGAAACCGAAAACGCAGCCGGGCAGCTCAACGGGTGCAGCCGAATCCCACAATAACAATACACCACATCACAAGTCTCATTTGGTTTCACCAAATTAATCCCTTTATTCCTCAACCCCTTTTGCAGACTATCCACACAAGTCTCCGAATCATCGGGAAGTAAAGGGTGGTCATTGTACGACGTCGTTTGAAGGGTTCTCCCCGCCCGGCCCAGGGCGGTGCCGGCGTAGGCGGAATAGAGCCAGGCGGCGAGGACAGGGCAGCACCGGCTCCGGTGGAGCTGACCCGACTTGGGTTTTCCGTTGCAGGCGGATTTGATGCCGTGGAAGAGCTCGTCGGGGAGGTCTAAGGGGCAGCCGGTGGTGTCGAATTGTTCGGGGAAGGCCGGAATGGTGGCCGGCGGTGGGAGAAATGACTGGATTGGAGCTGGGTCGGAGTTGGGTAAAGCGGGTAGGGGTCGGATTTCGGGTAGGAGAATGAGGAAGTGGAAAATCAAAAGGATTAACAGGGATTTAAAGTGTGGGAACATAATAGCTATGAGTATGAAAAGACTTCAGGGAAGGAGTTTTTGTGTGGTGTTAGTAAAATAAAGAGAGAGGAAGAGAAGAAGAAGTGAGTAGCTTTTTAATGAGTGGGTTTGCAATGGATTGTGTTTTGTTTTGCTTTAATTGTAATAGCAAGAGGAGAGAGAAAGGTGATGGATGGTAGTAATGGAATTGGAGACAATGAAAGGGAAAGAAGACATTGCAATTTGCATAGCTAAAGACTAAAGTGGGGTTCAAGGGTAGGAGGATAAGTTTTTGGCTGTTTATTATGCATCCAAATTCCAATATTCATAGTTTCATACTGGAATGGGGATTAGCAATGGTATTGGTACCATAAACAACTCATTTTTAGCTAATTCTTTTTTGTGATAGAATAGTGAGGTGGTGGTTTTTTACTTCTTACTTAATATTGTAGAAAAGAGGGAGAGATTGAGACAATGACTTAGTTTTCTCATTGATTATATATATATATATATATATATATATATATATATATATATATATATATATATATATATAAAAGATTGAGTGTTGTCCAAGTACCTAAATAGGAAATTATTCTAGAATTATGGGATTACAATTACTTACAAGGATATTATAACTAATTGCAAGAATTATGAGATTACAACTAATTACAAGGATATTACAATCTGTTGTATTTAATTCTTTAATATGCCCCCCTCAAGATGGAGCTCCAGAGGAGACGCCAATTTTGACCCTTAATTATTGGAAGCAGCTTCGTGGAAGCGGTTTGGTAAGAGCGTCGACAAGTTGATCTGTTGAGGAGACATGACTAACACGAAGAGCACTTGATTGAACTTAATCCCGAATAAAGTGATAATCAATTGCCACATGTTTCATGCGCGAATGAAATACTGGATTAGAACAGAGATAGGTGGCCCCAACATTGTCACAATAAATAACAAGTGGTGTAGAGAGAGGGACACCAAGCTCTGTGAGAAGAGAACAAATCCAATTGATTTTTGAAACAGTAGCGGCAACTGATCGATACTCAGCTTCTGTGGATGACCTAGCAACAGTACGTTGTTTCTTGGATGACCAAGAAATAGGATGACGACCAAGATAGATAATGTGCCACACAAATATCGAAGTAGTTGTTTTGTAGCATTCCAATGTTCAGACGTAGGGTGATGCATGAATTGGGAAAGCTTGTTAACATTATATGCTATGTTTGGGCGAGTGAGGCAAAGATACTGTAGACTGCCAACAATTGTTCTATATTCGGTACAGTCAGTCAGAGTTGTACCTGAATGAAGTGTGAGATTTCCATCTGTAGCAAGTGGTGTAGCAACAGGTTTAACATCAAACATTTTTGTTCTGGCAAAAAGATCAGTGATGTAGCGCCTTTGAGTAAACAACGGACCAGATGGAGTGTTGAGAACCTCAATGCCGAGAAAATAAGACAAGGGGCCAATATCTTTGATTGAAAATCTTTGTGCCAGGAGGTCAATGTAGCACTGAATAATATTGGTGTTGGTACCAGTAATAATAATGTCATCAACATAAACAAGTAGATATATAGTAATGTCACCGGAGTGGAGAATGAATAGAGAAGTGTCTACATGAGAGTTTGTGAACTCAGACTCAATGAGGAACTGGCGAAGCTCAAGGTACCAAGCTTGTGGGGCATGATTGAGGCCATATATAGCCTTCTTTAATTTGCATACATGTGTTGGATTGTCTCTATCAACAAATCCCGGAGGCTGGGCCATGTAGACATCTTCGGAATGATGGCCTTGAAGAAAGGCATTATTAACATCCAACTGTCACAACTACCAACCTCTACTGATTGTTAGGCTTAGAACAAGGCGTATTGTTGTCGGCTTGACAATCAGACTAAAGCTGTCATGATAATCCACTCCAGTTCGTTGATGAAAACCTTTGGTAACTAATTTGGCTTTGTACCTATCAATAGAACCATCAGGAAGTCGTTTAATATGAAAAACCCACTTACATCCAACAATATTCTGCAGAGAAGTAGATGGAACAAGCTCCCAGGTTCCATTCCGAACAAGAGCATCAAATTCATCATTCATAGCTGGTCTCCATTTGAGATCTTTTAGGGCTTGCGTAGTAGTATGAGGCGCAACATCTGATGATAGAGAAAGGACAACAATTTGTGGATGTTATTTTTCGCTATAGTGGTCATGGGATGGGTATTTTGATGAGTGGGTTGAGTTGTGGTTGAATCAGAAGAGTTCTCAGAATTGTGTGGTTCTGGTGGTAAATGGTCAACTAGAGTGGAGGGGAGGTCAACCGGTTGGGCATTCTGTGATGGATGTTGACACGAGGAATCCTTTTGAGGAGGCATATTGAGTGAGCCACTTGAAATGGGTAGAATTTGGACCGGGGGAAGCCATTTGGAAATGTGCTCTGGGTGGGACGAGCTAGATGAGATTGGTGATTGGTAAAAGGGAAAGAGTTTTCAAGAAATTTAACATGACAAAAAATATATGTTTTAGAAGTGAACAGATCAAGACAAATATAAGCATACGTTGAAGAGTAACCAAGAAAAACACAAGGAGTGGAACGAGAGACAAGTTTATGTTAAGAATAAGTACGAAGCCACGAATAACATAAGCAACCGAACACCCGAAGTTTGGTCTAGTTGGGTTGAGACGCAAAGATTTTTTCAAAAAAAGAGGAAAGATGTAATGTGGGTGTGGATATACGGTTGATGAGATATACATCAGTGGTAAAGGCGTAAGTCCAATAAGTTAGGGGCATCGAGGCATGAATGAGAAGAGATAGATCGGTTTTAACAATATGGCGATGACGTCGTTCAAAAAGACCATTGTGCTATGGTGTATGGGGTGGTGTAGTAAGATGGGATATACCATTGGTGGAGAGAAACTTATCAAGGGCTTGATATTCACCACCATTATCTGAATAGAGGGTAACAATATAGTGTTTAAATTGGTTTTCAACTAATGCCTTGAAGGGCACGAAGATATCATACACGTGAGAATTTCGTTTAAGTGGAAAATACCAAATATACCGTGTATAATGATCAACAAAAATAACATAGTACTGAAAAACCATTAACTGAAAAAACAGGAAAGGTCCATACATCAAAAAAGAGAAGTTCAAGCGAATGGGATAAAGTTAAGGTAGAAGAAAATGAAATTTTATAACTTTTATTACATGAACATGCATTACAATGTGTGGAAGAAAATAACGGACTAGACAATGGTAAAGAAAACTTGGAAACAATAATTTTCATAATAGTAATTGATGGATGACATAGTCTAGAGTTCCACTCAGACGAAGTAGTATTGACATTAGAAAAGGCAAGCAACGATGAAGAGATAACTAAAGGGGATGTAGTCGGCCACTCATATACGCCATCCTTAGGTTCACCCATCAAAAGAATTTCCCCCGTATTTAGATCCTTCACCTGAAAGGCAGAGGGTGAGAATTCAACAGAAACATGGTTATTAATGCAAAATTGATAAATCAAAATTAAGTTCTTTTTCATGGAAGGGACACAAATGACGTTTTGTAAAATAAAGGTGCGAGAAGAAGTAGGTATGGTGGTAGAACCTTGATACGGGCTATGAAGAGAGAGATTGCTCAAGTCAGACGTAACGTGGTGAGATGCTCCATTATCCAGCAGCCAAGTAGGAGTAGTGTTGTTACTGAGGACAACATGATTAATTCATGGTTACCAGGGTGTGCGGGGGTGATATCCCTGAGAGCCATGAGAACTAGGTGTTGGGGATTATTGATTAGTGACAAGTTAAAACATCAAGCATCATTTGGCAGTGTGTCCTTGAATGTCGCATGCCTGACAACGACCCAAATAAGGTTTGGGGTGGCGTTGATCATGAGGAGAGAGCGCAGTGGTAGGGCCTGGTTGTGGTTGATTGATGCCTGGTGGACGCCAATTTGGACGTTGCATGTAGATAAGATGGATGAATAGTCTAAAAAGATGTTTCTTTGTTGATAAGTTTCTCATGGAGCTCAGAAAAAGAAATTGACGTGTCATGAGCATTAATTGTATCAATGACAGATTTGTACTCATCACTAAGTCCTTCAAGAATCCGATCAATAAGATCCTCATCATCAACTGGCTTCCCCAGAAGAGCAAGTTAATCAGCACAAGTCTTTATCGCCCGCATATATTCACTAATTGATTTTGAGCCCTTGGTGCACCTCTTTAATTGTTCCTTCAGTTTTTTAATATAACCATGAGATGGTTTGGCATAGGTATTAGCTAAGGTTTGCCATGCTTCTGGGGAAGTGGTGGTGCTGGCAATAAGCGATTGCAAGGAAATAAAGATAGCACCAAGGAGAGCGCTAAAGATGAGACGATCCTGACACTTCAAGTGTGACGCCCCCAAAATTAGTATACATCACCTATTCTTAGTCGCCAAATACATGGTACAAAATTCAAATACAACTTAATTATACAACAGTCATGTAAAATACGACTAAACATATGCTGTGAGTTTTAATACAAATATTGTCATTTAGACAATATACAAACTCAATGGGGTCCTCATTACATTTATTATCACACTATTACATAGAATAGTGAGGACTACTAATGCTATTATCTGGACCATAACTCTGTTCTCCGACTAGTCCCTGCTACGTTCTCATTTCCTGAATAGAACAATGAAAGCAAAAGGGTGAGCTCAACTAGCCCAATAAGAAATATTATAACTAAGATAAAACATAATAAATTATCATTAGCCTTCAACAGTGTTAAACTGATAAAATATAACAAACATCAAGTTTAACTGCAGCAGAACAAGCAATCCATTAGAAGCGTAAAGTAGAGAATAAAATCTACTATCTTCTATGATTTAAAAGGTTTTTCATGACTTTTATCGCTGAGACTCAGCTTAATAAATAATCCACATCATCCCTGCACTACGGCCAATGATATTCATTAGTATCACAACCACAAATCATCCATGCACCACAGCCAAGGATATTCGTGTATTCATCAATGGTCATGATCATGCCAACAACTGTCCATCAATGCACTATGAGCCAATGAGGACTTTTTCCACATCATTTGTAACATTACGGTCATGATTACACCGAATAATCCCTGTTCATAATCATACCAAGTACATCTATGCATAACAGGCCACATATGACTTTCAACATAATATAAATATGAGGATGATGACAAGGATATAAGAATTCAATAAAATAAGTTCAAGAATTAATTTATCTAGAAACTAATAATGTCCAAATTGTCAACATGATACTGCTTTGTGGAGTAAAAATTCAAGAATGCTCAGAAGAATATTTCCATGAAAAGATACTGGATGAAACGCAAATATCAAGGATATTCCACTAATTTCATGGAGTATAGAAGTCAAAAATTTAACCAACTGAGTATAATAAAGAATGGAATAACAAAAGAAATCATCAGGTATGTGATAGACCGCACAAACAGGTTATTCCAATAGAATAATAAATAACGGAACCAGGTCATGCGTAAATGCACCGACAAGATATTCCAACAGAATAATAAATAATGGAACCAGGTCATGCGTAACGTACAGACAGGATGTTCCAACAGAATAATAAATAACGGAACCAAGTCATGTGTAAACGCACAGACAGGATGTTCCAACAGAATAATAAACAACGAAACCAGGTCATGCGTAAACGCACAGACAGGATGTTCCAACAGAATAATAAATAATGAAATAATAGAAGAATTTTACCAAGTATAGGGTATCCCGCGTATACAGGTTATTCCAACAGAATAATAAAGAATGGAATAACAAAAGAATTTTACCAATAAGAAAGAAGGAATACCCCTAACAAGTACAATAAATAATATCCCTTACCGTAAAAAAAGAGTATTTTGACTGGTAGGGCGAGGATATACTCAAAGAAAACTTGCACTACGCTCAAAGCTTTCTTAAACTCTAAAGAAATACGCTCAAAATTATAGAAGAAGAACTCTCTCTACAGTTTTTCTCTCTAGAGTTTCAGTGAATTCGTAAGAAATAATGAAGGAATGAGCTTCTATTTATAGAAGAATGGACAGCATAGTAACTAATTCATGAACGGTCTAGATTGATTTACTTTAAACGGACGGTCCAGATTGGTTTGTAATAAAATATAATATATTCTATTTATAATCTAATAGAACAAATAACTTTATAAAAAGATTTTATTATACAAACACTATGCAGGCACTATGTAAACACTATGAATAATAAAATATAATATATTCTAATTATTGTCTAATAAAACAGATAACTTTATAAAAGTATTCTGTTTTATATAAAAAAAATTTACTATTAGTCTAATAAAACGAATAACTTTATAAAAGTATTCTGTTTTATATAAAAAGCTTTTCTGTTTTATTACATTAATAATACTAATAAAACAAAACTCATCATCATTACTATAATTCACAATATTAATCGACCAGGTCGTTCCCAGGAAAGTGGGGGCTTTCCAGTAAGGATTTCTCCTCATTGACGCGCAATTAGGTGACCAAACCTCTCCTTGACAGAACTTCTAGACATCGTTAATTTTGCAAATAATAATATTAATAACTTTGTCATCTCAATTATTGATTATAAAATATTGACAATAATTGAATCAAATAACGTGAGATACTATGCAGCAATTACTGTAATAATAATTGAACAAAACTGAGTGACTTCTCACGTAAGCATCAATAATCAATACCGTGTGCTACTGTGCAACTACGCGTATTATTGTATATTTAACACCGGTTGTTTTAACAGTTAACGGTAAAACTTTCGCCGTTATTTTCATAAAGTATTTTTGTCATTTTCTCAATCTGACAATAATTCCATTGTGGGGTCCACCAATGATTTTGCCGTTGTACGAATATTTCCTGTTAAAACGAATATTTCCCGAACAATCGAATATTATAAAATAACTTGCGTACTTTGCAAAATTTATAAATATTACCCACAACTATAACATTATATCAAATTCATTTCATAATATTCAAAAATGATATTTATGGAAAATTCATCTTTATTCATAAAAGTTGGGGTCTTACATCAAGGTTGTGTTTGCCAGATTTGGGAATACAACACCATTAACAATGATGGTGGGTGGTGATGGAAGAGGAGTTCCATCAATGAAGTGATGAAGATCATATCCTTTAAGAAGAGATTGGATTTGAAGGCTCCATGTGAGATAATTGGTGGATGACATTTTGGGGATATTGGAGAGATTAATTGTAAGGAGGGGATGTTGAGGATCCTGCGAGTTGAGGATGATGATAGGATCATTGGTGAAAGAGGAGGTCGCATCGGAAGCCATTGAGGAGATGGGAAAAGTAGTTGTATGTAAGACCCCAACTTTTATGAATAAAGATTAATTTTCTCTAAATATTATTTTAAATAATAAGGTGTGGATTTGATTTAATGTTATAGTTGTGGGTAATGTTTACAAATTTTTCAAAGTAAGCAAGTTGTCATAAAATATTCTTTTTATTGGGGAATATTCGTACGACGACACAATTATTGGTAAACCCCACAACAGAATTACTGTCGGAGTTAGAAAACGACAAAAATAACTTTTTTTATAAAAATAACGACAAAACTTTTATTGTTAACTGTTGAAGTACCCGGTGATAAAAGTAAAGTAATACGCGTGGTTGCATAGTAGCACATGGTATTGTACAATATTTTTGATTATTGATGCTTACGTGAGAAGTCACTCAGTTTTATTTAATTATTACAATAGTAGTTGCTACATAGTATCTCATATTATTGGTTCAATTATTGTCACAGTATCATCTGCACAATATTTTATATTAATAAATCAATAATTGAGACAACAAAGTTATTCATATTATTATTTGTATTATTGACAGTGTCAAGAAAGTTCTGTCAAGAAAATGGGGTTGGTCATCTAATTGCGCGTCAATAAGGAGAAGTCTTTATCGGAAAGCCCCATCTTTCCTAGGAATTATCTTGTTGTTAATATTGCGAGTTATAATATTAATGATGAATAAATGTTATTAAAAATATGTTTAGTGAAGCCATGTGAATTGAGATAAATAGAGGGGGGTTTTATGAAGTATTTGTTGTAAATTTGGATTATTACATGGATCCCCACTTACTCATTTTTCAAAATCGTCGGTAGAAAGTTATCTCAATTTTTTTTATAGTAATAAAATAGAAATTTTTTTATATAAAACAGAATACTATTTATAAATAGAATATATTATATTTTATTTGTTTGCATAGTACTGCATAGTGTTGCATAGTACTGTATAGTGTTTGTATAGTGTAACATAATAAAATCAAAATTTTCAAAAGTTTCATCCGTGAAATTTGCCTGTGAATGTTACTGTGCAGTTCATGATTTCTTTTCCTAAATAGTATCATGTTATTCTTCTATAAATAGGATGCTTAGTTTAGAAATGAAAATCACACCAGAATCAGATAATTTTTCTTCTATAATATTGAGCGTATTTCTTTTGAGTTTAAGGAAGCTTTGAATGTATAAAACATTACAAGTTTTCTTCAAGAATATCTCCGCCATACCAGTCAGAAATACTCTCCTTTTAAGGTAAGAGATATTATTTTTGTTTAATATTCGTAAGAAATAATATTTTCTTCCATACTCTGTAGTATGTAAGTAATATTATTTCGTTTCATATTCATAATTCTACACTTATTTTGATAAGTATTAATTTTATACTCCTTGAAATTAGTAGAATATCCTTGAAATTTGCGCTTCATCTAGTATCATTCCACTAAAAAAATCATGGACATTCTTGTTAAATTTTAATCTTTTCATGCTGGAGTACTATTCATAGGTACTATTCATACATACGGCACTATTCATATATACAGTACTATTCATGAGGTACTATTCACTCGGGTACTATTCACCCAGGGTACTATTCACGACAAAAAATGATTTCTTTTCTGTCCAAATTATTTTTGATACATGAATATTATTTTTGAATTTTACTCCACAAATCAGTTATCATGCTGACAATTTGGACATTCTTAAACTCTAGATAAATTGAATTATAAATATTTAAAATTTATCCTTGATATCACTTCATTGGATTCTTATATCATTGTCATCATCCTCATGTTTATATTGTGATAAAAGTCATCTTTGGCCCGTAGTGCATAGATGGACTGTTGATTGGTATAATTATGACCAAGAATTATGTATTGGTATAATCATGACCTGTAATGTTACAAATGATATGGTAAAAGTCCTCATTGGCCCGTAGTGCATTGATGGACAGTTGTTTGGCATGATCATGACCACTGGTGATAATAACGAATATCCTTGGCCCGTAGTGCATGGATGGTTCGTGGATATGATATTAATGAATATCATTGGCCCGTAGTGCATGGATAATTCAGTGATGTGGATTATTTATTGAGATGTGTTGAAGAGATCAAATATTCATGATGAACTTTTAAATCATGGAAGATAAGAGATATCATGCTCTACTTGACTCTTCTAATGGATTGTTTGTTCCGCTGTAGTTAAACTTGTTGTCTATTGTATTCTATCAGTTTTTATACTGTTGAAGACTAAGGATAATTTATTCTACATTATCTTAGACATAATATTCTTTAATGGGCTAGTTGAGCTCACCCTTTTCTTTCATTATTTTCTTCACAAAATATGAATATAGCTGGAACTAGTCGGGGAATGGAGTGATGGTCCAATATGGTGGCTATAGTAGTCCTCGCTATTCTATAACATAATGTGATAATAATTGTAATGAGGACTCCATTTGAGTTTAGATATTTTTACGAGACAATATTCGTTTTAAAACTCTCAATTACGTTTTGTCGTATTGTATAAATGAAGTTTGTATTTAAATTTTGTACCATGTATTTGGCGACTCAGAATGAGTTGTGTATACCTATTTTGGGGGCGTCACATTGTAGGTTTTTCTGAAAAAAAATATGCCCGTAAAGATTAGGCTCTTGATACAATATAGAAAAGAGAGAGAAAGAATGTGACGCCCCCAAATTTAGATCACACTTATCTCAAATTTGGTTGTCACGTACTATCTCTAATAACATACTAAAATCATCACAGCGAAAAAATAGAATAAATTACATCGTTATAATATATTTATTCTCGTCCCAAGGGTTCGTAACTTAAACATCTTTTACAATACCTTACATGTAATAAAACATCGTTTAGATATAACTAATACATAATCCGATACAACTTAAACCAAGTATATCATAAATAAGTTCTTCTACAACCAGATAATAATACATTCTAGCATTATGGAATAACTACTCCAAAGCCCTTCTCTTTACCCTTGTCCTTGCCAGAGGGCTCATCACGTTCTGTCTTAACTGAAATGTTTTTAGGGAAAGCAAGGACGAACAACAAATTTGCCCATCAAGTAATATAGCAATAAGGGTGCTCAAGGTAGTTTTGTATTTCTCAAGGTGCAATAATAGGGATAGTTCAAGATAGCAATAAGTATAAATCATTATTAACAATAGTCGCTATAGACAGAAAATATCAATAATGTTCAATGGTTAATTAATTTCAAGATTTCAAATAATGAATATTGAACAGTCACTAAGGACTATGAACTTTTCCTAGAATTAATAGTAATAGACTGATAATTCTACAAAACGAGTACGACAGGTGATCAGCCTAAAGTACCATATGTCAATGCATTACATTTAATCTTTCTCAAGTGTGCACGTCGGTTTCCCGACAATATATAAATCCCCTACCAAGAGGGTTGTTCTTCTCAATTATAAGAGTCCGCACCAAGTAAATTTGGTTTGGATAGCTTCGATCAATATCAATAGTCTAGCCGAAGCAATGGCTTAGACATTTTTCTTTCATAGTATATAAGAACAATTATCGTTCGAACTCAAAGTTTGTAAACAATTTCATTTCTAGATTTCAAAGTATTATACTTTCAAAGTTCTACTTGTACGATCAATAATTGCTTAAGTTCAAATAGTGCTCAATAAAGAGTAAGGTTCGAATATTTGCATTCAATATATGAATCAAATAAAACTCGAGAACTTGCACAAATCCAGAGTTATGTAAGTTTGGAAAATTGTTCAATATAAAAGAGAGTTCGGATACTTGCCTCAAGCGTAGTTTACCAAAGTAAAGCTTAATACCCTCTTTCAGATCCTAACATAATATATTTACACGTATATGATTTTCATTAGTTACATAAACTCATATATGTAAGTTCAAACGTACACTTAAACATCCAACTTAGTTGTAATCTTTATACCTACTATCATATATCCTACATCTTCATAGCACAAATCAGATTGAATGACACCACAAAGTCAAACAACGTATTTTTCAAGTCATTGCTTTATAGCTTGTAAACATTCTTTTGGACTTAACCTTTGAAAGTTATAATTACCCATTAAACATTCAACTTTATCACCTAGCATGCTTCTTAACACATTACAAAGAATATTGGTCATATAATACAAGCTAAAGTAACCATATAAGTATGTTTCGAACATCAGATCAGAAATAGAAACTATACATGACTGTAGGATGGCGTAATTGCGCCCTGTCTAGGCTTAGGGATGGCGCAGCTGCGCTGTCCCCTGGCCAGACCAGGGTTGAGCTTTGCATCCCTGTTTCTGTCTCATCCTTTAGTATACTCAATTAATCATACTTAACATACATACAAGCTAAAGTACTTTATATAAGTGTATGACCATTCTTGAGTTCACTCTTACAAGTTTTTAGTTTATGACTTTCCATGGAATTAAAGCATAAAAGGTCATGTAATCATCATGCCTTATAATTTTGGCCATAGGTATATCTAGAGAGGTCTCACAATCTGTTAATACATATGATCATGGTGTTCATATTGTGTATTCACAACTAGCATTGATTAACACTTTGAAACATGCTTTAAACTCATGTTTGATTAACTTATCATTATGTCTACCACATACGAATCATGTTTAGAGACATAATAAACATAACATGACATCTTAAGTCTTTAGAATCTAGATACTCATGTGATGCAACTAAATTTTGGAAACATGTTCAAGATTGCCTTTAAAATCATTTTATCATAAATAATGCAATATAACACATATAAAACAACTTTAAAACTTTTATCATAAGTAACTAAGTCATGATAACCTCTTTTCAAGATCAAAAACTAAATCTTGTAGGATTCATGTCCATTAGCTTATTATACTAAGCTTTTCTTGAAAAATTATCTAACACAAGGTCTAAAAAGTTTGGTCATGCACAAAGACACTATAAACACTAAATCATGCTCATTTATAATTGAAATCAATCATGTGTATAAGATACTAAGTTCAGAACTTGTAGAACATGTATTACATCAAAGTTTGTGTTCAACATCTTAAGTTTTGTTATAAACTTCTCACTAAACCATGTTGATTTCTTATTACCATATAAGAAGACTTTAAATCACATGCTATACTTTGTTTCGGGTATATATTTAAGTCATAATACCAAATTCACAACACATAACATAACAAAAACTAGTAACTGATTCTGGGGTACGGCGCAGCTGCGCTGCACCCTAGTGTAAACTGGGCGCAGTTGCGCCATGCCTGGAACAGAAATAATGAGGTACTCTATTTTACAGAACATCAACTGACTTCGATTTTTCTTGGCTTAAACATGGACAAATCCAACATTAAAGGTTTCACACATGTAAGTATACTTCATAAACAAAAAATAGCATGCTAACTCACATTGATTGACAGAGAATTTCAAGTAATTTTAAGAGTTTAGTATGACCCAATTAAAAAACACAAGTAGAATTTATACCTCTATAAGCTTGAATTGAACTCCTCACACACTGATTATACTTCTTCAATTGCTCAGCAACCCACACGCTCAAACTTAGACTTATCAAAAACATTCGCGCAACAAAGAAATTGAGAGGATGGGGGTACTATATAAAGAGAAATGGTTGCTCAGTTAATGCTCTTGCACTATAGTTTGATTCAATGGAAATTAGAAGAAAACAATGTGTATAAGTGAGTTGGCCAACCACCATTTCATAGACATCATCATAGCAACACTACTAGCAAGTTTGAGTTTACGCAATGAACTTTTAGGCTACTATTCATGTACTGTGATGGTCACTGATTTTGGGACACAGTTCTAAATCCTCAACATTTGGTTAAATAAGGCTTAGTTTGGTCTCTTTAATTCCCACAGTGAAATTTTAATGTACAATTGTTACTATATTAGGAAAATTAGGGATTATTTATGTATTTACATCATATAATCCATGTACATTAAATACACACAATAAAATAACGCAGTTAGGTATTATTGTCCGGGTATCTCCCATAATTATTTTTACTACTCACATAACCACATACTAATATTATTTAATATTAAATGTTTATTTAAATATTTAATTCCTTTCCCAATCTCTAGAATACACAACTATTTTAATCATTTTGTTATTAAAGATCACATGTGATTTCATTGTACTACCTCATGTCATTAAAATGCACTCTTATTATATGATTTTATTAATGTCACAAATACTACAAAAGTGTTCCATTTCATTTCTACAGAAGAACTAATTTTTCCCCAGATTGGCCACTGGCGCAGTTGCGCCATTTTGTACTGCTGGGAGGGCACACCTGCGCTGGTCCCTAGTTGTGCCAAAATGGTTTAGCTTCAAGCCAGTTCCCAATTCTATCACCACACTAGTTTTACATGATATGAATTAACTTCCACATTGGTGATATTACTAATCTAAGAGTGTATTTATTCCTTATATGGAATCACATAATCATACACAATTAATCTTCCTCTTGGTTTAATCACTTAGATTTCCTTTCTCATGTCACACAAGGCATTTCTCAATTCTCATCACAACTTCACACTTATAAATTCAATTTGAATTAGTTGAACTACTCGTCTTACTACACATCAATATTTATATTCAAATAAATACACATTTTCTTATATATTGAAATAATTATTTATTCCTGAAATTCTCGGTTCTTACAAAGAGAATGAGAGAAAGAGAGGGAGAGAGAGAGAAACACTGGCTTAGCTTTCCCATTGATTAAGAATATATATATATATATACAGACAAGATCAAGAGTAGACTTCTTAAGTAGTAGAACTCTCTTAAATAATAGAACTTTATCAAAACGACGTAGTTTTGATAAGACGCGGTGGTATTTTTGTAAATACCATGTCACCGCGTATTTACAAAAATGCCACCGCGTCTTATCAAAACTACGTCGTTTTGATAAAATTTTATTATTTAAGACATTCTGCTACTTAAGAGGTCTACTCTTGATCTTTTATGTATATATATATATATATATATATATATATATTGTCCAAGTACTTAAATAAGAAACTATCCTAGAATTATGGAATTATAATTAATTACAAGGATATTACAACTAATTACAAGGATATTACAATATGTTGTATTTAATTCTCTAATAATAAGAAAGTAAAGTTGTTTGGTAATATTTTATTTGTCTTTTATTATCTCTTAATCTGTAAAAGAAATATATAAATTTAAATCATTAAGAGCTATCTCTTAATGAAAAAATTAAATTTATGAAACCACTATAAATATTGTACTCTCTCAATTTCAAAATTTTAAGATCATTATTGATTTTTGAAAAATTCAATTTGAGATATTTTTAAATTTAAAATAGATATTTTTAAATTTAGAAGTCATTCAGATATTTTATACTTTTTAGTTATCACATAAATTTTTAAGTTTAGACGTTATTTCACTTAAATGATTTAATTCATTAAAATATATTAATCATTCAAATTTTAATTACTCAATTTTATTAAACATCACTTTAAACTTCATTTCTCATGTGCATGTTAATACATGTATATTGGAAAGAATACATATCAAGGCAAGTATCGAGTCACTTTGGTTGGTCCCGTGTCAACTCAGTAGTTCAATTTTGGTTGACTCGGTAGCTCAAAATGATTTTTTTCTTGTTGTTGATTTTCGTGTCTTCTAATTGGTCATAAATTTTGTTATTCCCAAAAGTCATCTTAAAAGTTCAAAAGTTATACCTTTTTTTACAAAATTTTAGTACACATTAATTATCAAAGATATAATGTATCATTTGTCACTTGGAATTAAGTAAAGATAAAAAAAAACTAAAAAAAAACTTTTGAACTATTAAGTCACCAAATTTGGATTATTGAGTTAACTTGAGATCAATAAAAGGTCGTTTAAAAATATTATATATTTAATTTACTTGATTAATGATTTTTAAACTTGTCTGTTCTTTGTACGGGTTATTAAGCTTATTCTATCATAGCTGTAATTGAGTAGAGTAAAGTCGAGCAGAGATTTAATTTATTAAATTTAAATTCTTTTGAAAGTTAAATGAATCTAGTTGAAACGAATTATAATTTAAACAAATTTGTGATTTGATGTACAAACTCGATCCATTTATTAAACGTTTTGATCAAGCTTAAGTGCGAGCCAAAGCTAGAGCTTGTTTGATAACTATTTCTAACCACTTAACAAGCGAAGTATTTTACTTTTTCGGTCAGCAGCTGCGCGTCAATTTTATTTTATTTTTAATCAAACGTTCTTAATCGGAGTAAAACTTACTTTTTCGGTAAGTGAGTTCCACATCACTTTTCCAATTAGTAGTAGATTTGCTTATTGAGTTATTTTACCAAAACAACCTCAATAAATGCTACTCCTTGATTCCTTTATCTTCCCTAGGCACGCTGATTGGATCAACATCTGGAGCATTTTATTTTTCTCATATTTTAAACATTTTATTATTTTTTTTACAATGAATTTACATTAAATAATACTCCTTTCGTGTCAATTTATTTAATGATTTTTGAAAGTTAATTTAAAATATTTTTAAACTGAAAATTAAGATAACTTATTAAAAATTATAAAACAATAAACCTTATAATAGGTAATACTTTTTAGAAAGTATAAACTATTTATCATTGTATTAATTAAAATTTTAAAAATATATATTAATTTTGAGTTTAAAAATCTCTTAGGTTGACTTTAAAAAGTCAACAAGGATCAAATAATATGGAACGTAAAGAGTAATTTGTATGTTTGAAATTAATATATTTTAAATATTTTAGTCTCCATTTCAAAATTTATGATTATTATTGATTTTTTAAGTCAATTTCAAATATTTTAAATTGACGTGTTTATATAATTATAAAATGATAAATATTAAAATTAGTAATATTTTCATCATCGTACTAACTAAAATTAATTAAATTATTATAAATTTTAAATCTAAAATGTGACGCCCCCAAAATATGTCACACAACTCATTCTGAGTCGCCAAATACATGGTATATAAACCAAATACAAACTCCGTTAATACAATTTTCGTGCAAAATACGACAACACATGAGTTATGAGTTTTAGTACAAATATTGTCTACTCTCATGGTGCCTCGACCACAACACCTTACAATGGTACCTTACATAAAGGTAAAGTCAATAAATATTTTAGAAATTAAAATCTTAAGAAAATGCTCAAGGAAACCTTCGTACATGGGAGGCCATACATCTAAGTTATAATAGATATTATATGACTTGAGAATTATCCTTGGTTAACCCAATAGACCCTAAAGAAAAACGAGAAGATTATTATCATGTTCTTTCCAATGGTGATTCTTCTATTGCCATATAATTATCTCCATTGTCTCCAATTGAGAATTATATTTTAACCAAACTTCAAGATTATATAGTTAGTGCTCATAGATATAATCAGCAAGTGGATGTACACAACCCTATTTTATGATAACATGAAGTCGTATGTCATTAGACATTTTGTATGATAGTTGCAAAACACCCTTCCAAAGTTGGATTCACCTCACCTTATTCGGTCCACCAAAAGCAATGGTTAAATGACGTATAAAATACGACACACTTATCTAAAATTCTTAATAAAATTATTTCCATATTGTTTTAGGGGAAACCTCAACAGCTATAGACCACCGTTCTATTTTCTTGTTACCCCCACTCGACCCAGCTACACTCTTATTACCTGAGAGAAATTGTGAAGCAAAAGGGTGAGCACAACTAGTCCAGTAAAAAATATCATGACTAAAGATAATTAAATTATCAATAGCCTTCGTCAGTAATAAATCATAGATTTAGAACATATGGTAGATGATAAAACTTTTTGAACATAGTTGCAGCGGAACAAACAATCCATTAGAAGAGTCAAATAGACCATAAAGTTTATTATCTTCTCCATGTTAAAAGTCCACCAACAATGTTTTATCCCTGTAAAATCAATCAACAATTCATGTCCACAATCATGTGAATAACTCGTAATCATAATTGTGGTTCTAAATTCCTCTTCGCACCCAGGACGAAGATAATTTTTATCACATGTCTTTATCAGAAATATCAAAGATCGTGGTTATACCAAATCACAGTTCATGTTCATAATCATACTAATAAATTTATCTTTGCACTACGGGTCAAAGATATTCATCAACAGTTCATCTTTTCACTACATGTCAAAAATATTCAACAACAGGTCATCTTTGCACTATGGGCCAAAGATATTCAACAACAGGTCATCTTTGCACTACATGCCAAAGATATTCAACAACAGGTCATCTTTGTACTACATGACAAAAATATTAATATCTCAAAGAAATATATAATCATTTCAGAATTTATATAAACAATAATTATAATCATGTTGATCAATTCACCTTTGCACTTAAGCTAAAGATATTCAATTGTAAATTCAATTGTCATGATCATACCTGTCAACAATTCATCTTTGCACTACTGGCTAAAGAGAACCCATAATCACGATCATATCAATAATCTACCCATCTTTACACTCAAGTTAAAGAGAAATTTTATCACCAGGATTATAAAAATGTTATATATGATAATAAAAATAGTATGATCAAAACAAAAATTTAATTTCAAGAGTAGGATTCATAAATCAACGATAATTTGGTCAGAAAAAGAAACCAATTTTGTCGTGAATAGTGACCCGTGCATAACACCCTGTATTCGTAAATAGTGCAATATATATGAATAGTGTGACGCCCCCAAAATAGGTATACATCACTCATCTTGAGTCGCCAAATACATGGTACAAAAATCAAATACAACTTTATTATACAACAGTCGTGTAATATACGACAAAACATAATCAAAGAATTTTAATAAGAATATTGTCATCTAGACAATATCCACACTCAATGGAGTCCTCATTACATTTATTGTAACACTATTTAACAGAATATTGAGGACTAATAATGCTATCATCTGGACCATCACTCCGTTCCCCGACTAGTCCCGGCTACGTTCTCATTTCCTGAAGAGAACGGTGAAAGAAAGTGTGAGCTCAACTAGCCCAGTAAAAAATATTATGACTAAGATAATGCAGAATAAATTATCATTAGCCTTCAATAGTGTTAAACTGATAAAATATAATAAACATCAAGTTTAACTGCAGCGGAATAAGCAATCCATTAGAAGAGTCAAGTAGAGAATAAAATCTACTATCTTCTATGATTTAAAAAGTTTTTCATCACTTTTATCGCTGAGACTCAGCTTAATAAATAAAACACATCATCCATGCACTACGGCCAATGATATTCATTAGTATCACGACCAAAAATTATCCATGCACTACGGGCCAAGGATATTCGTGTATTCATCAATGGTCATGATCATGCCAACAACTGTCCATCAATGCACTACGGCCAATGAGGACTTTTACCACATCATTTGTAACATTACGGTCATGATTATACCGAATAATCCCTGGTCATAATCATACCAAGTCCATCTATGCACTGCAGGCCACAGATGAGTTTCAACATATTATAAACATGAGGATGATGACAATGATATAAGAATTCAATAAAACAAGCTCAAGGATAAATTTGTAAAGATTTATAATTTAATTTATCCAGAAATCAATAACATCCAAATTGTCAACATGATACTGCTTTGTGGAGTAAAATTCAAGAATACTTAGAAGAATATTTCCATGAAAAGATACTGGATGAAGCGCAAATACCAAGGATATTCCACTAATTTCATGGAGTATAGAAGTCAAAACTTTAATCAACTGAGTATAATAGAATATATAAAACTGCAAATGGATTTTTGTCGCCATGCGGTAATCCACGTAGACAGATTATTCCAAAAGAATAATAAAGAATGGAATCAGGTCATGCGTAATCCGCACAGACAGGATGTTCCAACAGAATAATTAAGAATGGAATAACAACAGAATTCACTAGGCATGCGATAGACCGCACAGACAGGTTATTCTAATAGAATAATAAAAATGAAATAACAGAAGAATTTCACCATATTTGCGGTAATTCGCATAGACAGGTTATTCCAACATAATAATAAAGAATGGAATAACAACCCTTATGAGTATTGAAAAAAATAACTCTCTTCAGGAATACGAAAGAATAATACCCCTTACCTTAGAAAAACTATTACTGGAATAGTGAGGTAGCAGACTTCTCTTCTTCTTTCTCTCTATAATTTCTCTCTATAATAATTGCTCTAAAGATTTTGTGAATTGGTGAGAAATGAAGCAAGAATAAGCTTCTATTTATAGGAAAATATAGTTTCGATAATTACACGTTTTGGGGCTCGAAATATTACAGTATAATACCTTCCTCTTTTTCTTCATTTTTAATTTAGTCCTGCAAGTATTATCAAACTTGCACCACCTCCCCTAATAGTAAATAATGTGAATTAATAGTTCATTCATGTGACTCAATAGTATAATCATGTGAAAAAAAACTAATTACAGTATAGTACCTTCAACTATACCTCCATTTTTAATTTAGTCATGCAAGTATTATCAATCTTGCACCACCTCCCCTAATAGTACATGAATGTGAATCAATTGTACACACATGTGAACAAATAGTTATAAGCATGTGAAATAATAGTAATTAATTACTCATTTATCCGATTAATTACCCGATTGGTCAATATAACCTCCAGACATCAATTATTATCGAAATAAATGTCGATTTCCAATAACATTAATAATCCCAACACAATTGAACTATCAATTTCATCTTTAATCAACACAACTTATTCATCATTAATATTATAACTCACAATATTTAACAACCAGGTCATTTCCAGGAAAGAGGGGGCTTTCCGATAAGGATTTCTCCTTATTGGCGCGCAATTAGGTGACCAAACCTCTCCTTGACAGAACTTCTAGACATTGTCAATATTGCAAATAATAATATGAATAACTTTGTCGTCTCAATTATTGATTTAATAATAATAAATATTATACAGATGATACTATGACAATAATTGAATCAATAATATGAGAGATATGATGCAACAATTACTGTAGCAATAATTGAGTATAACTGAGTGACTTCTCACGTAAGTATCAATAATCAATACCGTGTACTACTATGCAACCACGCGTATTACTGTACTTTTATTACCGAGTAGTTCAACAATTTTAACGGTAACACTTTCGCCGTTATTTTTATAAAAAGATAATTCTGTCATTTTCTAACTATGACAATACTTCCGTTGTGGGGTCCACCAATGATTGTGCCGTCGTACGAATATTCTCTGTTAAAACGAATATTCCCCGACCAATCGAATATTATATAACCACTTGCTTACTTTGCAAAATTTGTAAATATTACCCACAACTATAACATTATATCAAATCTACTCCATAATATTCAAAAATATATTTCGAGAAAATTATTCTTTATTCATAAAAGTTGGGGTCTTACAACCTCCCCTTCTTATGAAATTTCGTCCTCGAAATTAGGGTACGTACCTGGTATATCGAAGAGGTGAGGATACCTTGACTTCATTTCAGATTCTAACTCACTGGTCATTTCCTCAACATCGTGGTTTCTCCACAAAACTTTGACTTGAGGTATAACTTTAGAGCGTAGAATATGATCCTTCTTATCTAAGATTTTAACAGGCAACTCTTCATACGTTAAATCTTCCTCTATCTCATCTGGTTCTAATTCAATAATGTGGTTCGGGTCTTTCACATATTTACGTAACATAGATATATGAAAAATATTATGAACACGAGACATACTTGGCGGTAAGGCGAGTCTATAGGCCACAGTTCCTACACAATCGAGGATTAAAAAAATGGCCAATGAATCGAGGTTTGAGCTTTCCTCTCTCTCCATATCTCTTAACTCCCTTCCATGGAGCAACACATAACAACACATGATCTCCAATATCGAATTCCACGTCCTTTCGATGAAGATCAGCATAACTCTTTTGTCGATCTTGTGAGGTTTTTATACGTTGTCGGATCGTTTGAATCTTTTCTATAGTCATACATACCAACTCCGGTCCCACTAATGTTTCTTAACCCACCTCATCCTATCATACTGGAGAATGACACTTTCTTCCATACAACGCCTCAAATGGAGCCATGCCAATACTTGCTTGATAACTGTTGTTGTAGGAAAACTCCACCAATGGTAAGAACTTGTCCCAACTTCCTTTGAAGTCAAGGACACATAGTTTTAATAAATCTTCAAGAATTTGAATAGTCCTCTCCGGCTGCCCGTCCGTCTGAGGATGATATGCCGAGCTAAATCGTAAATCCGTGCCCATAGCTTTTTATAAACTAACCCAAAATCTTGAAGTGAATCTTGGGTCTCGATCAGAAACTATGGATACCGGTATACCATGCAGTCTTACAATCTCGTTTATGTACATACGAGCAAGACGTTCAAGTGGAGAAGTTTCTCGTATAGGTAGGAAATGAGCAGACTTGGTCAATCTATCAACAATGACCCAAATTGCATCTATGCCTTGAGAAACCTTGGGAAAACCAGTAACAAAATCTATGGTAATGTGCTCCCACTATCATTCTAGAATTTCATGTGGTTGCAATGGACCTTTTGGTACTTGATGCTCCGCCTTGACTCGTTGACAAGTTAAACACCTTGAGATAAACTCCGCTATATCTCTCTTCATATTACTCCACCAAAATGTATGTCGAAGATCACGATACATTTTGGTACTCCCAGGATGGATTGCAAACGGTGTGTTGTGCGCCTCCATCATGATTTTATACTTTAAATCAGGGTTGTTAGGAACACAAAGTCTGGAGTTGACTCGAAGTATTCCTTCTTCATCGATTCTTGCTTCTGGCATAGCACCTTCTTACATTTTCTTCCTCATACGCATCAGCTCCAGGTCTGTAGCTTGAGCAGCTTTAACTTTATCGATTACAGTCGGTTCTACTCGTATATTCGCCATCATCACGTTGGTCCCTGGAGTCTTTAACTCTATCTCCATCCTTTGTAAGTCTTACAAAATGGGCCTTTGTGTTGACAATATCGCACTCGTACCCACATATGATCTTCTACTCAATGTGTCAGCTACTACGTTTGCTTTACCAGGATGGTATTGAATGGTATGATCATAATATTTTAAAAGTTCAAGCCAACGTCGTTGCCGCATGTTGAGTTCCTTTAGGGTGAAGAAATATTTGAGGCTTTTATGATCCGTAAAGATCTCCACTTTCTCCCCATACAAGTAATGCCTCCAAATCTTAAGCGCTAAAACGACTGCTGCCAACTCTAGATCATGAGTAGGATAATTCCTCTCATATTCTTTGAGTTGTCATGAGGCATAGGCTATGACTTTCCCATGTTACATGAGAACACATCCTAACCTTTTGCCTGAAGCATCACTGTAGATGACAAATCCCTCCGAGCCAGATGGTATTGTCAGAACAGGTGCTGAAATGAGTCTCCTCTTGAGTTCTTGAAAAGTCTTCTCACATTCCACGCTCTAACCAAATTTTATATCTTTTCGAGTCAGCTGAGTTAATGGAGTAGCGATTCGAGAAAACCCTTCAACGAATCTCCGATAATAACCAGCTAATCCGAGAAAGCTACGTATTTCGGTCACTGATTTAGGTTGCTCCTAGCTTTGAATTGCTTCAATCTTTGTCGGGTCAACAGATATTTTATGATTTGATATCACGTGCCCAAGAAATGCAACTTCCTCAAGCCAGAACTTGCATTTCTTCAACTTGGCATATAGCTTGTTTTCACGAAGCTTTTGGAGTATCAGCCTCAATTGTTGCTCATGGTCTTCACGGGTTTTGGAGTATATGAGGATGTCATCAATAAAGACGACCACAAAGTGATCCAAATATTCCTTGAATACTCGATTCATCATATCCATGAAGGCAGCAGGAGCATTAGTCAATCTAAAAGACATGACTAAGAATTCATAATGCCCGTACCGAGTTATGAAAGCAGTCTTTGGAATTTCATCAGTTTTAATCTTTAACTGATGATATCCGGAACGAAGATCAATCTTTGAAAAGAATTTGGCGCCTTGCAACTGGTTAAACAGGTCATCAATGCGAGGCAACGGGTACCTATTTTTGATGGTGACATGATTCAACTCCCAATAATCAATACAAAGTCGCATACTTCTATCTTTCTTCTTCACGAATAGAACAGGAGCACCCCAAGGAGACATACTAGGACGAATGAAATCGATGTCTAACAATTCCTGTAATTGGGTCTTGAACTCCTGAAGTTCAATAGGAGCCATTCGATATGGGGCTTTGGAAATGGATTTTGTACCGGGTTCAAGGTCGATAAAAAATTCAATTTCACACTCTGGGGGTAGGCCAAGAAGTTCTTCAGGGAATATGTCAAGAAATTTATTAACAATAGAAATATCTTTCAAATCTGACGTATTTTTGTTTAAATCTGTGACATGAGCTAAAAAAGCTTGACATCCATTTTTCAATAAATGAATAGCTTTATGGCTTGAGATGACCGTGATTGATTTTAATGGTTTGGTCGCTTGAATTCGCATAATAGGTTGATTAGGAATATGAAAGGTAACAACCTTACGAAAAAATCAATTTTAGCATGATGAGTAGTTAACCAATCAATCCCTAGAATAGCGTCAAATGCAAGTATTTTTAAAGAAATAAGATCGACAGGTAACGTGCGGTTACCGATTTGAATCAAACAAGACTTATAAACAGTGGATGTAATGAAGGTTTCTCCCAACGGAGTTTCAACCGATAAGTCAAAGTCTAATTTCTCCGGAGTCAAAATTAAATGTTGAGCGCAAGTAGGAGAAATAAAAGAATGGATAGAACCGATATCAAATAGTATAGACTTCGCTAGAGTTTATGATAAGCTTATCCGTGATGACCTCGTTCGGGTCCCTTACTTTCTGGGAGGTTACGACAAACGCTCTCCCTTGAACTATCGGCTTTGAATTTTCTGGGACGGCCTTTGGTGCCTCCATCCCAGCTGGACTTTTCTTTGGTGCACGACAAAATCGGGCTAGGTGACCTTCTCTTCCATAATTATAACACGCTTTGGACTGCATCGTGCAGTTTGGACTGATATGTCCCTCCCCTTCGCATTTGAAGCATATAATAGGTGGTCGTTCTCCTTCCTTGACAACGGGTGCTGGTGCTGACGTCTTTCCATCATTATTGAATCTCTTTTTCTTGAAATGTCCATTTTTACTATCTTAGCCATGATTACCACCAAAGTGGTTACCATTTCTGGCATGTTGATTCCCTCCACGTTTGTTGTCACTGCTTCGATGACTGCTACCACTGGTATTATCATTTTTTCGGCTGCTTTTTCTTGATTGAGTTGACTCGTTATCGCACTCCAATAACTGAGCCCTATTAAAAACATCGGAATACAAACACAGTTTGTGAGAAATTAAGTATTGACGTATCTCAGGTTTCAAACCTCTTAGAAACATCTGTGTCATTCTCTCCTTATAATCAACCAAGTGAGACGCAAACCGGGATAACTCGGCAAACTTAGCTTCTTACTGTGATACGGTCATATTGTTCTGCTCCAACTTGATGAACTCTACCTCTTTTATGTGATGAACACTTTCAGGAAAGTACTTGTCATTGAATAGTTCTTGGAACTTCTCCCAAGACATCTTCAGTGCGGCAGGTTGAGTACGCTTTACCGATTCCCACCAGTAATCCACCTCTCCTCGTAACATAAAGGTGGAAAATAGAACCTTTTGCTCCTTGGAGCATCCAAAAACATGAAATATCTTGGTGATCTGTTTTATCCACGCTTCCGCCTTAAGTGGTTTTGGCTCTCCAATGAACTCCGATGGTCCCAGCTCCTTGAACTGTTTAGCAGTGACCGTCCGAGAGTTTCCAGTGTTTCCACCTATATTTTGGACAGGAACA
Source organism: Panax japonicus (assembly GCA_020205505.1). Taxonomy (NCBI): domain Eukaryota; kingdom Viridiplantae; phylum Streptophyta; class Magnoliopsida; order Apiales; family Araliaceae; genus Panax; species Panax japonicus. The sequence continues at coordinate 78,543,912 of CM035096.1, read as the reverse complement.
GCTCTCGCCTGATGTTGTATGAATTTCATAAAGCCTCTGAACATTCCATCGCTCATCATTTGGTCAGTGTCGTTGTTTGCATGAGGATTGTCTCCTTCCTGATGCACATTATCCTGATTATTGATCTGTGGAGACTCAACGGTCTCCTATGCTCCGTTGCTATTCTCAACATTCTCGAATGTCATTTTCAAATACTGTCACAAAACAAGGGTTAATTGACATGTCACATATTATCCCTATACTCTGACTGACCAAATAAATACCAAATAAACTTAGGTAGTACATACTAGCGAAGGAATTCCCCGTCTCTTTCCTCCTAGTTCTTGTCTCACATCTTAGCCAGGGATCATATCCCTAAGCTTTGAAACCAACTGTGACGCCCCCAAAATAGGTATACATCACGCATCTTGAGTCGCCAAATACATGGTACAAAAATTAAATACAACTTTATTATACAACAGTCGTGTAAAATACGACAAAACATAATCTAAGAGTTTTAATAATAATATTGTCATCTAGACAATATCCACACTCAATGGAGTCCTCATTACATTTATTGTAACACTATTTAACAGAATAGTGAGGACTACTAATGTTATCATCTGGACCGTCACTCCGTTTCCCGACTAGTCCCGACTACGTTCTCATTTCCTGAAGAGAACAGTGAAAGAAAGGGTGAGCTCAACTAGCCCAGTAAGAAATATTATGACTAAGATAATGCAGAATAAATTATCATTAGCCTTCAACAGTGTTAAACTGATAAAATATAATAAACATCAAGTTTAACTGTAGGGGAACAAGCAATCCATTAGAAAAGTCAAGTAGAGAATAAAATCTACTATCTTCTATGATTTAAAAGGTTTTTCATCACTTTTATCGCTGAGACTCAGCATAATAAATAAATCACATCGTCCCTGCACTACGACCAAGGATATTCATTAGTATCACGACCACAAATTATCCATGCACTATGGGCCAAGGATATTCATGTATTCATCAATGGTCATGATCATGCCAACAACTGTCCATCAATGCACTACGGCCAATGAGGACTTTTACCACATCATTTGTAGCATTACAGTCATGATTATATCGAATAATCCCTGGTCATAATCATACCAAGTCCATCTATGCACTACAGGCCACAGATGACTTTCAATATATTATAAACATGAGGATGATGACAATGATATAAGAATTCAATAAAAAAAGTTCAAGGATAAATTTGTAAAGATTTATAATTTAATTTATCCAGAAATCAATAACGTTCAAATTGTCAACATGACACTGTTTTGTGGAGTAAAATTCAAGAATGCTCAGAAGAATATTTCCATGAAAATATGTTGGATGAAGCACAAATATCAAAGATATTCCACTAATTTTATGGAGTATAGAAGCCAAAACTTTAATCAACTGAGTATAATAGAATATATGAAACTACAAATGGATTTTTTCCGCCATGCGGTAATCTATGTAGATAGATTATTCCAACAGAATAATAAAGAATGGAACCAAGTAATGCGTAATCCGCACAGACAGGATGTTCCAACAGAATAATAAAGAATGGAACCAGGTCGGTCATGCGTAATCTGCACAGACAGGATGTTTGATGAGTAGGTTTTATACCTATGAATATGATATTATTAAACATAATTATTGTTATCTTTAATTTTTTTTTAGTATCTTTTTATGTGTTTTGTGTTTATTTCTTGTAGGTTGGAGCTGGAGGGACAAATTGGTCATTTCGGAGAAGAAAAAGGTCAAAAATCATGAAAATTAGAGCTAAGTGGCATTTTGTAATTACGTGGTCCTGGTCAAGCGCCTAGGCGCTTGGAAATGGCTTGTGTTGAGCGCCTAGGCGCTCATGTTCGGCAAAAAGGAGGATTTTCTACTGCAAAGGGTTTTTTTGAAGCCAAATAGGAGTCTGAATGAGGGTTGAGACCAATACAAATAGGAGAAGACTTTAGAAGAGACGTATCACTCAATTTTTCAAGAGATTTTTGCAGAGAGACCAACGAAGGAAAACACGAAGGAGAATTGCAAGGGCTGAAGATCAAAGAGAGAGTTTAAGAGCAAATTCAGAGTTTCTTCTTCTCTTCTCTAGTTTTATCTTTTGTAATTATCTGGGATGTTTGGATTATTAATCTGGATGATGTTTTTCTTTATTATTATCATGAACTAAATTTTAATTAAGATTGCAACGGAACTTGGTATGTAGTTTAAATTGGACCTTCCCATTGAATGAAAGTTGGTTTTTATTGAATTGTTTATTGTATCTTTTGCTTATTGATTAATTGTTTGGCCAACAATTACTGTGATAATCTATATAAAATTGGAAGATGGAGTATAGATTGAGATTTGGATATGATAACATCTGTTCATATAATCTGAATAGGGTTAATATGATTAGCATGTAGGATAGGAATATACATATGTGTCTTTTGTATCCTTTGAAAGAATTTATGCGTAAACCCTAATTAACTTGATTCACATAGGAATATAGTGAATTGATTAATTGGGGTGTTCCTTGTAATTTCGCATCTTAAAGAATGGATTTAGGAGGATTTGTTCACGTGTCTTTGGAAGAAGTGCGTGAATATTCATAAAGTATTCTTGGATAATGATTCATATTAATTGATTTATTTTAAATGGGAAGTAAGTTAGTTTAAATGAAATACCAAAGAAAGTTGTAATCTTAACCTATTAAATCTGCAATTATTCTTGTAAAATTCTGATTTTAATTATTAGTTTGTTAAGTTTAATTTTTAAATCACAACCAAAATTTTTGTAGTTTAAAATAGGATTAATTGCATTAGAATTAGTAATTGATAAATATTAGTCTATTTCCTCGTGGGAACGATATCCTTGCTTGCTGAATATTACAATTGAACGCGTATACTTGCGTGGTAAAGTGCTATTTAAAATTAGGCAACAAGTTTTTGGCGCCGCTGCCGGGGAAATTAGTTTAATATTTTGTCATTATTGATTTTTATAGCGTTAATCTTAATTTAAACTTTTTCTTTTCTGTTCTATTCAAGTGTTCTTGACTAGTGTATGTAAACGCTATCGATGAAGCTAGAGTTATTGCCTTACGAGGACAACATCGACAAAAGGTTTCAGCGGTTGCGTAAGAGGGTTAAAGAAACCAAAGAGGCACTTGATAAGAAAGATACTATGGTTGAAGAAGACCAAAAAGCACTGCGGGATTATGCTACGCCGCAAGTTACTGAAATTCAGTCGAGTATTATAAGGCCTGCCATTACTGCTACAAGTTTTGAGATAAAACAGGGGACAATACAGATGATTCAAAATTCATGTCAGTTTGGAGGGTTACCAAATGATGATCCGAACGATCACATAGTCAGCTTTATAGAAATCTGCGATACTTTCAAGTACAATAATGTGTCAGAGGATGCAATAAGGCTAAGGCTGTTTCCATTTACTCTTAGAGATAAGGCTAAGAGTTGGCTCCATTCACTACCACCAGGCTCGATTACTACATGGAACGACCTAGCCCGGATATTTCTGGCAAAGTTTTTCCCGCCTGCAAAAACAGCAAAGTTGCGGAACGATATCTTCTCTTTCGTTCAGCACGATTCAGAATCACTATATGAAGCATGGGAGAGAGTTAAAGACTCATTGCGAAAATGTCCACACCATGGGATTCCTAAATGGCTTCAAGTGCAGACTTTTTATAACGGTTTATTCAGCACGGTGAGATCGAGTATAGATACTGCAGCGGGAGGAGCTATTATGGCCAAGAATTGTGATGAGGGATATCAGTTGCTTGAAACCATGGCAGCTAATAATTACCAATGGCCAACAGCAAGAACGGCTCAGCCAAGGATAGTCAGGGTGTATGAAGTGGATGCGATGACAGCATTGTCAGCTCAAGTGACAGATCAGATTTCTGCTCTTACAAAGAAGATAGATGAACTTGGGGTACAACCAGTTCAGAAAATGGAAACGATTTGTGAAATATGTGCGGGTAGCCACTCAAGTGATCAATGTGCAATAAATCCTGAGTCAGTCCAGTTTGTTTCCAATTATAACAGGCAGCAGGGCATATCCAAACAGTTATAATCCAGGAGTGAGAAACAACTCAAATTTTTCTTAGAGTAATAATCAGTCACATGCTCAAGCCCAAGCTCCAAGGAAATCATATCCACCTGGATTTCAGCCACATCAAAAATCTCAACAACACCCACAACTTCATCAACCTGATAAGCTATCACAAATGGAAGAATTGTTGGCAAGATTGGCAACTCAGTTTGAAGCCACAACGAAAAACCAATCAGCTACAATAAAGAATCTTGAGAACCAAATTGGGCAGATAGCTAGTGCTTTGAATACTAGAACTCCAGGTTCTTTACCTAGTGATAAGGAGAAAAATCCAAAGAATGATGGAAATGAACAATGTAAGGCAGTTACACTCAGAAGTGGGAAGGAGTTGACTACCGATCTAGACGGACACAAGGAAATAATTTCTTCTGAGGATGGTGAACAAGAGAGTGGAAATTCAGAAAGTAAATCTGAGGAAAAAGTTGTGAAAAAATAACAAGAAGATAAGCAAACAACAATCGTACCACTTGTGTTGTTTCCTCAAAGATTTCAAAAGAAGAAATTAGATAGACAGTTTTCAAAATTTTTAGAAGTGTTCAAAAAGCTTCAAATCAACATTCCATTCGCAGATGCTTTAGAACAAATGCCTAGCTATGCAAAATTCATGAAAGATATTTTAGCAAGAAAGAGGAAGCTAGGGGAGTTCGAAACTGTAACGTTGACAGAAGAATGTAGCGCAATTCTGCAAAGAAAGTTACCACCGGAGTTGAAGGATCCGGGTAGCTTCACCATACCGTGCACGATTGGACCCCAGTTCTTTAACAGATGTTTGTGTGATTTGGGTGCGAGTATTAACTTGATGCCACTTTCGATCTACACTCAGTTGGGATTACCAGCACCAAAGCCAACAAATATCTCTTTACAGCTTGCAGATAGATCAGTGACATACCCTAAGGGCATTGTGGAAGACATATTAGTGAAGGTGGACAAATTCATATTTCCAGCCGACTTCATTGTGTTGGACTACGAAGAGGATAAAGACATACCCATTATCCTTGGAAGACCATTTTTATCCACTGGAAGGACATTAATTGATGTACAAAAGGGAGAGTTAACGATGAGAGTCCAAGATGAAGAAGTAACTTTTAATGTTTTCAAGGCTATGAAATTCCCGAAGGGAGATGAAGAGTGCTTTAGAGTTGATCAGATTGAAAAAGCAACTAGAGAGGTATTTAGTGAATTTGTGAATGAAGACCCTCTTGAAACTGCAATGGTTAGTGAAAATTTATTTGATGATCCAACTGTGCTAGAATGGGTTCAAATGTTAGATTCAGCACCGAAGTTCACACGATGTTTGCAAAAATTTGAACCTCTGGATTTTTGGGGAAAGCCGGATGAAAAGGTGAAATCATCTTTAGAAGAACCGCCCACCTTAGAACTTAAGCCATTGCCTAACCATCTACGGTATGCCTACCTTGGTTCTTCTTCTACCTTTCCAGTTATTATTTCTGTATCACTTGATAAGGTTTAAGAAGAAAAGCTACTAAGGGTACTTCGGCAATTCAAGACTGCTCTTGGGTGGACTCTTGCGGATATCAAGGGAATAAGCCCATCAATTTGCATACATAAGATTCTATTGGAAGATGAAGCGAAACCGATTATTGAACAACAAAGAAGACTCAATCCCATCATGAAGGAAGTTGTAAAAAAGGAAATCATTAAATGGTTAGATGCGGAAATTATCTACCCTATCTCAGATAGCTCATGGGTAAATCCAGTTCATTGTGTGCCAAAGAAAGGGGGAATGACAGTAGTTGCAAATGAGCATAATGAATTGATCTCGACTCGAACAGTTACGGGTTGGAGGGTGTGTATGGATTATAGAAAGTTGAACAATGCCACTCGTAAGGACCATTTTCCTTTACCATTCATAGATCAGATGTTGGACGTGCTTGCAGGGCATGAGTATTATTGTCTTTTGGATGGATACTCAGGTTATAACTAGATTGCCATTGCACCCGAGGATCAGAAGAAGATGACATTCACATGCCCATATGGTACCTTTGCTTTTCGCAGAATGTCTTTTGGATTATGTAATGCGCCGGCAACATTTCAACGGTGTATGATGGCTATTTTCTCCGATATGGTCGAACAAAATCTCGAGGTATTTATGGATGATTTTTCAGTTTTTGGGGATTCATTTGATTATTGTTTGGAAAATCTCACTCTCGTGCTCAAACGGTGTATGGAAACGAGTTTGGTTTTAAACTGGGAGAAATATCATTTTATGGTGCAAGAGGGGATAATCTTGGGTCATCAAGTGTCATCAAAAGGAATTGAGGTTGATAGAGCTAAGATCAAAACCATCGAGAGCCTGCCACCACCTATTTCAGTAAAGGGTATTCGAAGTTTTTTGGGACACGCTGGTTTCTATAGACGATTTATAAAAGACTTCTCCAAAATCACGAAACCACTTTGCAATCTTTTGGAGAAGGATGTCCCATTCAACTTTGATCAAGCATACCTGGAAGCTTTTGATGTGTTGAAGAAGAAACTTGTTATATCACCTGTAATCATAGCGCCAGATTGGAGTATCCCGTTCGAATTAATGTGTGATGCTAGCGACTTTGCGATTGGCGCAGTTCTAGGCCAACGAAAGGATAAAAATTTTTATGCTATATACTATGCTAGTAAGACATTAACGGATGCCCAACTGAATTATACCACTACCGAGAAGGAGCTATTAGCAGTTGTTTATGCATTTGATAAATTCTGATCATATTTGATTGGGACAAATGTGATCGTGTTTACAGATCATTCGGCTATTAAGTACTTAATAGAAAAGAAATATGCAAAGCCGAGATTAATTAGATGGATATTATTGCTACAAGAGTTTGACTTGGAGATCCGGGACCGAAACGGAACAGACAATCAGGTTGCTGATCATTTATCACGATTAGAGAATGCAGAACTAAAAAAAGATGACACAACAGTGATCAATGAATTTTTCTCGGATGAAAAACTGTTCACGGTAAGGATGGATACTCCATGGTATGCAGATTATGTAAATTTCATTGTAAGTAAGGTGCTTCCGCCAGATTTAACAAGTCAACAGAAGAAGAAATTTCTCCATGATGTGAAACAGTATTTATGGGATGAGCCATTTTTATTTAAACAGTGTAGAGATCAAGTAATAAGAAGGTGTGTTCCAGAAGTTGAAATGGAAAATATTCTCTACCAATGTCATGCATCGGACTATGGTGGCCATTTTGCGGGAGAAAGAACGGCAGCTAAGGTGCTTCAATGTGGATTCTTCTGTCCAACACTCTTTAAGGATGCCCGTGTGTTTTCATTGAAATGTGGCAGATGCCAAAGAGTCGGTAATATATCAAAGTGACAAGAGATGCCACTAAACATGATCTTAGAAGTCGAATTGTTTGATGTTTGGGGCATCGACTTTATGGGACCATTTCCATTATCTTTTAGCAACTCTTATATACTTTTAGCGGTGGACTACGTTTCAAAGTGGGTAGAAGCTATAGCATCGCCCACCAATGATGATAAGGTTGTGGTTAAGTTCATTCGGAAGAATATTTTCTCTAGATTCGGCATTCCTCGTGCAATCATTAGTGATGAAGGCACGCACTTCTGTAATAAGCAGTTCTCAGCTATTCTCGCTAAGTACGGAATCACTCATAAGATAGCTACTGCTTATCATCCACAAATAAGTGGTCAAGCCGAGGTCTCTAACCGAGAAATGAAACGAATCCTCGAGAAGATAGTGAACCCTAGTCGGAAAGATTGGGCTAGTAAGTTGGATGATGCTTTATGGGCATATCGTACAGCTTATAAAACTCCGATAGGGATGTCGCCATATAGGTTAGTATATGGAAAGGCATGCCATCTTCCAGTTGAATTAAAACACAGTGCTTATTGGGCAATTCGGAAGTTAAACTTTGATATGTCTGCTGCGGGAGAGAAGCGCCTCTTACAATTGAACCAAATGGATGAATTCAGACTCCAATCGTACGAGAACGCGAAGTTATATAAAGAAAAGATTAAGAGGTGGCATGATGAGAAAATTCTGGAAAGAAAGTTTGAAGCAGGGAAAACAGTGTTATTATACAATTCGAGGCTTAAACTGTTTTCCAGGAAAGTTGAAATCTCGTTAGTCAGGGCCATTTATTATTACTAAAGTTTATCCACATGGAGCAGTGGAGGTGGAAGACCTGGATGCTAAACGTAATTTCAAAGTCAACGGTCAGAGATTAAAGCACTACTATGGGGGTTGTGTTGATCGTGAAAAGACATCGGTCAACCTTGATGATTAGAACAGAGGCGAAAGTCAGGCTGAAGACTATAAACCAAGCGCTAACTGGGAGGCAACCCGGGAATTTTTATTGTTATTTTCTATTTTTACTTTTATTTTGTTTAAATTGCTTTACTGTTAGTTTATTTAGTGGTTAAACTTTTATAGTTTAGTATTTGTTACACCCCTGATGTTCTCTAACACGGTATTTAATTGATTTTAGGATAGGAAACAAGATTTTTTTTATTTGGCGGGTTTGACTAATGGCCACTACGACTACCCAGTAGGGGGTCTCACTCACCGGTGAGCGAGCGGCTGCCCAGTTCGCCGATGAGCTGGCGGGGGTTGCAAGGGGGCAGCGCCCCCTGGAAGTCAAGCACTTATGAGCTCAATAGAAGAATATCTATTTGTCAAATTCTCAAATTTCTAATCATTTCCTTAATTTTTAGTGTTATTGGATTGCTTAATGGTGTATGGTATTTTTGTTTTTGTTTTTCTTTCGTAGTATGTTAGTCCAGTTAATTATGTAGTTTATCTTAGGTTAGGGTTTTTAAAATAAGTCTTAATCTCCTTGCAAAAGAAGAAACTAACAATTAAAGTTGGGGTATTATAGGTTGAAATCAACAAGTTTGGAAAATTATCACCAAGACATGCCCAACCGCCTAGGCGCCCAAGCCTAGTACAAAACAAGCGCCTAGGCGCCTTAATACAGTAGCTGAGATGAGGCCCAAGCACCTAAGCGCCCCAAATCAGGCATCATGCAGCACCTAGGCACCCCAAATCAGTAGCCATTCAGCGTCCCAAACGCCTAAGCGGTCCAGTCAAGGCAACACGGAGCGCCTAGGCGCTCCATGCGTACCACACATACTGCATCCAACCGCCTAGGCGGTCACACTAGTGTAATCCCAAGCGCCTAGGCACTCCTACTGCAGCGTGAAAAAAAAAAAGAAGCCCTAATCGGGCATAACTACTCCAAACCCAAATCAAACACTTTCTTGCTCTCCTACTCCAACTCAAACTCACTCAACTCGCATCCCTCCTCTACTCTAGCCACAATAATCATCTTTTTCTTGTAAAAGCCTAATCAAACACTAAATCTCCTACCCACACTAAGGCACTTAAGCTCCATCTTGTCATCCTTCTTCACCAATTCGGGCACCAACTTACATTCAAGCCACATCTATCTTAAGTAAGGGTTCAAAGCTCAAATTGCTCATGCAACTTTGATTGAAACATCATATTTGGCTATAACCAAGTAAGTGCACCAGATTTTATTGCAAATTATTTGGATTCACTTGGATAATAGCTATGTTAGTACTTTGAAGCTAGTTTCTGTCGTTGTGTTGGCTCAAGTGGGTGTGGGTACTCTTAATTGTTGCTTGTATTGCCTTGGAAGTATAGTGTGTTTAGTAATTGACAAATTTGGTGAAAATTAAGTTTGGGGGAGTGCCTACCAATAGTGTTCAAAATCTGTGCACATGTACCAAGTGTTTGATAAATTGTCACATAGAGGATTTAGCCATCCTAAGCCACTGAATATCATTTGGTTTGGCAAGAACATATCACACAAGACTCATGGATACTAAGAGGCATAGAGGAGAAACTTCTGGCACTTCGACTAAGTATGACAAAAAGAGATTTGTAAGTGCTAGTGCGTCCGAAAGATATTACAATGTGCTTTCTAGTAAATTGCTAATTCCTGAGCGTGGATTATTGCCAGAGGCAGAAGATGGGGAGTTACTACAAATGATCGAAAGTAGAAGATGGGGGAACTTTACATCCCAACCGGATTCCTCGGTCATTAAAATTGTTAAGGAATTTTATGTCAATGCAAGAAATGTTGTTGGTAACATAATTTGGGTTCGCGAAAAATCAGTGGAGGTCAGTTTTAGGACAATAAATGCCTACTACGGCTTGAACATAATACCCAATAATGGCTACATGCAATATTTAGAGCACGAGCTAGACTACAGTGAGATCATTCAAGCTTTGTGTGTACCTGGAACAACATGGAAATTAACAGATCAACAAGAAGCTATTTTGTTCCCTGCATCCGCACTAAGCAGTTACGGGAAAGCATGGCATGCCTTTATTTGTGCCAAGTTGATGCCGTGTAGGCATATGAGTGATGTTATAAATCAACGGGCAGCGTTGCTTTTCTGCATTGCACAAGGAAAAACTATAGATGTGGGCCAAGTTATACATGATTCAATTGACAAAACAATTCGAGGAGGGACCTCAGGTGGATTACCTCACCCATCTTTGATCACTGGATTATGTCAATAAGCTGGGGTCAAATGGGATGCCGAAGAAGCTACACAACCTCCTTTAGCTGCAATTGACCACTCGCTTATTAAGAAGTACAAGGTATGGGGTGGGGGTATACCACACCCGAGAGGGTTAGGGTTCATTATTGTTCCTCCCGAGCCTGCAGACGAGCATAATCAACAATTCAACGACAATCCTTCTGTAGCTAGAAGTTCTGGGCCACCACCAAATTTTTTGAAGATATTCGTCGAGATTTACGCAATCAAACTAGAAGGATTGACATGGTGGCTACTCGAGTTCAGCAGGGTTTTGACCGAATGGAAAGAAATCAGGATAGCCTAGCTCAGCGACAAACGGAGGTGTATCAGAATTTTAGTGCAGCATTCCTAGAGATGTTTGCCTGCATAAATCTAACTGCTGCTCCCTACCAATTTCCACCATTGTCTACATACCCCCCGGCTGCTGAAGAAGAATCAGAAGAAAAGGATACTGAAGAAGAATAAAGCTTCTATCTTTCAGGGAAGTCCTCAGTGCTTAATTTCTTAAATTTTGTTTGTTATATACAATGAGGACATTGCATAAGTTAAGTTTGGGGGTGCAATCTTCCAGCTCCAGTTCATTCATGTAGTATTCATCTAGTTGCATTCATATAGTATTCAGTTAATAGTTTTTTATGTAGTTTGCATTCATGTAGTTTTCATTTTAATTTTTTAAAAAAAAATTATTTGCATATTTCCAGCTGTTAGATAGTTTAAGTCTGTTTTGGCCAGTGATGAGATTGGAATTGAGTAGACAAGTATATTATTGACTGTTAAGACTGTGATGTGATTTCTTGTCATAATTTGAATCTTTACCTGTTTGAATCTGATATAATAAGGATAGCACAGTAAAAACAACTATGTTGACTGATTGAGTTTAAATTGACACATAATGAACTTCTTGAGGATAATGCTAGTTTGAATGAATGAAAACATGAATAGGCGAAGATGACTGAATTTAGACAGAAACTTAAGTTTGGGGGAAAATTTGGGATATATAAGCTTGAAAAAAAAAATCGCGGCTAGTTTTGTTTCGGGGCCTTTGTTACTTGAGCAAGTACGCCCGAAGGGGTATCTTAAAACCTTGCGCCCTAAGGTCTTATATGGTCTGGGAGTCATTGGTCGAAAGCTCGCTAAGGGGTAGCACTGTTAGCCTAATGGAATGAGACATTGCACAGTCATGGTTAAAAAGTAAAAAAAAGAAAGAAAAAATAATAATAATAAAATGAAAAAAGAGCAAAAAGCCCCCGTAATGAAAAGTAAAGCATAAGTATCCCGGATTGGACTCTTAAATTTGGTGGATGTTTGTCTTTAGTTGTATTTAGCTTGTTCGTGAATTTTGCGAGTTTACATTGTATGATTCCTTTAAAGAGATCTATTATGTGTTGTATTTAGCATTATATCAGTTAGCACGGATGTTGAGCACACACACACTATATCAATAATAACAGGGTAAGATTTGATGATTGACAAAGAAATTATTAATCTGTCTTGATATGATGTACTAGCATGTTTATTGTGATTTCTCTGAGGCTTGATGAATAGATTTTGTTTTGTTTGACTGCTGGAATTTAGGCATGTAGATAGCTGCATTTGCATTGCACATTTAGTTATTGCATTGTGTTGTGTTGCTTGGGGACAAGCAATTGGTTAAATTTAGGGGTATTTGATGAGTAGATTTTATACCTATGAATTCGATATTATTAAACTTAATTATTGTTATCTTTAATTTTTTTTAGTATCTTTTTATGTGTTTTGTGTTTATTTCTTGTAGGTTGGAGCTGGAGGGACAAATTGGTCATTTCGGAGAAGAAAAAGGTCAAAAATCATGAAAATTAGAGCTAAGTGGCATTTTGTAATTACGTGGTCCTGGTCAAGCGCCTAGGCGCTTGGAAATGGCTTGTGTTGAGCGCCTAGGCGCTCATGTTCGGCAAAAAGGAGGATTTTCTACTGCAAAGGGTTTTTTTGAAGCCAAATAGGAGTCTGAATGAGGGTTGAGACCAATACAAATAGGAGAAGACTTTAGAAGAGACGTATCACTCAATTTTTCAAGAGATTTTTGCAGAGAGACCAACGAAGGAAAACACGAAGGAGAATTGCAAGGGCTGAAGATCAAAGAGAGAGTTTAAGAGCAAATTCAGAGTTTCTTCTTCTCTTCTCTAGTTTTATCTTTTGTAATTATCTGGGATGTTTGGATTATTAATCTGGATGATGTTTTTCTTTATTATTATCATGAACTAAATTTTAATTAAGATTGCAACGGAACTTGGTATGTAGTTTAAATTGGACCTTCCCATTGAATGAAAGTTGGTTTTTATTGAATTGTTTATTGTATCTTTTGCTTATTGATTAATTGTTTGGCCAACAATTACTGTGATAATATATATAAAATTGGAAGATGGAGTATAGATTGAGATTTGGATATGATAACATCTGTTCATATAATCTGAAAAGGGTTAATATGATTAGCATGTAGGATAGGAATATACATATGTGTCTTTTGTATCCTTTGAAAGAATTTATGCGTAAACCCTAATTAACTTGATTCACATAGGAATATAGTGAGTTGATTAATTGGGGTGTTCCTTGTAATTTCGCATCTTAAAGAATGGATTTAGGAGGATTTGTTCACGTGTCTTTGGAAGAAGTGCGTGAATATTCATAAAGTATTCTTGGATAATGATTCATATTAATTGATTTATTTTAAATGGGAAGTAAGTTAGTTTAAATGAAATACCAAGGAAAGTTGTAATCTTAACCTATTAAATCTGCAATTATTCTTATAAAATTCTAATTTTAATTATTAGTTTGTTAAGTTTAATTTTCAAATCACAAACAAAATTTTCGTAGTTTAAAATAGGATTAATTGCATTAGAATTAGTAATTGATAAATATTAGTCTATTTTCTCGTGGGAACGATATCCTTGCTTGCTGAATATTACAATTGAACGTGTATACTTGCGTGGTAAAGTGCTATTTAAAATTAGGCAACAATGTTCGAACAGAATAATAAAGAATGGAACCAGGTCATGCGTAATTCGCACAGACAGGATGTTCCAACAGAATAATAAAGAATGTAATAACAACAGAATTCACCAGGCATGCGATAGACCGCACAGACAGGTTATTCCAACAGAATAATAAAGAATGGAATAACAGAAGAATTTCACCATGTATGCGGTAATTCACATAAACAGGTTATTCCAACACAATAATAAAGAATGGAATAACAACCATTCTTCTTAATAATAATAGTGAGGTAGCAGACTTCTCTTCTTCTTTCTCTGTATAATTTCTCTCTATAATAATTGCTCTAAAGCTTTTGTGAATTGGTGATAAATGAAGGAAGAATGAGCTTCTATTTATAGAAAAATATAGTTTCGATAATTACACGTTTTGGGGCTCGAAATATTATAGTATAATACCTTCCTCTTTTTCTTCATTTTTAATTTAGTCCTGCAAGTATTATCAAACTTGCACCACCTCCCCTAATAGTAAATAATGTGAATTAATAGTTCATTCATGTGACTTAATAGTATAATCATGTAAAAAAACTAATTACAGTATAGTACCTTCAACTATACCTCCATTTTTAATTTAGTCATGCAAGTATTATCAATCTTGCACCACCTCCCCTAATAGTACATGAATGTGAATCAATAGTACATGAATGTGAACAAATAGTTATAAGCATGTGAAATAATAGCAATTAATTACTTATTTATCTGATTAATTACCTGATTGGTCAATATAACCTCCAGACATCAATTATTATCGAAATAAATGTCGATTTTCAATAACACTAATAATCCCAACACAATCGAACTATCAATTTCATCTTTAATCAACACAATTTATTCATCATTAATATTATAACTCATAATATTTAACAACCAGGTCATTTCCAGGAAAGAGGGGGCTTTTCGATAAGGATTTCTCCTTATTGGCGCGCAATTAGGTGACCAAACCTCTCCTTGACAGAACTTCTAGACATTGTCAATATTGCAAATAATAATATGAATAACGTTGTCGTCTCAATTATTGATTTAATAATAATAAATATTATACAGATGATACTGTGACAATAATTGAATCAATAATATGAGAGATATGATGCAGTAATTATTGTAGCAATAAATGAGTATAACTGAGTGACTTCTCACGTAAGCATCAATAATCAATACCGTGTGCTACTATGCAACCACGCTTATTACTGTACTTTTACTACCGGTTAGTTCAACAGTTTTAACGGTAACACTTTCGCCGTTATTTTTATAAAAAGATAATTTTGTCATTTTCTAACTATGACAATACATTCTTTGTGGGGTCCACTAATGATTGTATCATTGTACGAATATTCCCTGTTAAAACGAATATTCTCCAACCAATCGAATATTATATAATTACTTGCTTACTTTGCAAAATTTGTAAATATTACCCACAACTATAATATTATATCAAATTCACACCATAATATTCAAAAATATATTTTGGAAAAATTATTCTTTATTCATAAAAGTTGGGGTCTTACAAATAGTGTCGTATACGTGAATAGTAACCTTGACATGAAAAAGATAAAGTTTCACAATAAAATTCATATCAATATTTCGGTTTAATGATATTAAAAGAAATAACTTCATTTACTTGAAAAAATAACATCCCTTACCATCCCCTACTTCAAAAAAATAGCACTACTGACTGGAATATCGGATATAATACTGAAGGAAACTTGCACTGTATAGGAACACTCAAGATATCTAAATATTCACAAAAATATGCTCGATATTATAGAGAGAAAAACTTCTGATTCTAGTGTAATTTTCAATTCTAACATAAACAAACTATTTATAAGAAAATGCTTCGAACGTCAAAGTAGAAAATTTAATAAAATGTTAATATTTTAAAAATGAATTCTTACGTACACCACATCACTCTCATTAGCACACATAAGTGGGTCCCACCCACATTGAAAACATTTTTTGTGAAAAAAAATATTTATAATCCCAAAAATCAATTATTTCAGAACTTCAATAATTCATAATAAATAGCCATTTTATAAGAAAAATTCAAATCTTATATCCATTCTATAGAAAATTTAATTCTCTACAACTTTGTAGAAGAAAGGTTTTCAAAATTTCGAACGAAAAATGACCGAAATTTACATACGGACGAACTTGCAGGCTATAATCAAATTTTAGTAAAAAATGGGGCCCACCAATATATTTAAAATATTTTTTGTAACAAAAATACTCTGGACCCAATTTACTCTCTTCCTTCTTATTTAGTCATATATCGTGCATTCATTGTAAAAATATCACCGTTATTATATTATTACATCAAACACTTATAATGTAATATTACAATAAAATATTTGAATGAATTATTTTATCAGAAAAGATAAAAATATCAATTTTAAAAATTGTCACTTTTCTAAAAATTCCTCCATTTATATCCACATTAAATAAATATTTCCTTATCATAAAAATTAACAATTAATTATTCACAAATAATATTACAGAACTACAATATTGACAATCAAGTCGTTCCTAGGAAAGAGGGGGCTTTCCGATAAGGATTTCTCCTTATTGGCGCGCAATTAGGTGACCAAACTCCTTTCCTAGACAAAACTTCTTTAGACATTGCCAATAATGTTATCTAATAATATGATTCAAATAATATGAATTATGGATATGATAATGGGAAATAATGTGCATTGACAATTATTAAAACAACAATAATATAAAATAATGTGCAATATTGTGTACTACTGTGTAACAACGCATATTACTTTACTTTAACCACCAGGTAGTTCAACAGTGTTAACGGTAAAAACTACACCGTTATTTTTAGAAAACTCATTCTTGTCGTTTTCTTCATCCGAAAATTTTTCGTTACGGGGCCCACAAATGGCTGCGTCGTCGTACGAATATTCTCCGACAACAAGAATATTCCACGACCAAACGAATATTCTCCGACAACAATGAATATTTTATAACCACTTGTTTATTTTCAAAATTTTACATATATCACCCTTAACTTTAAACTTTTATCAATTTAACTATTTACTAAATAGAAAAATTGAATACTTTTATTCCATAAAATTCGGGGTCTTACATAGTATTTGTATAGTAAAAATGTTTTTATATAAAACAAAATACTTTTTATAAAGTTTTGTTTTATTTGTTTATAAATAGAATATATTATATTTTATTGCATAGTGCAGCATAAAATCCTTTCCATTCTCCTATAAATAGGATGCTTAGTTAAAATTGAAAATCACACCAAAAATTCAGAGAATTCTTCTTCTATAATCTTGAGCGCATTTCTTTAGAGTTTAAGAAAGTTTTGAGAGTAGAAAATAGTACAAGTTTTCTTCAAGTATATCCCCTCCCTACCCATCGGAATACTCTTCTTTTTAAGATAAGGGGTATTATTCTTTCGTATTCATGAAGAAAGTTATTTTCTTTCAATACTCGTAAGGGTTATTATTCCATTCTTTATTATTCTGTTGGAATAACATGTATGTGCGGTCTATCGTATGCCTGGGGAATTCTGTTGTTATTTCATTCTTTATTATTCTATTGGAATATCCCGTCTGTGCGGATTATGCAAAACCTGGTTCCATTTTTTATTATTCTGTTGGAATATCCTGTCTGTGCGGATTACGCATGGCCTGGTTCCATTCTTTATTATTCTGTTGAAATATCCTGTCTGTGCGGGTTACGCATGACCTGATTCCATTCTTTATTATTCTATTAGAATAACATGTCTGTGCGGATTACGCACGCCTGGTGAATTCTTCTGTTATTCCATTCTTTATTATTCTGTTGGAATAATCTGTCTATGTGGATTACCGCATGGCGACAAAAATCCATTTGCGGTTTCATATATTCTATTATACTCAGTTGGTTAAAGTCTTGGCTTCTATACTCCATGAAATTAATGGAATATCCTTGATATTTGCGCTTCATCCAGTATCTTTTCATGAAAATATTCTTCTGAGCATTCTTGAATTTTACTCGACAAAACAGTATCATGTTGACAATTTGGACGTTATTGATTTCTGGATAAATTAAATTATAAATCTTTAAAAATTTATCCTTAAACTTGTTTTATTGAATTCTTATATCATTGTCATCATCCTCATGTTTATAATATGTTGAAAGTCATATGTGGCCTGCAGTGCATAGATGAACTTGGTATGATTATGACCAGGGGACTATTCGATATAATCATGATCGTAATGTTTACAAATGATGCGGTAAAAATCCTCATTGGCCGTAGTGCATTGATGGACAGTTGTTGGCATGATCATGACCATTGATGAATACACGAATATCTTTGGCCCGTAGTGCATGGATAATTTGTTATCGTGATACTAATGAATATCCTTGGCCGTAGTGCAGGGATGATGTGGATTATTTATTAAGCTGAGTCTCAGCAATAAAAGTGATGAAAAACCTTTTAAATAATAGAAGATAGTAGATTTTATTCTCTACTTGACTTTCCTAATGGATTTCTTGTTCCGCTACAGTTAAACTTGATGTTTGTTATATGTTTTCCGTTTAACACTGTTGAAGGTTAATGATAATTTATTCTGTATTATCTTAGTCATAATATTTCTTACTGGGCTAGTTGAGCTCACCCTTTTGCTTTCATTGTTCTTTTCGGGAAATGAGAACGTAACAGGGACTAGTCGGGGAACAGAGTGACGGTCCAGATGATAGCATTAGTAATCCTCACTATTCTATGAAATAGTGTGATAATAAATGTATTGAGAACTTATTTTGAGTTTGAATACTGTCTAGAAGACAATAATTTTATTAAAACTCACAGCTCATGTTGTATATTTAAGGTTATATTTGTATTTTGCACCATGTATTTGGCGACTCAGAATATGTGGTGTATACCTATTTTCGGGGCGTAACACATTTAGTGTTAAATTTTCAATTAATTTCTTTATTTAATCATTCAAGTGTGTTCAATTATTCAAAGTATTTTATTCAGTTTTATCAAATAACCCCCTAATTTAAGTCAAACTTAATTTTTTTCATTATATATATATATATATATATATATATATATATGTAGGGAATTAATCCATAGCAATAGGTTGCCATGAGCACTATGTGAGCAACCAAGCTTGTAACCGTTGATCAGTATTATAAATTGTCTGGATTTGTTAGAATAAAGGCCTTGCCGCTACAGGCTGTAGCTATAGTCAATAATTCTCAATAAATAGTTTTGAATTACATAATTGCCCCCCTCTTCAAATCAATTTTCATTACTCCTTGACGCCAATGGTTGTTGCGGCATGCCCTTTCCACGAACAAAAGTTTTAAAAAAACCATTACAAAACAAAGTTGTTGAAAAAGTTTTAAAAAGGTTCTGTTAGTTCCCAAAGGCACAATAGTTATATATTTTTAAAATTTCATTTTCAAAATGTTTTGTCAGGTTTGTTAATTAATTACAGCGGAATGTATGATTTATTTGTTCCCCTTTAAGATAAATTGAGTTAATAGTTAACAGGTAGTTATAACAAATATAGCAGTTAAAGCAAGAATATAAAAGACACAAAAAATTTAATTAGATCAGAGCACTCAAGGCCAGCAGTCCACTCTTCTACTCCTCGAGTAAGAAATCCACTAAGGATGTCTTTACAATCTTTGAATCTCACAGATTCCTTCAAGACCAGCAGTCTTGGAACTTCTTAGTTCACTTAGAACTCTTCAAGTCTAGCAGACTTGGAATACACTTGATGAGAGTTGAGTTCTTTGGGTTATGCTACTTAGTTGTTGTTAAGCATGTGTTCTAAAGAACTGAATAGTTGAGCAAGCTTTCTTTCTAGATCGTAGAGTTGAGCGTTGAGTGTTCTTCAGCTTTTTCGTTGTGTACTTGCTTACTTTCTTGCATTTGCATCTCATTTGTATATAAGGTGCCTTTGAAATATGCCCGTTTGAAGGCATCCGTTGAAGCATTAATTGTATTTGACATTTCTGAGCATTGATGGTGACTTCCTGCAAATCTTCTGTTTAGCCGTCTAGCCCACTGACACAGCAGACTGCTATCTCACCTAACACCTGAAAAGGTGTTTTCAACTGACATGTAGTACTTTCCTTAGCTTCTTCAATACGTTTCTTTGTTATATACTAAGGATGAGTGTTGGGTCATTGGGATTCCCAAAAGTCTCAACGTCTATAATCCATTCCACATTTGTTGAAGTTAATTTTTCAACAAATGGATAAAGTTCGATGCTTCTGATGCAGACAGATGATGCACTATGATCATGATCGTTGTGTCTTGTCACATACATGCTTGATATAGACTGATAGAAGAGAACACTATGATTTCTCTTAAGCACTGGTAGACTACGATCTTTACTTGCTTGATTTGCATACTCTACGCTTCCGAGAGCAGACTACGATTCTTGATTTGGCTCGGTGGGCGTTTAGACCACTTTATGATTCTGGGAGAGGCCCTCCAAAGCAAACATACTACGATTCTCAACACTCTACGATTCTGCCTTGGTTTCTGCAAACTCTTGGTTGGCTCGACAGACTACGATTCTATTGAAGCCTATCTATTACATCTCAAATTAGATCAATCTAACAACTTTGATCTTTTCTTCTAAACATTCATTTATAGAATGATAAACATAAAGCACAGATCAAACCTAACAAGTTTTGATCTACCACTAAGTCCTTGTATGTGTATTCCTTGAAGGACTTTACATATAAGCATGTTTATTTACTTTCAACATCAAATTTAAATATATAATTCCCAACAATCTCCCCCTATTTGATGTTGACAAAACCAAGGAGATTTGTATCATGATCATCAATTTCTAGATGCAGTTGCTAGAAAGTAAATATGACTTAGTGTTTCAGTGAGCAGCTGAAATCTCTAGAGAATAAGCATGAATTTATTGCTGTTTGTAAAGACAGATATTACAATAAAGCTTAGTTACATCAATAAGAAATAAATTCCAACTTATCTTTATTTCTTCTGCCTTTTGCTCCTTGGAGGATTGGCATGCTCTGCAGCTCTCTTTCTCCTGCTAGTTTCATCTCTCCATGCAATATCTTCTAGCTCGCTTTGACTTATCCTTTCTCCATGATCATGTCTATTCATAAAGGCAGGATCTCCAATCGGCATATTTAGACCAGTAGTAGTTACCCCTTGTGAGCTAGGAGATGACCCTTGACTCCTTAGCGGTTGCGCCATGAGAATTGGTTGGCGCTGCTGCTGATCAAGTCGCAAAGTCTGATGGCGAGGCTGTCTTGAGGGAGGGCTCCTTGGAGATTAAGCAATGAGTTTCCCTCTTCCTTTTCCTTTCTTTCCTTCCCTTTTATTCTCCCCCTTTATGTCATCATCAAGGGTTCGAATGTCTTTAGACAGATGATTCATGCCTTGGACAAGTTCGTGGAGCTGATTCCTTGATTGAGCAATGTCTTCACGATTTTCTTAAACCGGAGAATCAGTTCGAGACTTTTTCTTTTGTAGAATAACCAAGACAGTGTCTATTTGTTGCATCTGACTCATTGAATATTCTTGGAATTCTTTCATTGAGGTTCGTAGACTTACGAAACTTTCCATCACAAGTTTATTTTGAGTTTCTTGTGTCTTCTGCAGAAGGAGAACTGCTTCCTTGTGTTTTCAGACAGACTGAAAGTGAATCTGATCCCTTTCATTAATACTGTGGATCATTTCCTTGATGATCTCCCTAAGCTTATTTGTGAGCTCAGTACTCAGATTGCTGGGAAGGGTGTTGGCAGCATCTATCAGCTGATTCAGCCTTGTATGCACGAGCAGAGAGTGAGTTTCAATATCATCTTGAATATCTTTGGTTACTTTCTGTGATGCATTGGTTAACTCAGATTTGGTAAGAAGATCTAAGAGACGCTCAAGAATTTGTTGAGTGTCTTGAGGAGAGGCTCTTGTATTTTGATTTTGTAGATTGTAGAGAGCAAGATCAAGATCAAAATAATTATTGGTTGATAAAGAAAGAATATATGAAGGAGGTGAAGATATGTGAGTTTAAGTTATGGGAGGAGGTACTGGTTGAGTGGGTGACTCTACGATTTGAGTAGGATGGATATTCATAGAGTGCGAGATGGTATCAATATAAAGTTAGGTATATTTGGTTCATTAGTTACAGAATGTTGGGATTCTGTAGCTGAAAATTAGTTTAGTGGATGAAGTATCACTTCCAACCATCTTGGCAATTCGTAGAATTAGTTGAAGTTTGATGGAGGACAATGACTAACTCTGAAAGAGATGGGAATTGATTGTACCTCACCAGTTTCTGAAGAAGGATGGTTAGTGATTAGCTTCTGAGTAAACATGAGGTTGCCTGGAAATCCATGAGCAAGCACAGATATTGATGGATAAGCTTTGAAAGTCCAGAACATGTGATCCCAGGAGTTGAGAATTTGGGCTCTGTGATAGGGCATCATAGATAAGTAGAAGAACAACTGATTGTAGTTGGCTCTCCTATATCCATCCCGACCCACTGCTATAATCTCAACTTCATCATCCTCTTCTTCTTCTCGATCTTTGTACCATCTATTTGACGACTCAGAATGGGTGATGTATACCTATTTTGGGGGTGTCACAATAAGGATAAGTTGTTTTCTAACAAAACAAATAAGGAAAATTATTCAGGTAAAAATTATGAGGTATGTTCTAAATGTTGCTTCTATAAGAAGCAAAAACATTCAGAAAGACTACCCTAAGTTTAGAGAATGACTTGAAAAGAAAGGTATGTCTTTCAATTATGTGACTTATGAATCTTTTTGAATTAATATTTCTTCTAATACACGGTGGCTTGACACTTGTGTTATGGTTCACATTACTAATTCATTACAGGGATTCCTTTCAAAGAAAACACTCCAAAAGGAGGAAAATATCATTAAAGTTGACAATGAAGAGTCTATACAAGTTGAAACTGTAGGAACTCTCCTTTTAGTTTTGGAGAGTGGTTTCACCTTGTATTTAAATGCTACTCATTATATTCCCAAGATGACACGGAATTTAATTTCTGTATCTAAACTTGACGTTAATAGTTTTAGTTTGGAAATAATAAAATAATTATTTATCATTACTTTCATGTTATTAGTTCTAGCTCTTTAGAGGGAAACCTCTATAAGTTAAATCTGGATAATATATTTGTTGAATCCTTGTTAACAATGAATGCGACAGAAAGTACCTTTAAAAGTGGAAATAAGAGAAAACTATATAATGAGAATTCTTCAAAATTTTGGCATCATCGTTTAAGCCATATTTCAAAAGACGGAATGTAACTTCTATAAAGGATGTAATTATTCATTCACTAGGTTTCTCTGATCTTGACCATTGTATTGAATGTATAAAAAGGAAAATTTGTGAAAGGTAGTAAGAAATGAGCCTATAAAAGTGGTGCACTTCTTGAGGTGATTCACATTGATATATGTGGACCATTTTCTTCTGAAATTGATGGACACAAATCTTTCATTACGTTCATTGATAACTATTCTCGCTATACTTATGTCTAACTGATTAATGAAAAATATGAATCACTAAATATGTTTCTGAAGTTGAAAATTAACTTGATCGAAAAATTAAAGTAGTGAGATCGGATAGAGGCGGAAAGTATTATGGTAAACACTCTGATATAGGTCATAGTCCTGGTCCATTTACCTTTTTTTGTCAAGAAAATGGTATCGTCGCTTAGTATACAATGTTTTGTACACCTCAGCTGAATGGTGTAGCTGAGAAACGAAATCTTACCCTTATAAATATGGTATGTAGTATGTTATGCAATTCCAGCTTACCTATGTTTTTGTGGACTGAGGCATTAAAGATAGATGTTCACATTTTAAACCGAGTTCCTAACAAATTTATCCCTAACACTCCTTATGAAATTTGGACAGGTGAAAAACCTAGTTTAAAATACTTACAGGTAAGGGGCTGTCCAGCCGAGGCTAAGATTTTCAATCCACAAATAAAGAAACTCGACTCTAAAACCATTAGTTGTCATTTCATTGGATATATTGATATATATATATGGGCTATATGTATATACACAGCTGTGTATTACACAGTAGGTCTAGGACGACAGATTTTTTGGGTTATAGCGACGGTAAACTGTCGCCATAGCCCAGAATAGCTATGACGACGGGTGAAACCGTCGCTATAGCCCAAAAAATCATCGCTATAGCCTACTGTGTAATACACAGCTGTGTACACACATTTTTTCCTATATATATATATATATATATATATATATATATTAAGGGTTTTCATTTTTTATGTCCCTCACATACCACTAGAATTGTTGAGACTATGCATGCAGAGTTTTTAGAGAATGGTGATTTAAGTTGAAGTGGTGAGCCTAGAAAAAATAGAGAAGAAAACAAGATTTATGTTCCTAATCCTGTAATTCAATAGGGTGAGACACAACAACTTCCTATTGAGGCGAATGATGCCCCTGGGATAGCTGAGCCACCACCTAATGTTGAACATCACATTATTGAAAATCATATTCCTGAAATTGTGTAGCCTTTACTTAGATCCGAAAGACCTAGAAAGCTTGTTATTTTGATGAATTTATAAACTATCTTAATGAAATTGACTATGATTCAAGTAAGATTAATGATCATATCTCATATAAAAAAACCAATACGAGTGCTCAATCAAATCAATGGCTTGAAGCCATGAATGATGAATTTAAATCGATGGAGCTTAGTAACGTTTGGGATCTTGAAAAGTTACCAAAATGTGTTAAACATGTTGGTTGCAAGTGGGTCTATAAGACCAAATTAGATCCTAAAGGGAACGTTGAAAAATATAAAGCTCGATTGGTTGCTATTTCACTCAGAAAGAAAGCGTGGATTATAATGAAAATTTCTCTACAGTATCTAGGAAAGATTCATTTAGAATAGTCACGGCACTAGTAGCTCATTATGAATCGGAGTTATATCAAATTGATGTTAAAAATGTATTCCTTAATGGTAACTTGCACGAGAACGTTTATATGGCACAATTAGAAGGTTTTTCGGTTAAAGGCAAGGAACATATGGTATGTAGACTAAAGAAGTCCATCTATGGGTTAAAATATGCTTCTCGACAATGGTATCTTAAGTTTCATGAGATGATGAGTAATTTTGATTTTAAGAAGAATATAGTGGATCAATGCATATACATGAAGGTCAGTGGGAATACATTTGTTATTCTTGTTTTGTATGTTGATGATATACTACTTGCAACTAATAACTTAGACATCTTGCATGAGACCAAACGTTTCCTTTCTGGAAATTTTGATATGAAGGATCTCGGTGAAGCCTCTTATGTCATAGATATTGAAATTCATCGAGATATGTCTCGTGAATATTAAGAGTGTCCCAAAGAGTTTGACAAATTTCTTAACACATACAATATGCAAAATTGTTCTCCTAATGTCACTCATGTTATTAAGGGTGACAAATTTGGCTCATATCGATGTCCTAAGAATCAACTTGAACGTGATCAAATGAATCGTATTCCCTATGCTTTTGTGGTTAGGAGTGTTATGTACGCTCAAGATTGTACACGTCCAAATATAGCGTATGTAACTGGTATGATTGGATGTTACCAGTCAAATCCAGGTTTGGATCATTAGAAAGCAGTCAAAAAATGTTTTACGCTACTTACATGGTACTAATGATTTTATGCTTACATTCAAGAAAACAGATAACTTTGAAGTTGTTAGTTATTCTGATTCTGATTTTGCAAGTGTAAAGAAAAGAAATATACATCAGGATACATTTTTATGCTTTCAGGAGGCCCTATTTCGTGGAGAAGTCATAAACAGGAGTTAACTACCACTTCCACGATGATGGCATAATATGTGGCTTGTTATCATGCTATTTGTCATGCCGCATTATTGAAGAATCTTAGTTCAGGACTTAAGGTGTAGATTTCATTTCAAGGTCATTGAAAGTATTTTGTGATAATAATTCTGCAGTTAGTTTTTCCAACACCAGTTCGAGTGGTGTTGAACTGTACCTCAACACTAAGTACTTATTTGTCAATGAAAGAGTTGAAGATCAAAGCGTTGTCATTAACTATATTAGTATGCATGATATGTTAACGAATTCACTTACAAAGGCTTATCACCCAAGCTCTTTTTAGAGTATGTTGTCGGAATGAGTTTAACTAGCAGTCTAAATTAGTGAATTACTTTGCAAAGGCTTATCACCCAAGCTCTTTTTAGACAATATTTTGAGCTCGTTGTTTTGGACTTCACATTACGTTTATGGTTTGCTAATCTCTTTATTGTACACACTTGAGAACTTGTGAGCAAACAATTATGTTAGGACCATATGAATGAGTTTAATCTATTACAACTAATGTAAACTCTATTCATACCCGTTGTGCTTAATGTTAATATTTGTTCTAACGAAAGTACTAATTGTGTAACTAACGAGGATATTGTGTTAATAGTGACACAAATATTGTATTAATTCACATTAGTGTTTTTATTTGAACATAATATAGACATTAAATTAATGTTTGGCCAAATTAATAATTGTAAGCATTATATTTTTGTATATAAATAGTATTTCTGTCAAGTGGGATAATGTTCTAATATATTTTTTAATATTCCCTTATGTGACCTCTAATATTTATGAAATTATTGGGCTTACATATTGCATTAATTTAATCATCTTATTTATAAGTTTGGTAATTATGTGGCTCATAAATATTATTACTAACATTAATTTGGCATAACGATTTTGACCCTTAACTATTCTATAAATAAAATAGTCAAAATTTGGTCTCCATTGTCGTCTCAAGAACTTTATACACACCTATACATTAATCTTAAAATTGAAAGAGACAATTGTAGACCCACCCTTAAGCTCAGCGTAAGCGTTATATACTTATACACAAAAGATATCTTCTCTCAATTCATATAAGTACCTAATTAATTAATTAATTAATTTTATTCTATAAAATAACAAGTTCCAATATAATTTATTTAACAATCTTCCCAATAAAGTTCTTAGAATAACAATTCATATGGAGTCTAAATATCTTCCAAATTAATTGGAGCCGAAGACTCCCAAATATTAACATAAATATCCCAAGTTTTATTTAGCAAGACAACAATCTCTTGCCAAAGTTCATTATAAAGGCTCAAGGGGCAATCTAAAATATGCCCCGACCCAATTAAAACCCGAGCTTTTTCAGATAAAACATATGCAGTGCCTAACCTTGGATCCTATTGTTCAACCATTCAATGATGCCTTTCACAATTTCTTCTCGTTCGGGTTCAAAAAGTAGATCGTGCAGGAGGCCCGGGTATAATTTGATGCTTTTGTCCGTTGAGGAAGCCTCTTCATATAGTTTTTGAGAAGCTTTTGGATCAGTTACGGTATCTGCAGAGCCATGGAGAACTAGAAATGGCACTTTCAGTTTTTTCAGATTTTGTTGCAAGTAAGACGCAATTCGAAGGATCTCGTAACCAGTTCTCACCCTGATTGATCCGGTATAGACTAATGGATCAGAATACTTGGCCAGTAGTGCATCTGGATCCCGAGAAACTTGCATACCCTTCTTATTTGCAGCACTGAGTTGGTATTTTGGCAACAACAAGGAGAAAACCGGTGCGAGAACCTGCCATTGAACAAAATTTTGAGGCTGCTTTCAGAATAGAATGACTGTTATGGGTTACCAAAAAAAAGAACTTCATCACACACGCACGCTCGCTCACACTTGACATTAGCGTCTGATATAAAGAGTGAAGTAAGGAGGATTAGATTGAACGCATTTAAATAGCGAATGATGTTTGCCATCTAGTTGAAGAAGGTAGGATCTGTTGGCTATATGCTTAAGTCTAAACAATAAAGCCCTATGCTGACTTAAAGGTGAGAAAGGAGACGTAGCTGGTTTTGTTTCAAAAGTAAGGTTCTAACTGAAGTGTGTTATTAATGGTGTTTCAGCACCCAGATGACTAGGTATAACAATTTGAGTAAATGCATCCTTGCTTATCGAAAACCTTATACTATGAAATCTATGATAATTTTGGTAAAGGAACTAATATAAGTGTTCTAAAAATCCTTCTAGTCAGTTTAGTCACCTGCCTAAGCCCTATCACAGGCAGAATCATTCAGCTACCACCTTGATTCAGCTGAGCACTTAAGCTACGTTTGGATTGAAGTAATAAAGTGGGAATGAAATTACTCATTCTCATGGAATGAAACATTCCAATCACCATTCCATTCCTTCAATCCAAACGCAGCATTAGGCCCCGGAATTGGTCAGAAGATTAAAAGTCAAAAGTACCGTCTTACAAATGATTACAAATATGAATCTAGAATAAGGACTAATGATAATATTAATTGAAGGCTTTGAAGTTTTACAATACTAAAAATGCTAAGCAGCACAAATTTGGCTCCGAAGATTCAAGTTTGCTACACAGGATTAAGGCGGTTTGGGAAAAAAAATGAGAATTTGGGGATTCAGAATATGATTACATCTTAAACAGATTCTTTTATATATAGAAAAATATATACACAAATTAAATTTGCAATATCAATAAATAATAATTCAAGATAAATTTAGAAATTCAAGAAAAATAAAAATTTGATATCCTAATACTATCTAGGAATTTAGGAAATATATACTAAATAATTTATACTAATTTTGTCGATAGTTTTTGTTTATAAAACACTATATTATTTATATAGTATATAGTATGGTAATACTTTCAATTCTTATCATTTAAAAAACCTAAAATAAATTCCCCTAGAATAATTCGGAAGAATCCACGAATTTGGATTCGTGGATTTCTTGGAATTCGTGGACCTGCAAGAATACTCACTTAGTTACTTCTTATTCTTAGCTTATCAGATTGTTTTTTTTGGTAATATATGATTTATATGGTGTATAAAAATATACAATAAATAAATAAGATCACCCTAAGCGCTAGTTGCCCCATCCATTGCATAGGTACACCTATTGATTTTTATAACACCGACTAAAATAGCTTTTGCACTTCAGTCTCTCCTTTATAAAACAATTCTGCAGATATGCTAATACATGGCAAAGAACTCTCACCAAAAATATTGGATGTGACGGCTGAACTCCTAATGCAGGTGACGTAAGTACAATACCTGCTATTTGGTTCTCAAGTGCAGGGTCAAGTGCTGCCTACATTGATAAATGTCAAATCCCAAGCTTTAGATATTAGTAAATGGGGTTTATTAAGTTGAAAGTTCAAAAATTCATTATCAAGTAGTCTGAAACACACACCACTGTTAGCAACCTCACCTTAAGGATTATAGCTGCACCTGTCGAGTGTCCAAAGCAAAAACATGGAAGCCCTGGATTCTCAGCTAAAACCTTCCCAATAAATGATTTCTACATAAAATTACAGACAAATAAGGGAATTAACCTTTAAGCAGATTACATTAATGTATCAAGTATCTTTGCATTTTGTGAATGAACCTAAAGCATACCACATCCATAACAGCATCATCAAGAGAGTGAACATATGCATGCAGTCCATCACTTCCACCATGTCCTGAATAAAATAAGGAATATGATTTATATGTCGATAAATCTATGACAAAAATGAATTGTGAATTGCAAAACTCTAGGAAATAAGATAGAATAATTTAGGGTGGGGCCAAGACCATTCTTAATTCCCTCATATCCCATATAGTTACATTCGTTAGTATTTACAATCAATATAAATTTATCGTCATATGTAGCAAAACTCATAAAATAAAAGATTCAAAAAAATTATAAATGTTTAAATTAACAGAATAATCGAGGAGTACAAAGTTGGATACTAAAACTATAATTAGCATATAGATACCTCACAGAGATACCATAACTAAATTCACATAACTTAAAGAAACTACGTACAATCCACAACCATCCATAGAAGTGGTTCATGGTTTTCGGTGTTAAAATTGACGCTGAGGGGGCGGGAGAGCAAGATAGAGGCTATTAACTAAACACACATAGTTACCAAACTGATTTAAGTAAAAGGGTCATAAGATGAAGATGCTTACAAAACCAGAACAACTAATGCATTAACTCAGAGAAAATGACTCCAGTTATCTTAAACTACTATAAACTCCCCGACATAGTTATCAACATGTTACGATACGTAGTACAATACAATCCAATTCGGAGACAATTCGATACATGTTGTAGAGTGAATCGAAAATAACACCGTATCAAATGATTCAATTACGATACGATTCTTGAGAAACAATACAATGCACGGTACTTTTTAAAGTTAGCAACCGACTTGAAATTTTTTTTATGTTGATCCAAAAGAGTAAAAGCAAAACTTTTAAGCGTTCTACAATTTCAAATGATGAGGTTTGTAGTGTTAACATATCCTATATCACTTGATGAGCCTCTAATGGCTTTTTAGAGGTACATATCTTCTTCAATATCTCTTTATTTTTCTAACGTCACTTTCCACAAATAGAAACATAAATCTTCATTTATTAATTTGAATTATTATCTTTTGTTGTATAGTTTAAAAGTGAATATGAATTTTAGTTTTTTCTTGTCACTCAATAAAGATTACTAAAATAATATCTAATAAATCAATTTAGAGTATTTGGCTACTTTTTAACTTTAAAATTTATTTGTCTCTAATAATATTTACTTGACTACTTTTATATATAGGCAAGCTAATATGCTTGTTTGTCCAATAAATTGTGTTTTTTGTGTGTTTATATATATTTACCATATTTTTCATTTCATTTTTATATCGTACGATACACGATACGCTACCTGAAACACGATATGGGTATTTTCGATACACAATAAGATTCACGATTTGATAACTATGCTACCAGCATAAATGAGCATAATGTCTGTAGTGTTTAAAGAATCAAACATGTTCAAAGGATTAAAAAAATTGTACAACACGCCGTCTAGTGCTGTCTACTTTTAAAGTAGAAAGGACAGAGGTGTCCCTCGCTATGACATAAAAGGAAAACCCACTCAAACTTTGAAAAAGAGGGGGCCTAGAATCTCTCTACAAGTAAAAACAAGTAATTTACAAACAAGTAACTTTCTATCTATTTTCCTACTTGTTAAACAGAGTGTTTCAAGGCTTTATCTTATGCCAAAAGCACGTGGCCACTTAAACATTCTCATAAGTACAAGGCCAGATGTAAAGACTCAAATAATAAAATTACTTATCAGGAGAAGCTTACATGTTACTTTTTCGCACCAATGGCCCTCAAACGGAAAATATTCAACCCCTGCAACATCCAAATATATATGCATAGCTGAACAATTTTGATCTCTAGGCTTGGAAAACAGTATTAAGAAATTACAATTACTGTCTTTGAAGGATTATAATCAGATGCATGGCAGGATTGCAAGGTAGGATTTCATGGTTTAACAATAAACAAACGGGGTGCGTGAGAAAACGTAAAAGAATTTTTTGAAGATTAAACATTTTCAAGGTTAGGAATCACCTCATTCTGAAAGGAGATACAGAGTCAATTATGTCAGAAAATGCTTTTGACCGTGTCACTAATACCATTAACCTTTACATTCTCTAATGCATCAATGTATTTGTTCCCCTGTTTTCTGTCAATACAATATTTTTTTTGTAGTAATATGTCACTCTCTTCGTGGTGCAAGGTACACATGCGCAAGTCTGTGAGCCTTACGAGACAACACTGACATCGGGATCATCTAAAGGGGAATATAATAGACATCTGATACATAATAAACTCTAGTTCTTAACGTAGAATACTAGAATCTTTTAGAAGCAAGACCAATCAAGTCAAGACACAACATAAAAGCGCCACTAAGATACATAAAATAATTGTCAACCGCCTTTATTTTATTTATAACTTTTTTTGTAAGTCTATTTATTATCAAGATGGGTGAGGGGACATAAAACCTTAACTCAACCCTACACAGACTGGACTATGGGGTTACGAAAGAAGGCCCTTTTAGGATATTTTAAGTGCCTGACGGATTAGAACCCTGCACCTCCCAGTTAAGGGATGAGAGGTGTAACACTTGAGCTAGTGATAATTGGTGCCTTGGTGATAAACAACCTTTAATTAATATGCCATAATCAAGCAAAAAAGACTAATTGAGACGACCAAGAGAAATCTCATTGGCACATTTATACAAGTTTTTGTAGACGAGCAACAGAAGGTCAATTTCACTTTACCTGGAAAATAGTTCGGTTTTCAAGTACTCTTACAGTATTCCTATTTTCTAAGTTATAACTTTTGTATGCCACCCAGATAGCAGAATAAGTCACAAGAGTAATTCAGTGGACACGATATTCAATTATAATTGAAGCCCTCTCTGCTTCTTAATGTATGTGACTGATTATAAGTTGTGATGCCATTGCCAGGTACAAAATATAAACATGATAACAGAATGGAAAGAAACATTGAAACAGAAACAGAGACAATTAATCTGATGGTTCCATCTCCCTCCCTTCCTCTTTTCCCAACAACAGAAAAGGTTTAAGGACATTAGCGGTAACATTTTAATTTTCAAAATTTTCATTCATGGATATACAAATCTTCATTTATCGAACAAAACATCATCTTAGAAAGAAAAAAAAGTGTTAACTTACCAATCCAATCCATTCCATAAACCTTGTATCCATTAGTATTTAGTTGCTTTGCAAAATCACTGTATCTTCCGCTGTACAAAGGAAACATATACCACAAGTAATATGAGTGAACAAACAACTCAACGGAAAGCTAAATATGATGGAAGGAACACATTACAAACCTGTGTTCATTCAGACCATGTAAAGAACAACCAATCCCCTGCATAAGAAAGATGAAACAACATCAGCTTATGTCCAATGAGATCATTGAAGAGGTTATAATTACCATGGAGGTATCTAAAGAAACAATATAAACCACCTTCCAAGCTCAAAAATCAAATTTGACCAAATAACAGTTCCAAATCCAAATAATTCATTTCAAAATTACAGTAGACTTTAAGGTTAACATAGGATGTTGAGGTTTATTACCCTATGCTGAGCCACAGAGGAGGCAGCTGCCAGTGTTCTGGACTCATACTCACATATGTAAAGATAGTGAATGAACTGAGACCATAAAATTTTCTGCCTGATCACCGGCATAGGCATATCTGGTATTTTAGTTTTGTTTATTTCTTAATTTATCAAGCATATTTAAGGACGGTATTGTTACTATTTTTTATTATTTATATTCTCACAAAAAAAAAACACAGCAAAACTATACTTATTAAAATGCAGACACTACTTGGCTTGCATTTATCATCAACAGCGAATTCAGTGATGAGGCTTAATCCCCTTTTACCATTAGCAGCATAAGACTAAAGAGTATTGCTATGTTGATAAAAGAATCTTATAAAAAAAATGACTTACAAAATGATGTTGCAATATATAATTAGGTGATGATCCACTATACATTGGTGGGCCTAGTGATAATAGCCAATTATAACCAACCACATCATTTTGTATCCATCTTTAGTAATAATTCTTTAGTCACCAAAGTATTATTGAAAACTAAAACAATGGGCAGCTGCCATACTCCTGCTAAGTATGAATTTCCGCTGTGGGATTAAAAATCAAAATAACAAACTGAAAGAAACTAGAACATTTCATAGATGGTTGCACAAGTAAAATGGCACTTTCACGACATTGTTATCATTTATACAACTTCAAATTTTCCAACACTGTTCTAGATGAGATGAAATTAAATTAAACTAGGTTCGACCCCACACAAAGGCTAACACTTGGTTCATAAGAAATTTTCGATAACAGGATTTCATCTTTCCCATTACATCTAGTTTACGCAAATGCAACTCAAACATCAACTTTAAGTTCACTTGTGGTATCACAAAATATATTACTTGGTACATCTCGCATCAATACTTTTTCTAATTAGTAGTAGGTGAACCCCTAGCTTCCATGAGAAAAATTCGAATCTTCAACTGCTTAATAGTTAATACAGATCAGATCTCAAAGAAGTGTACAGTTAAAAAAGGATGAGCAGCAAACCAAATTAAAATTCAACCGAATGCAGGGCTAACTTTCCCGAACAAATCAAAACCAGCTACCTTAAAACCAACGCTTATCTCGCTTCTTGTCTTGACAAACTATGAGACTGCGTCTTAATTTTTTTCTTCAAATCTCACTGAAATACCTTAAAACCAGATGCTTATCCCGAAATTCTTTTTTTTGCTCATGTTCTGCTTCCTTATAAATCCACATACACCGGTCTAGGACTGGAAAAGCTGACTTGAGGAGATTTTAGGAGTGCATGCTAGAAATGATTTAAGTAGTAAACAGATAATCTCTTAGAGATGATCATAATCATATATATATATATATATATATATATATATATATATATATATATATATATATATATATATATATATATATATATAAGTATATACATATAGTGTCTCCATCCATAGCAACCGGTTGCTATGGACATTATTTCAGCAACCATGATTTTAACGGTTAATCTGGATAATAAATGGTCGAAAATAAACTAATCTTTCCCCTGCCGCAACAAGCTGTTGCGGCAGCAAAACACGGCAGGACTAATGACCATGATACCCTCCAAAATCTTCACTCCACTCAAGCAATTAAACCCCTGCCGCCACAAGTTGTTGCGGCAGGGTCTCAAACAATTAATTCATATATAGCAGATGGCGGCCTAACATAACCGAGATGTAAGATCTAAATTTTATGTACAGCTTTAAACTTTTTGGTTGAATTAGTCTTTAAGAACCTTTATATTTAATGGTA
Organism: Panax japonicus; assembly: GCA_020205505.1. Taxonomy (NCBI): domain Eukaryota; kingdom Viridiplantae; phylum Streptophyta; class Magnoliopsida; order Apiales; family Araliaceae; genus Panax; species Panax japonicus. The sequence goes on along the minus strand of CM035096.1, from coordinate 78,509,447 downwards.
TTCAAAATAATTCTTATATTTTGCAGAAGGGTGTCTATTTTCTCCTTCTTCTTTTCAAAGAATATAATCAATATTTTTTAAAAAAAGATCCCACAAGTCTTGGAGGACTTGAACTTCTACAAAGACTTGATTTTTATTCTTAAATTTTTTAAAATTTAAGAATTGCTTTGATTGCCTTTATGCGCTGAACAGCCCCATCTGCTATATATGAATTAATTAATTGTTTGACCGCAACAGCTTGTGTCGGCAAGGGTTTAATTGCTTGAGTGGAGTGCAGATTTTGGAGGGTATCATGGTCATTAGCCCTGTCGTGTTTTGCTACCGCAACAAGGCAGGGGAAAGATTAGTTTATTTTCGACCAACGATTAAAATCATGGTTGTTGGAATAGTGTCAATTGCAACCGGTTGATATGTGTTGGGTCATGATATTTTACATAGTGGGCCGGATTGGTTGGGCCTACTTATTTGGTTATTCTCTTGGGTCATTATTATTGGGCCTTGTTATTAGACTAATTTATTGGATTATCTTGATTGGGTCTTACAAAGTCTTGGGCTGAATTATTGAACCGACCCATCAGATATTTAAATATCTACATCTTTGACCGGTGATGATGACAAAGATATATGGCTGACTGATATCTTACATGGCATTAATGAGGATTGGACAGTCGGTCAGCGGTGGACAGAGGGGATGTGATTAACAGGAAAGCTACCTGCAGTGGGTAGGGTCAGGAGGGTCAGTGGCACAAGAAACCGAGTCTTGTATTATATCATAGGAAGGAAATCTCCAAGAAAAGGTACGCATACACACAACACACAATTCTAATCTCTCTAACACTAGACATTTTATCCTCCATTATTAACCCTTGTAACGGCCTGTACAGACTCTCACGCCTGAGCTATCCCCCGACGGTCCAACCGTCAAGTTTTTGGTGTTGACTGTGTTTACTGTGCAGGATCAGGGCGTCTTACGTGATTGGGACGCGGCAAAAGATCTTGGCGTTAACATTGACGCTAGAAGGAGGGGTGTGTTCTAGTGTTCTTGAAGTTTTCAAGCACAAATTATAGCTGCTCTACGTCGGAATCCATGGTGAAGAAGAGTAGAACAGTTATTTCTAAAGGATAGCTGATGGCTATGACTTCATCTACACAATGAGTATCTGTCAAGGATTGATTGGGTCCTTCAAAGAGTGTTCATGCTGGTACTGCTTCCAGGCAGGTTTCTGAGGATTCTCGTTCGAGAGCCCAAGGTGATGCTAGAAGAAGATTGATTTTTGCTGCCGAGAGAAGACCTGACCATGGTCGGAAAAGGGTAGAATGCATACTGCTTAGAATCCTATACCGAAGTGGTCAGACTGACATACCGATCAAGTTAGAAAGAAGTCTACACTTTAAAGACATGTCTCGAGGCCGTCCTCGGGATCGAAGCAGACCCAACAACCATTTTCTTGATTGACCGAAGAGGGTACTCCGCCCTATTGGTCTTCGGGATTATGGTCGAAGCAGAATATGTGAAGACCCAACAGCCATTTTCCTGATTGACCGAAGAGGGTATTCCGCCCTATTGGTCTTCGGGATTATGATCTAAGCAGAGTAGATGAAGACCCAACAACCATTTTCCTGATTGACCGAAGAGGGTATTCCACCCTATTGGTCTTCGGGATTATGGTCGAAGCAGAGTAGATGAAGACCCAACAGCCATTTTCCTGATTGATCGAAGAAGGGTATTCCGCCCTATTGGTCTTTGGGATTATGGTCGAAGTAAAGTAGATAAAGACCCAACAGCCATTTTCCTGATTGACTGAAGAAGGGTATTCCGTCCTATTGGTATTCGGGATTATGGTCGAAGCAGACTCAGAAGCCACACTCCTGAGAATCCACTGAGGGCACACCGCCCTGTGGATACTTGTCTTCGGAGATGCCTGTCTAAAGCTGCAGGTTTTAATAGAAAAGACAAGACTATTCAGAAGAGACTTTGAGAAGGTTTATGTCCAAATCGGCAGAAAGATATTTGCCAATCTTTGGCACCTGGAAAGGGCCGAAGAATGCTAAGACGATCCAGTGGACTTCGGGCTGTGAAGACGCCTTCCAAGGAATAAACGACCTATCTTTCTTCGATGCCTTTGTTGGTGAAGCCCGCTCCTGCTGAGCTATATTATTTGTATCTGGCAGCTAGTTCATTGGCAGTGGGAGCAGTTTTGGTGCGAGAAGTTGGGGGTAAGCAGCACCCGGTTTTCTATGTAAGCCATGTCCTTCGGGATGATGAAATAAGCTGAAGATAGGTAGCGAGAAGCTAAAGAGTCCGACACAGCCGTTGCGGTACTTCGGGAGAAGCAGGATATTCTTCTTCGGATAATCAGTGCAACCGGCTATTAGGTTCAGATTCAGAGTAGTCGATCATAATGATGACTCCATTAGTAATGCCTTGTCAAAATTGGCTATTACCGAAGTGAACACCTTTGCTGATTATGCTCTTTGAGAGGTTCACGAAGACATTTGTGGCAATCATTTAGCTGCGAAACTATTGGCCTACAAAGTACTTCAACAGGGATATTCTTGAAAGAACTGGGGATTCAGCACAGAAAGACTTCGGTAGCTCATCTACAATTTATATCGATCTTCTCTCTATTTGGTCCTAAATTCACAATGGTGTAAGGAGGTATGGTCGGACTCGCTGGTCATTCGATGGCAGCCTATTTATTTGTTACCCCGTGTGGTAGACAAATCCTATGGTCCTTTTAATATTGTTTTTACCAAGGGTGGTAAATCAATGGGCACTGAAGTAAGGAGGAAGGGGTGGACTCGCTGACCATTCGATGGTAGCCTCTTCGGCAGGAGTGTCCTTATGGTTTTGTTATACCCTGCGTGGTAGACAAATTTCATGGTCCTTTTTAATTTTGATTTACCGCGAGTGGTAAACAAATGACACTGAAGTAAGGAGGTATGGTCGGACTTGCTGATCATTCGATGGCAGCCTTATTGTCAGGAGTGTCCTTATGAATTTGTTACCTCGTGTGGTAAACAAATTACATGGCCCTTATAAAATTGTTCTACCCCGAGTGGTAAACAAATGTCCTTATATACTTGTTCTACCCCGAGTGGTAAACAAGATCTTGATGGTGCAAGGAGGATCAACCGAATTCACCCTATTGACTGATCTGTCTCACACTTCGGTAACGATAAGTATGCATTACTTTATTTTGTTCAAGTGTTGAGTTCGGATTATATTATCATTGTTCTTAACTGTTATATAATTTGCTTGATTATTGACTAACGGTTTAAGATAAGAGGCACTTGCACAGTTTTCAAGTTGATTGATGATCAATTATTGACAAGAAATGTTTACTCAGAAGTAATAAGGCATGAAGTTGATATTTTAATATTAACTGTTCACAACAAGTTAGAATTTTTACAGAAAGTTCTACAGCTAAAGATAAGGAGAGGTCATCTTCAGGCTTCTTTCTTGTCATCGTCATCATCTAAAGAGTCTAGAAGAGATGAATCTACCTTGGCACGAGCTTTTTCTTGCCTTTACTTCGGCAGATTTCATATCATTTGACATATATATGGACAATCTCATCGTTCAGCTCGGCGGGTTTTCTGTATTCTGCTTGGATCTCCTTACAAATATCTTCGGTCAGTGGCAGATCCAAGTTCCTAAGGGCTCGAAGTTATCGGAGTTCTTCTTCAAGCTTTTGACGAAGTGTTATATATCTTGCCTCTTTAGCGTGGATATTGTTATTTTGCTTCGCTAGACTCTGATTAGACTTGGTCAGATCTTCATTCTTCTTCGTCAAAATTTCATTCTTCGGAAGCAGGTCGACATTTATATCTGTGATGACCCGATGTGTGGCCTTGATCGTCTCCAACTCTTTTTTGACCTTGTCGAAATCCTTCCGAAGTCATTCATTGTTGAGAAGAACAATGTCAAGGTTGCTTCTTTCTTTTGCCAACACAGACTTCAGAATGGCTTTCTCCCTTCGGGTGGTATTCTCTTCGGCATTCTCTTCGGTATCCTCTTCGGCTTCTTTGTATTTGAGACGGAGGTACCCGAAGATAGCGTTTGCTTGCAGATAGTCAATATTAATCAATCAGTTCAAACTGATGGTCAAATACCAACTTTCTTTAGTCTGGTATTTCACTCCTTCACCCATCAGTTCCATGATGGAATTATTGTCGAACCGATGATAATCGGTGTCGCCACAGCTTCGGGCCTGGATTCAGATTAGGATGGTTTTTGTGTCGAAGGTCTGAATTGTTCGGGAGGCGGTGAAATATTTGTTGTTGTATGTTCGGCTGGAGCGGGCTCTTTAAATGGACTTCCAATCTTAATTTATGTTGTTATTTGATGTTCATCAGATGGGCTTCGGTAAGCTATATTTTGGGCCTTTATTGACTTTATTATAAATCCTTTTGCCTTAGACCGATGTCATTTATACTCTTTCTCAATGCTATTTATACTCTTTCATTAAACATCCTGTTTAATAAAAGACTGGGGGGCAATGTTGGGTCATGATATTTTACATAGTGGGCCGGACTGGTTAGGCCTACTTATTTGGTTATTCTCTTGGGTCATTATTATTGGGCCTTATTAGACTAATTTATTGGATTATCTTGATTGGGTCTTACAAAGTCTTGGGCTGAATTATTGAACCGACCCATCAGATATTTAAATATCTACATCTTTGACCGGTGATGATGACAAAGATATGGCTGACTGATATCTTACATGGCATTAATGAGGATTGGACAGTCGGTCAGCGGTGAACAGAGAGGATGAGATTAACAGGAAAGCTACCTGCAGTGGGTAGGGTCGGGAGGGTCAGTGGCACAAGAAACCAAGTCTTGTATTATATCATAGGAAGGAAATCTCCAAGAAAAGGTACGCATACACACAACACACAATTCTAATCTCTCTAACACTAGACATTTTATCCTCCATTATTAACCCTTGTAACGGCCTGTACAGACTCTCACGCCTGAGCTATCCCCCGACGGTCCAACCGTCAAGTTTTTGGTGTTGACTGTGTTTACTGTGCAGGATCAGGGCGTCTTACGTGATTGGGACGCGGCAAAAGATCTTGGCGTTAACACTATGGATGGGGACCCATATATATATATATATATATATATATATATATATATATATATATATATATATATATATTCTTATTTCCTTCAGCAAATCAGGTGTGTATATCTTCTGTTCTCGTCATAGCACTAACTAAAGTTGTGCCAACTGATGTTTTGTCAGGAATTACAAAAATACTGCAATCATCTTCATCATGTATACACTTTTCTTTTTTGGGGATAAGTCATTATGTATACACTTCTATAAAGCTGAGTCCTCTCCGCAATCCTAATGGCATTATCAAACAACGCAGATAATGAAAAAGACACTAAGCAACTGATCCTGCTACAGATAATGAACAGAGGCAATAATGTCAAATGCCTAAAATTCAACGTAAACAAGCAGTATCTATCAGTAGGCAACTGGACTGAGATGAATGCGTATATTCCTGTATTGTATACTCTGCCATATAGGGAATACAGTCACTTATGCTTAGTACCATCAAGCTTATCAAATAAAGACAAAAGTTCCAATGATTAATTATCATTAGCCTCATTGAATAGTGATCTACAAATCTAAAAGAGTTGATAATATCATTTGCTTGATCCAGTTCGTAGGGTAAAATGCATTTCGACATGTAAATGCTTACAGGAACTAATAAATAAAATTACATAATAGATTTAATCAAAGGGTACAAATTAAATGAATAATAAATTACAACTGACCTGACTTTGATTGACACTGGTGTCCATGTTTGTGTAAATAAAGTATCCCCTCTCAGTGTCACAAAAAGAGAAAAGTCCCTCACAGAATCTTCATCTCTGGCGGCCTCTTGCGTCACCCTCCGAATAGCAAGCTCCCTCCTGGTGGTGGCGGTCACCTCCAACGAGCCGCTCTTCCACGGCACAACCGTCGCTGGCAATCCCTTCCCCCTCTTCTCCCTCCCACCCTTCTCCGGCGACGACGAACACAAAGCCGGCGAACCCATCGGCGAAATACTGCAGTGCTTCCGACCGCGAAATGGGAAGATCAAAATAAGGAAAAAAACGTTGATTAGAACCAGTAAACTCCTCCACGCCCGCAACGACAAAAGGGCGTTCACCCTTCCGATGGCGCCAGACGTTAGCATAATCGCTGCCGGCGCTGCAGCATCATTTGACTCCACCGCCATGATTGAATTGAAATTTCTTCTACTAAATTGAAGAGATTTTAATGATGATGAAGATTGGGGCCGTTTATTCCTCTTCGTGGGGATTGATAGTGATTTTGTTGATTTCTTTTTTATGTTAAACTGCGATTGCAATTGATTGGCAATCAGAATTGGAGGTTTACGCGGGTACCTCAAGCAGATCATATAACAGATGCAAAGGGGAGGAAAAAAAATCAAAATTCTGGGGTCTGAAATCTAAATTTAGAAAAAAGGGTTTAGATAATATTTGTATTAGTACTATTATTTACTCCTATCTGATTATGGTTGTTGAATGGCTGATAGATTAGTTGAAAATTGGAATTGGGATTTTGTTCGAGAAAGTTCTGTAAGCTTCTCTCATAACAGACCAATAAAATTGATAGATTTTGGGTAAATTAGTATGAGTCGTATTTGACTATAGCCATTGGATTTTTAAGTTATCCGATTTATTATTAGAAGCGAGTTTGGGACGACGAGGCAGGGTGTTTTGCGATAAGAACTGAGATGGCATTTAGTTAGCGTTAAATCGGGTTAATGGTTGCATTGGTCACGATCGATTTTCATTGTGGTTAGTTAATTTTTTTAATTATAAATATATTGTTATACTTGAAAAAACTTATAAAATAGTCATTGCCTAACATTTTGTCTTAAAAGTGAACGTAAATGTCGATTACGGTTAACATGAATTATGTGACACGTAATGTGAATTGAGTTAATTGGTTAATGAGATTTTTTTTTTGTGATATGTTTTGAACGGTTGATTTTATCTTAAAGACAAAAAAATTGTTAAGATTTGTGATTTTGTAAGAAAAAACTAGGGCTTAGAGAGAGAGAGTTTGAAAGTTAAGATTAGATGAATTGGAAAAGTTAAATTGAAATTTCGAAATATAAATATATTTCTCTTTATTTCGACTGAGTGGAACACGATTTGAATAATTATTGGACGCACATTTCGTCTTAATTGCCATTTACAGCTGTTGTGCAGTTACTTTTTCAGTTTCGCTCGCTTATGACTATCCACTCAATCAAAAAGTATTTGTAACTCTACGATACCTTTTTCACTCTATGATTTTTGCTTCACTTTCTCTTGCTCTACGATTTTTTCCTGCATAGTTAGTTTTCTCCAAAGCATAATATTAAGGATTTAAATTTAACATTCCTAATTCACTTATTAACTTATTGAATCTAGATTCATCTAATGATTTGGTAAATACATTTGCTAATTGATTTTCAGTATAGATAAAATGTAAAGATATAGTTCTATTTTGAATATGATCTCTTATGAAATGATATATAATATTTATATGCTTAGTCTTAGAATGCATGACAAAATTATGGATGATAGCAATTACACTGATACTATCACAAAATATATGAATAGATTTGTATGCGAACCTTAGCAACACCATGGCCTTTTCATACATGGGGAATGGATCTTATAGGTCCTATTCATCCCAATTCAAAGGGGAACATCTAGATCTTGACCGCCACTGAGATTTACACAAAGTGGGTAGAAGCAATACCCTTGAAGAGGGCTACAGGACCAGCAGTGGTAAATTTCATAAAGGAGCATATTATTTGTCGTTTCGGAATCCCAAATGTCATTTTATCAGATAATGGAACTCCCTTCATCAATAGGGATGTCAAGAGCCTGATAGATAGATACAGGGTAAAACATTACAAATCATCTCCTTATTACCCGAAAGGCAGTGGACAAGCAGAGGCCACAAACAAAACTTTGATCAAGATTCTCTCAAAAACCCTGGACGATCACCCGAAAACATGGGCAGAACAGTTACCAATAGCACTATGGGCCTATCGAACTTCAAAAAGAAAGCCTACAAATGAAACCCCATACGCGCTAGTATATGGTGAAGAAGCTGTCTTGTCTGCTGAAATAGAGATCCCTTCGGCAAGGATGAGACTCCGAAGCTTAGTCGAAGAAGAGAACCGACCAGCTGCTCTAGAAGCATTAGCTGACTTCCGAGACAAAGCTAAAGAAAAATTAGAACGGTACCATGAAAAACTACGACAACAATATAATACTACAGTGGTACCTCGACAAATTCTGGTGGGGGACTTGGTGCTCAAGACAGCGAATCAAGTCATGAGGGGAACACTAACCACCAAATTTTTTCCCAAATGGGAAGGCCCGTATAGGGTGCGAGAGATCTCCGAAAGCGGATATTGCAAAATATCTCGTGTGGGATCAGATGCTATCTCGGGCCCATTGAACCTGAAATGGGTAAAGAAATATTATACATGAGACAGTCATCACAGAAAAGTTATACTTTCAACTTTAAAAGTAATTAAGGCACCTGAGTTTAAGTCCTTAAATCCAAGAAAGTTACACTTTATCTCTAAAAGTGGCGAACGTTATGCTTTCACCGATAAAAGTAAGATTTATTATTATGACAATTTGAAACGTTATGCTTTTCGTTAAAAGCAACATGATTATCAATAAAATGTCAAACTTTCACTTATACTTGAATATTTTTTCTGATTTTAAAATATGATTCAAGTATTGGTTTGCGAAAAAAAAATGTGTTTTATTCACATTCATGTTTTCCTTTTTTATTATTCAAAGTATGGTGTTAGAATATTAATTTGAATAACTTGGGATTCAATGTTAATCATTGAGTCTTAAAAAAGAAATTCAAATTAAAGACAATTAACAAGGCTAAAGAAACTTTATTTCCGATAAAAGGAATATACGTAAATGAGTTTTTTGATAAAAATAAAACTACAAAAAGTCATGATCTAAGGGCCATGACATATCAAACTGAAGCGGGGGCAAAGCTAGGGCTTCCAATTTAGCAATGGCAGCGTCGTAAGCCTTTACATTGGCGGCTTTTAGCTTTTGAAAAGTTTGGATATTTGACTTCAAACCCTGAAGTTGGGTCTCCAGTTCGTTTGCGGTTTTCTCAAGATCCGAAAGTTGTTCTGAAAATGAGTTATTCTCACATTGATACATAGTAACCTCTGATCGTAGTGCAATGATCTGAAAAGTGGAACTGAGAAGATCTAACCGAGCCCGAAAGGGGGACATATCAAAGCCAACAATGGAGAAGTCATTAAGCTCGCTTCTAAATCTATCTAAGTCTTCGGCTCGCAAAGAATAGAAAGAAAGACTGTGCAACTCAAGAATAAGGCTAGCAAGTCGATCCAAAAAGAAAGTCTTGATGGGGGCTATGTAGATAGTCAGATGGTCAAGTGTTTGTGGAAACCGAGTTAAGAGGCGATCGAGAATTTCCTGGCTGGAAGAAGATATCTGAAAACCCCTCCAAGAAATAAGATCTCCACTTGGATTGAAGGAAGCTCTAGTAGGAGCCACTTTAGAAGCCACCACAGAATCATTTGGGACAATAGATGAAGACACAGGTGGTTGATGTGCTGCTGATGACTCCTTAACAAAGGATGAAGAAACAGGCTGCTGTTGTGTTGCTGATAAATCTTTTAAGCCTTGGTCAGTAGGAGGATAACCAAGGTCATCATTAGACGGCAAGGTGGCGACACCCGGATGAAGAGCATTAAATAAAGCAAGCGACTCGACAGATAAGGGCAAATCTTTCTCCTCACTCTAAAAAAAGGGGGGGGGACAAGAAGAAGAAAAATGATAAAACATAGTATATTATAGAAAAAAAAATTTGTATATGTCAACTAAAGAAAATACTCACACTGATGGATAAAGAGTCATGAAATGCTGCTAAAAGCGGAATATCAGAAATATGCTCAGACGGATTCTCCTTCGAGAAAATAGGAGCATCACCGGTACCTTCTAGACTCTCATGAAGAGGTGCTATAAGAGGACGTGAAAATAGAGTTGTACAATCTACAACATGACCCGAACTCACATCAGATAAAGAATCCTCAGCATCAAGACTAACACGATCATCATGCGGTGAAGAAGATTCGATAGCAACAGTGATAGGCTGAGGAGGCTCACAAGTAGTGGAAGCTGGGATCGTCTTACTTACAGCACCCGTAGAAAGCCCAATAGGAACATCATGAACATCTTCTTCATCAGCATCGGCAATCTAAAAAATAAGGAAATAATAACATAGGGAAACACGAAAATAATTGTATGAATGGTTGAAAGACAAATGAAAATGCTACAAATTTTACCAAAGTTTTGCGTTGTTTCTTAACCGGATCCTCAGCTGCCGACATACTAGAGCTAGAGTTATCAAGAGGGCGCTTTGTCAAAGGCTTTAAGATAAGTGTTTTCCCATTTGGCATTCGTCTAGTGACAGAACGACTAGCAAGAACCACAGTAGAATCTGTAGGGGGCATCACCTTTGAGTTAGTAATAGCAGATGCTCTCATTTTAGAAGTAACTTTGATTTCCTCGGCAGCAGAGGATCCTTGGGGAGGAACTGAAGGAAGTATCTGAGATGAAGCTCGTAATGAAAGATTCAAGAAAGCAGTAGGGACCTGCACGGGAGAAACGTCTGGACCTGCTGACTGAAGATGAAGAGACTCAGACATTAAAGCCCTACGCTCAAGAAGCCGACTACTAGTTGGCCAACGCTCCAAACGAGTATTAGTTCTAGGAGAAAATAACATTCTGGCCCATTGAAGACGTTCGGGAGGAGAAATTGGTGGCGAACAAATCATAGTATCATCCTGCCATTTTTTAAGGTTGATGAGCCAGTAGCTGCGTTCAAAATTAGTATAGCGCCCTTGCCGAGAATCATCTGGTATAACGAAATGAAGAGGGTCATAAGGAGCAGTAGATGATTTTGGAAACTCCCATGTAAATAAGGATGATGTGGGGACAAAATTGAGGAGAGCACTCTCGTAATCCTTCTGGTAAGAGCGGTCGAAAGGTCGATTTTGATCAAATCCAAACTGCCTCATGACTCTATGAGGAGAGTAAAGTACAGTACCGAAACCATCGTCCTCAACAAGATAAGGAAGTTCCGCAGCTCGGAGGAATATGAACCAAGAAAGTGAAGAACCAGTCAATTCCCTGACATTTGAAAAATAACGGAAGTCCCTCTTATATAAGCGAGGCATAGAACCTCCCTCTGGAATAATGGTGTACGGACGAGCAGTGAAACAAAAAATGTTATCAATATAAAGACGCAAATCTGAGGTAATCCTATGATCGATCCAGCGAGCATTGCGAGGAACAATATTGGGCGATGAAAAAGATGGATATTTCCTTCGTTTTTGGGACAAGTGCACAGATGTAGAATGGCCCCAAAAGTGCTCGAAGAGAAATATCTGAAGAAAGGAACATGGAACGAAGCAATTCACGTCATACCTGAATAAATGAAAAAATATTAATAAGCAATATATATATATAATAAATGAGTAAAATTGAAAAGGGGTACCTTCCGACAGATTCTCTCATGGCGAGGACAGTTTCATCCAAGCGACGATATAAGGTCCCCAAAAAGAGAGCAGCAAGAGGAACCTCCAGACCCCGAGATAATAAAGCCGCTAAGCTAAACATACGGGTCGAGGGACTGTCCATAGGTAACCCGGGGAAGATAAAGTGGGACAACCACATAGCCAGATAAGCAGCTAAAGGAAAAGGACAAGGTTCCTTATGAAGAGCAAGAACAGACTCTCTATAAACAGAACTATTCCAGTGGCCAGACTTGTAATCCCGAAAGAAATAGCGGACCCAAGATAGCCAGGAAGTCTCCGGATGGTTGGGCGTCTCAAAGTCTGAAAGGATTATATTGCCTTGGAACCTCGTGGTGTAATTGGATGCTCGCTTGAAAGCTTCTGTCAAATACGCGACACATTCGGTATCCCTAGAGGACATGCTGGATGAACCACAAGAAGCTGAAGTAGCAGCAGGTAGGCTACAAGACATAGTTCAAAATAAATACATAACCCAAAAAAAAATAAGGATGAATGTACAAAATAGAAGAAAAGAATTACTGGTAAATGGCATAGACATCCTCTAGAGTAGGGGTGAACTCCCCCCAAGCGGTGACAAATGTACATGTAGAAGAGCACCAACGTGAAATCAATAAAGTAAGGGCATCATAGTCCTGTTGGATACGAAGATCCCTACATAGTCGAACACAACGCAGAATCCCAGCTTTGTCCAACAACTTCACATAATCAGAATTCCCGAGGATCTCGTCGGTCCAAGATTGCCATCCCTGAAGGCGACTAGATGAGTCGGATAGGAAGCGAATGGAACTAAAAGGATATTCTTGTTTTTCGATGCACATGCGGAGAATGTGAGTAGAACAGGGAAAGCTATCCATACTTTCGCTAGCTGCAGCATATAGAAATAGACCCCCTTTATCAGGTAGATGAAAAGTTACACGATCAAAATTCTTGGTTCGTTCCCAGAAATCGTCAAAAGGCCCAAAGAAAGGAGCTTTTCCCCACTCACTAATGATCGGGATTTCCTTGGTAGTTTTTGGGTCCGCAGAACGTTCATCAGAATTAGCCTACAACGAGGGGAATTTAATATGAGAATTCTATGAAACAAGAAAACGAAGTGGAAAGAATTCAAAATATAGTACTTACCATGATAAAAGAGAAATTACGAATACCGAACAAATGAGGTCGCCTTGAAAACAATCTCCTCTTGACAATGTCCAGCGCGAAAAAGTTTAAACTCGAATAAGAAGATTTATCCCAGATGAGGAGAGATTAAGGACACCTAAAAAGAAGAAGAAACAAAATTATCAAACGATGGAAAACCCTCTAGAGTTTGGTCACCTCAGGATTCGACCACATTGAGATTTGAACTTCTAAGGTTCAACCACCCTGGGATTCGGTCCCTACTAGGGTTCGCCCGCTCAGGATGGTCCAATGAAGTGCCGCTTGAAGTTTTTTTAAAAGTAAGTCTTTCTTTTATATTTAAAAAAGAAAAAAAACCATCACGTTTGTGGATTTGCTTTTGCAGGTTGCATTATCATCATTTAGTATTAAAAATTGAACCTGCATCATTTAAAAAAAAAAATCGTACCTGTAAAAAAAACGTGCAACAAGGCCGTACTCATAGTCAGTACCCTAGTAAGGTACTCATACTCATAGTGGAAATACTGTAACAATCTATAGTATTAAATTGAACCTGCATCATTTAAAAAAAATCGTACCTGTAAAAAAAACGTTACAACGAAAAAAAAATACATATATTGATATAAGTTAACAAGCTTTCTGGCTTAACGAGTTAAGAAATTGTTTTCATAAATTCCAACTTGCAGGTTGCGATATCTCATCATTTAGTATAAAAAAAATAAAACCTGCATTATCATCATTAAGTTTTTTATAGAATTGAGCTTGCATAAAAAAAAATCTATTAATAGCTATTGGTCATAATGAATCTGGCGAAAAAGCTAGGATTATAAGTTAATAGCCATTTCTTCTAAAATTTCAATTTCAATAGCTATTTCTACTTTGCTTTATATGTGACCGTAGCCATGGGGTAATATATATATATATATATATATATATATATATATATATAATGGTACATGGCCAATTAATTGCAGTAATGTCTCTCTGAAATAAAAGCAGGATTATATATATATATATATATATATATATATATATATAACGTGAAACATGAAACAGTCAGTACCGTCTCACTCCTCTTATTCATCACATCATCATCTTTCAATATGTCTGACTTTGATATATGTACATGATAAAGTTTTTTTTACCTGAACTTTATTGCGCAACTTCCTCTTTCTGAATTAATTTCTTGAAAGCTTTTCTCCAATACAATACTACTAATATTGTATTACCTCATCAATCACAAAAAAAAAGCTCAGCCCTTCTTTTCTATATATACACAAATAGTGATAAAGCACAAAGAATCCTAATAAACTTGTTATTCTATAAAAATTAATCTCTCTCAAGAAGTTATTTTATTTAGAACTCTAATTATGGGTGTTTGAAGTTTGAATCAATTTCAAAATAAATAAATATTAAAAAAAACGTGTTAAGCATTGTATTTTGTTAATTAGAATATATACTTATATATTCTAATATTTTATTTATGTGATGTGACTAATTTTTTTTTTTTACCCACAAAACCAAATTCTTCTTGAGGCATATTTTACTGTTATGTTTGCCTTTCTAATTAATGCATATTATATCAAGTATTCCATTATGCATTTTCATTTACGAATTATAAATGATTTATATATATTATTAATGGTTGCAACTAATTCTTTGATTGACAAGTTTTTAGATTTAATTTGATTGAGCAAAATTTGGAAACAAATTTAATAAATGATTCTCATATGAATTTTTTTTTGTTTTTTTTACGAGGCTTGCACAATCGAGCTCCGGGGATTATTCAGAAATTTTGAAACAGGATCCAAAGACTCAAAATATTTTTGCACGATCGTCCCTCCGAAGTCGTGACTCACGTGCAGGGGGCAAATGTGAGTCCGAGTATAAAATTAGGGCTCACATGTGATCTAAAGAATTAAATGAACCGCAGAAGTCTCCACGTGTCCCGAGGCAGAAGGCTCGTGGGGACGACTCATTTTGGGAATTGATTGAGGGATTGGATTGGTGGCTAGAAGGACATGATGATTTAGGCATTACTTAAGTAATTAAGGGTATTTTTGAAATTTTCTCTGAAATCACATGCCAAGCACAAGACCCATACATGTGCAAGGCACGTGACCATTTTCCAGAAACTCTATAAATACCCCCTTTCATTTCAATAGAAGGAGACTTTTGATTCTCTCTGAACTGAAGACTTTGAAGAAGGCTCTTGAATCCTAAGAGTTCTGCCACGTGTTACTCGAGCAATTGCTTACCTGTTCTTCTCCCATCTTCAACCACTCAATCAAGACCGTACTTTTCGTGGATTTCTCTCCTCCTCGGCCAACACGAAACCCTAACCCTAGTAAGGTACAGTTTCTCTACCTACACATACGTTGCTTCTTTCAAATTGATTCAACTTTTATTATATGTCTTCAATGTTATATCCAAAGTATTATTATTATATACTAATTAAATAAACAGAATTAAAACATAAATAATTTTATAATAACGACTTACAAAATGTAATTGATAAACTTTTAAAACCAAGTCAACTGTTGGACAGTCTCTCCTTAAAGCAGATTTCGTCCCCGCTATCGGTGCTTACGGATGGAACAATGGACGTCTACTTCCCAGGATAAAATGGTCTTCAACTCTCACAAGAAGCACTTCAATGAAAGAGTTCCACGAACCAACAAAATATTTAATACTCTCTATGACTTATATGAATACTCTATATGACTTTTATATGAATGAAGAGAAGAACTCGAAAAGGATTAGTTGAAGATGAAGTGATTGATTTGGGTAGATTAGGAACCTATTTATAGGTTTCCAAATACCCCTTTGAAGATATACATCCTTTCAAAAGGTTACATCCTTTTGAAAGGTTACACCCTTTTGAAAGGTTACACCCTTTTGAAAGGTTATATCCCTTTGAAAAGATACATCTCTTTGAAAAAGTACATCCCTTTTAAAAGATGTATCTCTTTGAAAAGGTATGAACCAAAGGTCACACCTATTGGTTTTATTTCATTCATTTCTATATATATATATATATCCAACATTCAATCCATAGCTTCTTCGATCTTTTTTGGATCCATTTAAGAAAGAAAGTTTAGGAAGAAACATTTATTTTGAGTTACAGACCTAGTCCTGACTCTTGCATTGAGATGTCCAATAATCAGGTCTTGAGTGTGATCTTTTGCCCATTTACTTTCGGTTGGAACATCTGTTAGCTATATATCATATTAACATAACTCCTCCCTAATTTGATGATTATCTTCATGGATGACAATTTGAACTAAAATAAAATTGAAATGGTTTAAATCGAATCGAAATGGTCGATTTTTAACTTTACGATGAGTTAACTGATGCGATTTTGATGCAGTATTGATATTTGATGTTGAACCAATGTTGCACCTCACCACTGCACCACTTTTAAAATAATATAATATACATATATTAAAATATTAAATTGGTGTTAGTGAGTTTGGAATCCCTAATCACTATCTTAGAAACATCATTTTTATATTATAATAATGCTTGTTATAATTTTCTTATATGAAATTATTATTTTTTATATAATTCTTAATATTTGATATTGTTTTATTTTTTAAAATATTTTATTTTATTTATAATTATTTACAAGCATGTTACGGTTCAAGAAAATGAATCGTCTAGTGTAATTTTAATATAATATTTTTATGAATTGGGAACAGTGCAATACTGCTATCGCACACCTAATCAGTTTAAGGGAAAGTCAAAGTTGAAAAGATAGAAAAATCTACTTTCATACAGAAAAGTCGTCACTGTAGTCTGACCGGTTTGACTGTAGTCTGACCGGTTTCATACCGATTTGCTCATTTAGTTTCTCATTATGTGATTTGATGTATTCTCTCTTAGATTTCCTAATTATTAAAACTTAATTTCATCAAACCTTTGTATTAAGACTTTATTTTGATGATTGATGTTGTCGAAATAAAAATTATATTATTAAAATATTAAGTGTGATTAAAATTTAGAACAATTACGAAAATATTACTAAATATATATTTTCTCTGACATATGTCAATATTATTTTTACTTTTGATAACGAAAATCGCCTTTTATTTCTCCTTATAAATGAAACTTGTATTTAGAATCTCAAATTCATAAAGTTTGGTGTTTACTTAATAAGTAATGCAAATTTTAATAAGTGAAAATAATAGTTTTATAAAGAAATTATTATTTTTATAAGAAATTTTTTATATTTTCACAACATCTGTGACACCTGTTAGTTCCTAGTAGGCACAATATAGATCTAGAAGGGGGGTTGAATAGATCCTTTTTAATTTCAAATACTTTTCTGGTTTATTTTTTATTGCTCATGGATTAGCATATGACAAACATAAGAATCTTTTCAAGCACAACGGAATAAGTAAAAGATCCCCTTCATTGATATATTCATAATCGGGCATACATTGTTCGTAGAGTTAATTCAGTAATAAACAGTTAAAACATACATAGCAGTTAATTATACATAATGTAAATGACATAACGTATAAGACACAAGGAGTTTTAAATGGTTCAGAGACTCAAGCTCCTAATCAACTCTTCTGCTTTCAACTAGCAGGATTTCCACTAAGGAAGGGCAGCACCCTGAATCACTAAGATTCCTTCAAGGCCAACAGCCTCGGGACTTCAGTTCACTAAGAACTCTTCAAGGCCAGCAGCCTTGGAACTTCTCCAGTTCCCTAGGCACTCTTCAAGCCCAGCAGACTTGGAATTTCATTTAGTCCCTCCGGACAAGGACCTCTCAGGCCCTGGCTTCTTGTTGTTGAGTTGTTTGTTTGTTGGATTTGGTGTTGAGTTGCTAAGATGTCTTTATGCTCTGAACATCTTCTGTACTTAGCAACTTGGCGTGATCATTCTTGAAGTGCAGTTGAGTGTTGCATGATGCTCAGCTTCTTTATTTACTCAACCTCTTCTGATGATCCCTTGATGAACTGCCTTGAAGATCATTCCTCTTGATACTTGATGGCTGCACATGATGGGTTTCTAAGATAAATGTAGGCTTTTCTGCTAGGTACTTAGAAATTTTCTCATGCTTGCCACCATGATGGCGTTGGTGATCTTCTTTCTAGATACTTGATGTCTTCTCACGATGGACTGACTAAGATGACTGTAAGCTCTTCTCTCTGGTACTTAGAGTCTTCCCATGATGGACATCAAGATGACATTGATGCTCTTCTTTCTCTCGACAGTTCAGAACACTCTTCTTGTAGTAGAACTCTCACTTCTACTTCTTTCTTTTTATGTCTCTAAGTGTTCTTGGTAGATCGTAGAGTGAGCCTTCAGACCTTCATCGGTCACTCACTGTTTACGTTGGTTAGATCAATCCACCAGTTCTCCAAACTCAGCAACTCCAGCAACCTTTGATCTTTGAAGCTCTAGAAGATTTATACTCCTTCCCAATTTCCCATTGGAAAGTAGCCGTTGAAAGCTCTTTGAAATGTTTCACAGATCTCGAGTTGCTTGGTGCAGACTGCAGATGAGACATGATAACTTTTTCTGACTTTTTGACATTACAGTCTACTATTTCACCTACCCCATCAGAGACGACACTTTTATGCCTCGGGCAGGTCGACGACCTTATTTCCCCCTTCTAATTTCTCGATCAGAGGTTGTCCTTTTGCATCGATGTTCTTAATAAACTCTTATCCAAATATCAGTCTTCAAATTTGAACCGTTGCCAATGCATCAATCTTCAGCTGTTCGAACTCCACGATTCTGATGCGTGTCTTTTTGGACCTGATTGTAGTGTCTTGTTGACTGGTATAGACAACACTACGATCTTGAAGAATGTTGATTGGATCTTCAATGTAGAACACTTCTTCCTTCTCTTGTTCAGTGCTTCAACACTTCTGTTTACCTCAACAGCTCTCAGATACTAATGCCCAGCTCGCTTTCTCCTTGTGATCTCCAGTTCACTTATCATCAATGGACTGACCCAATGCTTAATCACTTTAGCCTTGTTCTTCAGAAGCTGTCCAGTATCTCTGTATGCACTCCATCAGTTCTTTCTTTGTTTGGCAAACACTACGATCCTGGTTGCTTCCAAGATCATCGTCTTCTATCTATTTGACAGCTACTATACTTGCTGACTTTCCTTAGTCAGTTACTGAAGCCTTCTTCTGATCTCTTTGTGGAAGACTTCATCCTGAATGGATTCACAACTCAATTTGGATGCTAATTGGGTTGGTGCTCTGTTAGCTTGCATGCCATTCGTTGAGTGCTCTTTGGTTTCCTTTAGATGGGATGTATCTTTGCAGTGCCAACCAGAGGCTTCATTCCTTTAGATATTCTGGGAGTGCTCATTTGTTGAGAATCGTATTTATTCTACGATTCTACCTTGGCAATGTGAGCACATCTGTTGAAGTCTCAGTTCTACACTCTACGATTCAGCTTCGGCTGTGCAGATACTACGACTTCAAGATCAGATCTTGACATTCTATGATTTCTGAGTGTAGTCTACGATTCTTGACTTGGCTTCGACAGATGCTCGGTCGGCTCGTAAGCAGACTTTCTTTACGATTCTGAACATGACTTCCTCAGCAGACTACGACCCAGAGGAAGTTCTCCTCGACACACTACGATCCTTCCTCATCTCTCCTGGTATTCTATTAACTCCGAGATCTACTATCCTGCAGACTACAATTCTGCCTTGATAGCTCTCGAGTTTTCCTCGACTCTCCTGACAGACTACGATTTCTGGTGTAGTGATCGACGATCAGACAAGCCTATCTATTACATTATAAGATCAACCTAACATGTTTGATCTTTCTATGTTTATAGTCCTTGTATATCATTTCTTTTTAAGGACTTTACAAAGTTGTCTTGCTTATGTAGGATCATCCTAACACATTTGATCAATTCATTCTAAGTCCTTGTACATATGTTTCTATTATCTATCAAAGGACTTTACAACTTTTCTTAAAGCAAGCATACTTGCATATTCATTTATATATATATATATCACAATCAAATCATATGTAAATAGGAATATCATTCACATGCTTATTCCTGACAATCTCCCCCTATTTGATTATGACAAAAACAATAAGTGAATATGCATGTTATGAAAGAATCTTATATACATTGAGCAGCTGTATTTCTAAAACAAATAATCATGAATGTCATTTATAATGATGTGGAATTTAATACACTGATATTTGACATCCTGGATCCAGAACATACCTAACTAGTTAGAGATGTACCTCTTTGGCTTCATGTATGTTTTCAGGATGTTTGTTGATTAGATAATTGTGACGCCCCCAAAATTAGGTATACATCACCCATCTTGGGTCGTCAGATACATGGTACATAATTCAAATACAACTTACTAATACAAATGTCATGTACAATACGACAAAACATAACTGTGAGTTTGAATACAATTATTGTCTACTAGAGATTATACAAACTCAAAAAGAGTCCTTATTACAATTATTAATACACTATTTCACAGAATAGTGAGGACTACTAATGCTATCCTCTGGACCGTCACTCCGTTCCCCGACTAGTCTCTTCTATGTTCTCATTTCCTGAAGAGAACAGTGAAAGAAAGGGTGAGCTCAACTAGCCCAGTAAGAAATATTATGACTAAGATAATGCAGAATAAATTATCGTTAGCCTTCAACAGTATTAAACTGATAAAATATAATAGACATCAAGTTTAACTGCAGAGGAACAAGCAATCCATTAAAAGAGTTAAGTAGAGAATTGAATCTACTATCTTTTATGATTTAAAAAGTTTTTCATCACTTTTATCGTTGAGACTCAGCTCAATAAATAATCCACATCATTAAATCATCCCTGCACTACAGGCCAAGGATATTCTTTAGTATCACGTCCACGAATTATCCATGCACTACGGGCCAAAGATAATCGTGTTTTCATCAACGATCCTGATCATGCCATAAAACAATTCATCTTTGCTCCCTTGGCCGAAGAGAATCTATAGCCATAATCATACCAAAAACTGTCCATCAATGCACTACGGGCCAATGAGGATTTTTAATTTTCACATCATTTGTAACATTACGGTCATGATTATACAGAATAATCCCTGGTCATAATCATACCAAGTCCATCTATGCAATACAGGCCACAGATGACTTTCAACATAATATAAACATGAGGATGATGACAATGATATAAGAATTCAATAAAACAAGTTCAAGAATTAATTTGTCCAAGAACTACTAATGTCCAAATTGTCCACAAGATACTGCTTTGTAGAGTAAAATTCAAGAATGATCAGAAGAATATTTCCATGAAAAGATACTGGATGAAGCGCAAATATCAAGGATATTCTACTAATTTCATGGAGTATAGAAGTCAAAACTTTAACCAACTGAGTATAATAAAGAATGGAATACAAACTGAAATCACCATGCATACAGTACTTCGCATAGACAGGTTATTCCAACAGAATAATAATAACGGAACCAGGTCAGACAAAATTTGCACCGACAGGATGTTCCAACAGAATAATAAAGACGGAACCAGGTCCGGTGTAAACACACAGACAGGATGTTCCAACGGAATAGTAATAAAGACGAAACCAGGTCCGGTGTAAAACACACAGCAGGATGTTCTAACGGAATAATAATAAAGACGGAACCAGGTTCGGTGTAAAACACACAGACAGGATGTTCTAACAGAATAATAAAAGAATGTCACCAAGTATAGGGTAGCCCGCGTATACAGGTTATTCCAACAGAACAATAAAAAAATGGAATAACAACAGTTCTCTTCATGAATAAGAAAGAATAACACCCCTTACCGTAACAGAAACTGGATATAGGAAAAGAAAAGTTAAGTAGCAAAAATCTTTTCTTCTATCTCTCTATAGTTTCTCTCTCTAGAGTTCAGTGAATTCGTAAGAAAATAATGAAGGAATGAGCTTCTATTTATAGGAAAATGGAATGCATAATAACTAATCCATGAACGATCCAGATTGATTTACTTTAATCTGATGGTCCATATTTAAAGAAAAATCTTTTAAATAAAATATAATATATTCTATTTATATAAAAAGATTTTTACTATACAAACACTATGCAACACTCTGCAAAATACTATGCAACACTATGCATAATAAAATATAATATATTCTATTTATAGAATAACTTTAATAAAGTATTCTGTTTTATATAAAAAGTTGTTTCTGTTTTATTACGTTAATAATACGAATAAAACAAAACGTCATCATCGCTATAATAATTCATATTATTAATCGACAATAATTGAATCAAACTGAGCGACTTCTCACATAAATATCAATAATCAATACCGTGTGCTACTATGCAACAACGCGTATTACTGTACTTTTACTATCCAGTAGTTCAACAGTATCAACGGTAAAACTTCCGCCGTTATTTTTAATAAAATATTTTTGTCGTTTTCTCAATCCGACAATAATTCCGTTGTGGGGTCCACCAATAATTGTACCGTCGTACGAATATTTTCCGACACAAAGAATATTCCCTGACCAATCGAATATAATATAACAACTTGCATACTTTACAAAATTTATAAATACTACCCACAACTATAATATTATCTCAAATTCACACCATAATATTAAAAAATTATTTCGAGAAAATTAATTCTTTATTCATAAAATCTGGGGTTTCACACTAATCATCTGTTTGATCTTCTTGTTCCTTCTCCCCCTGGGATGATGACTTTATGTCTTTGCTCTTCTCCCCTTCAGACTCATGACCTTCTTTCATAATTTGTTCCCCCTCAAACTCTGCGATCATATGATCATCATCTTTTGCTCCCCCTCAGATGATGACTCAACTTCTTCTTGTGTTGTCTTCTTTAACTTCTTCTTTTCTTTCCTTCTGTTTTCCTTACCCTTTCTTGAGTGCCTTTTGATGAGTGTATATTATTCATTTATTTTGATTCCATTATATTTAGTTTTATTGCATGTTTCATATGTATATGAACTTATTAAGGTGTTTAATGATTTCAGGAAGAATTGGAGCTGAAATGAGGAAAAAGAGAAAATTGCAGAATTTTTAGCATTAATTTGGATGCATGTTCTTAGCTTGGGACTCGAATTTTATTGTAGATCTCTTCTTTAGCTTTTCGGAACATCTTGAATCGTCCCAATCGAAGTTCATATGAAAAAGTTATGATATTTTTACTAAACGGACGTTGAACCTCAAAGTTTGGAAGTTGTAATTTACACAGCAGTCAATTGGAGCCTGATTTCGACCTTGATGCAGAGATATTCTGTCGATTCTCAAAGAATAAAAGTTGTAGATCTCTTCGATATCTTCGTTTTGATAGGTAGCTAGCCCCTTAACTCCTCCTAGATCAAAGGTTATGCTCGTTTTACCAAAGAACATCGCAGTAGGAAATGAAGATTCGCCCCAACGAATTTGAGCGGGAAAATCAGGAAATCTTGGATTTTTGGAAAGTTTCTAAATGCAGATTTTGGTAGACTTCTACATGGAATTGGATTGATATTTCTATTAGTTTTAGGATTTCCTTTAGACTAAGATTTATTTCCAAATTGAATTCTATTTTTTTATGGAAACTAGTTATGATTTGTAATTCCTTTTAGAATTTGGATTTCTACATCCTATAGGATTTAGGACTTTGTCTAGCACTATAAATAGAGGATGAGAGTCAAGGTTTTATGCATTCAACAATCAACTATCATCTATTGGAGTGCAGACTCAAGAGCATGTCAGGCTAGTTCTTTTTATTCAGTTCAAAAGGGAGGTGAATCCTTGTTACAAGTAATTGCTTAATTGAGTATTATTATTTATTCCTTCTTGTGTGAAATTTCTTCTGATAATCTGTTTTCATTGATTGCATGCTAATTGATCTAATTGATTTAATATGTCCAATTGAATTAGTTTGATCATTATCATATGCTAGATTAAGATTGGTATTACGTGTAATTGATATCTTTCTTCATCACAAGTAGCAACTTGGTAATACTAATCGTGGACAAGCTTTTATGTATTGCTAAGATTATTAGAAAACAAGTTAAACAAATCGAGCTTATGTGTTTGTTGCTTGGATTAGCCTAATTCTCTATTTCTTAATGCTTCTATCATATTAAATCTAGAGAGCTTATTCTAGGTTGTATGCTAGTTAGAATCTGGTGGAGAGCTTGTTTCATACAGTGATAATCTAAGGAGAATTTCAGATAGCAGAGCTTATTGTTATCTAGGGCTAATAGTTTCATTGAAGGAAAAATAATAATAACTTGATTAATTGATTGTTGTACTTGGTGAAACTGAACTGCAAAACTAAAGTTTTTACATCTTTAATTAATATTATCATTTAATTCTTGTTCTCTTAGTTTAAAAACAATTTTCAAAAACCCCCAATCTTTATTTTTCTATCAAAATAATAAAATAAATATAAAATAAATCACTCTCTGTGGGATTGATCCTTGCTTACTACAATGCTAATTGTTTGAATTTGTAAAGTAAAAGTGAGGTTAATTTAGGAGTGTAAACGACAGCTCCCAAATTTTGGCGCTGTTGCCGGGGAGTGTTATTTGTTTTGTTTATTCTTTGTTTTTGTTTATTTTTATTATTTATTATTTATTATTTTGTTTTTGTTTTTGTTTTATGACTCAATCCTCTAACTTTATTGACTTAAATTTTGATCAAGAGATAGAGAAAACTGCAAATATAAAAGAAGCTCTTGTTCCATCATTTGAAGCGGAAGAGATGGCGGTGCCACAAAATAACAGAACTTTGAAAGAACTGGCTACTCCTGATCTGACTCAACCATCTTTTTGTATTGAGTATCCTACTTTAGATGTTGCTTTTGAACTTAACTCTAGACTAATTCATCTTTTGCCTACTTTTCATGGTCTTACAGGTGAAAATCCATATAAGCATCTAAAGGAGTTCCATGTGGTGTGTTCCACGATGAAAGCACAAGGAGTGGCAGAGGAGCAGATCAAGCTTAGACTTTTTCCATTCTCATTAGCAGATTTGGCTAAAGACTGGTTATACTATCTATCTTCTGGATCAATACGATCATGGAATGATATGCAAAGGTTGTTCTTGGAGAGGTATTTTCCTGCATCAAGAGTTACCGATATAAGAAAGGAGATATGTGGAATCAGGCAGTTTAATGGAGAGAATCTCTATGAGTATTGGGAGAGGTTCAATAAGTTGTGTTCCAGCTGTCCACCTCATGGAATTGATGAACATTACTTGATCCAATACTTCTATGAGGGGTTGCTACCAATGGAAAAAAGCAAGATTGATGCAGCAAGTGAAGGAGCACTGGTAGACAAGACTCTAGAAGCGGCAAGGAACTTAATTGCAAACATGGCAGCTAACTCACAGCAGTATGGAACTAAGATGGATCTCACACTACAAAGGGTAAATGGGGTAAGCACGAGAGACTTGGAGCAGCAGATTTCTGATTTAACTGCTTTGGTTCGACAAATGGATACAAAGAATACGCAAGGTATTCAGCAAGCTCAACCTCAGTACCACACAGAAAATCAAGAAGTACCTGTCAATTCTAGGACATCTATGGAGAATATGTTCAAGGCATTCATGAACCAAAAACAACAGTTCATGTTTCAGACACAACAATTCTAGCAGGAGACAAGAACTTCTGTTCAAGATCTGAGGGACCAAGTTGGTCAACTTGCAACCACAGTAGGAAGGTCACTTTCTCAAATTGTGGAAAATGTAAGTGCCATAACATTGAGATGTGGTGCAGAGGATTAACAACAAGAAAAGTCAATACAAAACAAGTCCAACAATTGTGAAATAGGCAACAGTGATGTACTCAAGCACAAATTTGCACCGACAGGATGTTCCAACAGAATAATAAAGAAGGAACCAGGTCCGGTGTAAACACACAGACATGATGTTCCAACGGAATAGTAATAAAGACGAAACCAGGTCCGGTGTAAAACACACAGACAGGATGTTCCAACGGAATAATAATAAAGACGGAACCAGGTCCGGTGTAAAACACACAGACAGGATGTTCTAACAGAATAATAGAAGAATGTCACCAAGTATAGGGTAGCCCGCGTATACAGGTTATTCCAACAGAACAATAAAAAAATGGAATAACAACAATTCTCTTCATGAATAAGAAAGAATAACACCCCTTACCGTAACAGAAACTGGATATAGGAAAAGAAAAGTTAAGTAGCAAAAATATTTTCTTCTATCTCTCTATAGTTTCTTTCTCTAGAGTTCAGTGAATTCGTAAGAAAATAATGAAGGAATGAGCTTCTATTTATAGGAAAATGGAATGCATAATAACTAATCCATGAACGGTCCAGATTGATTTACTTTAATCTGATGGTCCATATTTAAAGAAAAATCTTTTAAATAAAATATAATATATTCTATTTATATAAAAAGATTTTTACTATGCAAACACTATGCAACACTATGCAAAATACTATGCAACACTATGCATAATAAAATATAATATATTCTATTTATAGAATAACTTTAATAAAGTATTCTGTTTTATATAAAAAGCTGTTTCTGTTTTATTACGTTAATAATACGAATAAAACAAAACGTCATCATCGCTATAATAATTCATATTATTAATCGACAATAATTGAATCAAACTGAGCGACTTCTCACATAAATATCAATAATCAATACCGTGTGCTACTATGCAACAACGCGTATTACTGTACTTTTACTATCCAGTAGTTCAACAGTATCAACGGTAAAACTTCCGCCGTTATTTTTAATAAAATATTTTTTTCGTTTTCTCAATCCGACAATAATTCCGTTGTGGGGTCCACCAATAATTGTACCGTCGTACGAATATTTTCCGACGCAAAGAATATTCCCTGACCAATCGAATATAATATAACAACTTGCATACTTTACAAAATTTATAAATACTACCCACAACTATAATATTATCTCAAATTCACACCATAATATTAAAAAATTATTTCGAGAAAATTAATTCTTTATTCATAAAATCTGGGGTTTCACACTAATCATCTGTTTGATCTTCTTGTTCCTTCTCCCCCTGGGATGATGACTTTATGTCTTTGCTCTTCTCCCCTTCAGACTCATGACCTTCTTTCATAATTTGTTCCCCCTCAAACTCTGCGATCATATGATCATCATCTTTTGCTCCCCCTCAGATGATGACTCAGCTTCTTCTTGTGTTGTCTTCTTTAACTTCTTCTTTTCTTTCCTTCTGTTTTCCTTACCCTTTCTTGAGTGCCTTTTGATGAGTGTATATTATTCATTTATTTTGATTCCATTATATTTAGTTTTATTGCATGTTTCATATGTATATGAACTTATTAAGGTGTTTAATGATTTCAGGAAGAATTGGAGCTAAAATGAGGAAAAAGAGAAAATTGCAGAATTTTTAGCATTAATTTGGATGCATGTTCTTAGCTTGGGACTTGAATTTTATTGTAGATCTCTTCTTTAGCTTTTCGGAACATCTTGAATCGTCCCAATCGAAGTTCATATGAAAAAGTTATGATAGTTTTACTAAACGGACGTTGAACCTCAAAGTTTGGAAGTTGTAATTTACACAGCAGTCACTTGGAGCCTGATTTTGACCTTGATGCAGAGATATTCTGTCGATTCTCAAAGAATAAAAGTTGTAGATCTCTTCGATATCTTCGTTTTGATAGGTAGCTAGCCCCTTAACTCCTCCTAGATCAAAGGTTATGCTCGTTTTACTAAAGAACATCGCAGTAGGAAATGAAGATTCGCCCCAACGAATTTGAGCGGGAAAATCAGGAAATCTTGGATTTTTGGAAAGTTTCTAAATGCAGATTTTGGTAGACTTCTACATGGAATTGGATTGATATTTCTATTAGTTTTAGGATTTCCTTTAGACTAAGATTTATTTCCAAATTGAATTCTATTTTTTTATGGAAACTAGTTATGATTTGTAATTCCTTTTAGGATTTGGATTTCTACATCCTATAGGATTTAGGACTTTGTCTAGCACTATAAATAGAGGATGAGAGTCAAGGTTTTATGCATTCAACAATCAACTATCATCTATTGGAGTGCAGACTCAAGAGCATGTCAGGCTAGTTCTTTTTATTCAGTTCAAAAGGGAGGTGAATCCTTGTTACAAGTAATTGCTTAATTGAGTATTATTATTTATTCCTTCTTGTGTGAAATTTCTTCTGATAATCTGTTTTCATTGATTGCATGCTAATTGATCTAATTGATTTAATATGTCCAATTGAATTAGTTTGATCATTATCATATGCTAGATTAAGATTGGTATTACGTGTAATTGATATCTTTCTTCATCACAAGTAGCAACTTGGTAATACTAATCGTGGACAAGCTTTTATGTATTGCTAAGATTATTAGAAAACAAGTTAAACAAATCGAGCTTATGTGTTTGTTGCTTGGATTAGCCTAATTCTCTATTTCTTAATGCTTCTATCATATTAAATCTAGAGAGCTTATTCTAGGTTGTATGCTAGTTAGAATCTGGTGGAGAGCTTGTTTCATACAGTGATAATCTAAGGAGAATTTTAGATAGCAGAGCTTATTGTTATCTAGGGCTAATAGTTTCATTGAAGGAAAAATAATAATAACTTGATTAATTGATTGTTGTACTTGGTGAAACTGAACTGCAGAACTAAAGTTTTTACATCTTTAATTAATATTATCATTTAATTCTTGTTCTCTTAGTTTAAAAACAATTTTCAAAAACCCCCAATCTTTATTTTTCTATCAAAATAATAGAATAAATATAAAATAAATCACTCTCTGTGGGATTGATCCTTGCTTACTACAATGCTAATTGTTTGAATTTGTAAAGTAAAAGTGAGGTTAATTTAGGAGTGTAAACGACAGCTCCCAAATTTTGGCGCTGTTGCCGGGGAGTGTTATTTGTTTTGTTTATTCTTTGTTTTGTTTATTTTTATTATTTATTATTTATTATTTTGTTTTTGTTTTTGTTTTATGACTCAATCCTCTAACTTTATTGACTTAAATTTTGATCAAGAAATAGAGAAAACTGCAAATATAAAAGAAGCTCTTGTTCCATCATTTGAAGCGGAAGAGATGGCGGTGCCACAAAATAACAGAACTTTGAAAGAACTGGCTACTCCTGATCTGACTCAACCATCTTTTTGTATTGAGTATCCTACTTTAGATGTTGCTTTTGAACTTAACTCTAGACTAATTCATCTTTTGCCTACTTTTCATGGTCTTACAGGTGAAAATCCATATAAGCATCTAAAGGAGTTCCATGTGGTGTGTTCCACGATGAAAGCACAAGGAGTGGCAGAGGAGCAGATCAAGCTTAGACTTTTTCCATTCTCATTAGCAGATTTGGCTAAAGACTGGTTATACTATCTATCTTCTGGATCAATACGATCATGGAATGATATGCAAAGGTTGTTCTTGGAGAGGTATTTTCCTGCATCAAGAGTTACCGATATAAGAAAGGAGATATGTGGAATCAGGCAGTTTAATGGAGAGAATCTCTATGAGTATTGGGAGAGGTTCAAGAAGTTGTGTTCTAGCTGTCCACCTCATGGAATTAATGAACATTACTTGATCCAATACTTCTATGAGGGGTTGCTACCAATGGAAAAAAGCATGATTGATGCAGCAAGTGAAGGAGCACTGGTAGACAAGACTCTAGAAGCGGCAAGGAACTTAATTGCAAACATGGCAGCTAACTCACAGCAGTATGGAACTAAGATGGATCTCACACTACAAAGGGTAAATGGGGTAAGCACGAGAGACTTGGAGCAGCAGATTTCTGATTTAACTGCTTTGGTTCGACAAATGGCTACAAAGAATACGCAAGGTATTCAGCAAGCTCAACCTCAGTACCACACAGAAAATCAAGAAGTACCTGTCAATTCTGGGACATCTATGGAGAATATGTTCAAGGCATTCATGAACCAAAAACAACAGTTCATGTTTCAGACACAACAATTCTAGCAGGAGACAAGAACTTCTGTTCAAGATCTGAGGGACCAAGTTGGTCAACTTGCAACCACAGTAGGAAGGTCACTTTCTCAAATTGTGGAAAATGTAAGTGCCATAACATTGAGATGTGGTGCAGAGGATTAACAACAAGAAAAGTCAATACAAAACAAGTCCAACAATTGTGAAATAGGCAACAGTGATGTACTCAAGCACAAATTTGCACCGACAGGATGTTCCAACAGAATAATAAAGACGGAACCAGGTCCGGTGTAAACACACAGACAGGATGTTCCAACGGAATAGTAATAAAGACGAAACCAGGTCCGGTGTAAAACACACAGACAGGATGTTCCAACGGAATAATAATAAAGACGGAACCAGGTCCGGTGTAAAACACACAGACAGGATGTTCTAACAGAATAATAGAAGAATGTCACCAAGTATAGGGTAGCCCGCGTATACAGGTTATTCCAACAGAACAATAAAAAAATGGAATAACAACAGTTCTCTTCATGAATAAGAAAGAATAACACCCCTTACCGTAACAGAAACTGGATATAGGAAAAGAAAAGTTAAGTAGCAAAAATCTTTTCTTCTATCTCTCTATAGTTTCTCTCTCTAGAGTTCAGTGAATTCGTAAGAAAATAATGAAGGAATGAGCTTCTATTTATAGGAAAATGGAATGCATAATAACTAATCCATGAACGGTCCAGATTGATTTACTTTAATCTGATGGTCCATATTTAAAGAAAAATCTTTTAAATAAAATATAATATATTCTATTTATATAAAAAGATTTTTACTATGCAAACACTATGCAACACTATGCAAAATACTATGCAACACTATGCATAATAAAATATAATATATTCTATTTATAGAATAACTTTAATAAAGTATTCTGTTTTATATAAAAAGCTGTTTCTGTTTTATTACGTTAATAATACGAATAAAACAAAACGTCATCATCACTATAATAATTCATATTATTAATCGACAATAATTGAATCAAACTGAGCGACTTCTCACATAAATATCAATAATCAATACCGTGTGCTACTATGCAACATCGCGTATTACTGTACTTTTACTATCCAGTAGTTCAACAGTATCAACGGTAAAACTTCCGCCGTTATTTTTAATAAAATATTTTTGTCGTTTTCTCAATTCGACAATAATTCCGTTGTGGGGTCCACCAATAATTGTACCGTCGTACGAATATTTTCCGACACAAAGAATATTCCCTGACCAATCGAATATAATATAACAACTTGCATACTTTACAAAATTTATAAATACTACCCACAACTATAATATTATCTCAAATTCACACCATAATATTAAAAAATTATTTCGAGAAAATTAATTCTTTATTCATAAAATCTGGGGTTTCACACTAATCATCTGTTTGATCTTCTTGTTCCTTCTCCCCCTGGGATGATGACTTTATGTCTTTGCTCTTCTCCCCTTTAGACTCATGACCTTCTTTCATAATTTGTTCCCCCTCAAACTCTGCGATCATATGATCATCATCTTTTGCTCCCCCTCAGATGATGACTCAGCTTCTTCTTGTGTTGTCTTCTTTAACTTCTTCTTTTCTTTCCTTCTGTTTTCCTTACCCTTTCTTGAGTGCCTTTTGATGAGTGTATATTATTCATTTATTTTGATTCCATTATATTTAGTTTTATTGCATGTTTCATATGTATATGAACTTATTAAGGTGTTTAATGATTTCAGGAAGAATTGGAGCTGAAATGAGGAAAAAGAGAAAATTGCAGAATTTTTAGCATTAATTTGGATGCATGTTCTTAGCTCGGGACTCGAATTTTATTGTAGATCTCTTCTTTAGCTTTTCGGAACATCTTGAATCGTCCCAATCGAAGTTCATATGAAAAAGTTATGATATTTTTACTAAACGGACGTTGAACCTCAAAGTTTGGAAGTTGTAATTTACACAGCAGTCACTTGGAGCCTGATTTTGACCTTGATGCAGAGATATTCTGTCGATTCTCAAAGAATAAAAGTTGTAGATCTCTTCGATATCTTCGTTTTGATAGGTAGCTAGCCCCTTAACTCCTCCTAGATCAAAGGTTATGCTCGTTTTACCAAAGAACATCGCAGTAGGAAATGAAGATTCGCCCCAACGAATTTGAGCGGGAAAATAAGGAAATCTTGGATTTTTGGAAAGTTTCTAAATGCAGATTTTGGTAGACTTCTACATGGAATTGGATTGATATTTCTATTAGTTTTAGGATTTCCTTTAGACTAAGATTTATTTCCAAATTGAATTCTATTTTTTTATGGAAACTAGTTATGATTTGTAATTCCTTTTAGGATTTGGATTTCTACATCCTATAGGATTTAGGACTTTGTCTAGCACTATAAATAGAGGATGAGAGTCAAGGTTTTATGCATTCAACAATCAACTATCATCTATTGGAGTGCAGACTCAAGAGCATGTCAGGCTAGTTCTTTTTATTCAGTTCAAAAGGGAGGTGAATCCTTGTTACAAGTAATTGCTTAATTGAGTATTATTATTTATTCCTTCTTGTGTGAAATTTCTTCTGATAATCTGTTTTCATTGATTGCATGCTAATTGATCTAATTGATTTAATATGTCCAATTGAATTAGTTTGATCATTATCATATGCTAGATTAAGATTGGTATTACGTGCAATTGATATCTTTCTTCATCACAAGTAGCAACTTGGTAATACTAATTGTGGACAAGCTTTTATGTATTGCTAAGATTATTAGAAAACAAGTTAAACAAATCGAGCTTATGTGTTTGTTGCTTGGATTAGCCTAATTCTCTTTTTCTTAATGCTTCTATCATATTAAATCTAGAGAGCTTATTCTAGGTTGTATGCTAGTTAGAATCTGGTGGAGAGCTTGTTTCATACAGTGATAATCTAAGGAGAATTTCAGATAGCAGAGCTTATTGTTATCTAGGGCTAATAGTTTCATTGAAGGAAAAATAATAATAACTTGATTAATTGATTGTTGTACTTGGTGAAACTGAACTGCAGAACTAAAGTTTTTACATCTTTAATTAATATTATCATTTAATTCTTGTTCTCTTAGTTTAAAAACAATTTTCAAAAACCCCCAATCTTTATTTTTCTATCAAAATAATAGAATAAATATAAAATAAATCACTCTCTGTGGGATTGATCCTTGCTTACTACAATGCTAATTGTTTGAATTTGTAAAGTAAAAGTGAGGTTAATTTAGGAGTGTAAACGACAGCTCCCAAATTTTGGCGCTGTTGCCGGGGAGTGTTATTTGTTTTGTTTATTCTTTGTTTTTGTTTATTTTTATTATTTATTATTTATTATTTTGTTTTTGTTTTTGTTTTATGACTCAATCCTCTAACTTTATTGACTTAAATTTTGATCAAGAGATAGAGAAAACTGCAAATATAAAAAGAAGCTCTTGTTCCATCATTTGAAGCGGAAAAGATGGCGGTGCCACAAAATAACAGAACTTTGAAAGAACTGGCTACTCCTGATCTGACTCAACCATCTTTTTGTATTGAGTATCCTACTTTAGATGTTGCTTTTGAACTTAACTCTAGACTAATTCATCTTTTGCCTACTTTTCATGGTCTTACAGGTGAAAATCCATATAAGCATCTAAAGGAGTTCCATGTGGTGTGTTCCACGATGAAAGCACAAGGAGTGGCAGAGGAGCAGATCAAGCTTAGACTTTTTCCATTCTCATTAGCAGATTTGGCTAAAGACTGGTTATACTATCTATCTTCTGGATCAATACGATCATGGAATGATATGCAAAGGTTGTTCTTGGAGAGGTATTTTCCTGCATCAAGAGTTACCGATATAAGAAAGGAGATATGTGGAATCAGGCAGTTTAATGGAGAGAATCTCTATGAGTATTGGGAGAGGTTCAAGAAGTTGTGTTCTAGCTGTCCACCTCATGGAATTGATGAACATTACTTGATCCAATACTTCTATGAGGGGTTGCTACCAATGGAAAAAAGCATGATTGATGCAGCAAGTGAAGGAGCACTGGTAGACAAGACTCTAGAAGCGGCAAGGAACTTAATTGCAAACATGGCAGCTAACTCACAGCAGTATGGAACTAAGATGGATCTCACACTACAAAGGGTAAATGGGGTAAGCACGAGAGACTTGGAGCAGTAGATTTCTGATTTAACTGCTTTGGTTCGACAAATGGCTACAAAGAATACGTAAGGTATTCAGCAAGCTCAACCTCAGTACCACACAGAAAATCAAGAAGTACCTGTCAATTCTGGGACATCTATGGAGAATATGTTCAAGGCATTCATGAACCAAAAACAACAGTTCATGTGTCAGACACAACAATTCTAGCAGGAGACAAGAACTTCTGTTCAAGATCTGAGGGACCAAGTTGGTCAACTTGCAACCACAGTAGGAAGGTCACTTTCTCAAATTGTGGAAAATGTAAGTGCCATAACATTGAGATGTGGTGCAGAGGATTAACAACAAGAAAAGTCAATACAAAACAAGTCCAACAATTGTGAAATAGGCAACAGTGATGTACTCAAGCACAAATTTGCATCGACAGGATGTTCCAACAGAATAATAAAGACGGAACCAGGTCCGGTGTAAACACACAGACAGGATGTTCCAACGGAATAGTAATAAAGATGAAACCAGGTCCGGTGTAAAACACACAGACAGGATGTTCCAACGGAATAATAATAAAGACGGAACCAGGTCCGGTCTAAAACACACAGACAAGATGTTCTAACAGAATAATAGAAGAATGTCACCAAGTATAGGGTAGCCCGCGTATACATGTTATTCCAACAGAACAATAAAAAAATGGAATAACAACAGTTCTCTTCATGAATAAGAAAGAATAACACCCCTTACCGTAACAGAAACTGGATATAGGAAAAGAAAAGTTAAGTAGCAAAAATCTTTTCTTCTATCTCTCTATAGTTTCTCTCTCTAGAGTTCAGTGAATTCGTAAGAAAATAATGAAGGAATGAGCTTCTATTTATAGGAAAATGGAATGCATAATAACTAATCCATGAACGGTCCAGATTGATTTACTTTAATCTGATGGTCCATATTTAAAGAAAAATCTTTTAAATAAAATATAATATATTCTATTTATATAAAAAGATTTTTACTATGCAAACACTATGCAACACTATGCAAAATACTATGCAACACTATGCATAATAAAATATAATATATTCTATTTATAGAATAACTTTATTAAAGTATTCTGTTTTATATAAAAAGCTGTTTCTGTTTTATTACGTTAATAATACGAATAAAAAAAAACGTCATCATCGCTATAATAATTCATATTATTACTCGACAATAATTGAATCAAACTGAGCGACTTCTCACATAAATATCAATAATCAATACCGTGTGCTACTATGCAACAACGCGTATTACTGTACTTTTACTATCCAGTAGTTCAACAGTATCAACGGTAAAACTTCCGCCGTTATTTTTAATAAAATATTTTTGTCGTTTTCTCAATCCGACAATAATTCCGTTGTGGGGTCCACCAATAATTGTACCGTCGTACGAATATTTTCCGACACAAAGAATATTCCCTGACCAATCAAATATAATATAACAACTTGCATACTTTACAAATTTATAAATACTACCCACAACTATAATATTATCTCAAATTCACACCATAATATTAAAAAATTATTTCGAGAAAATTAATTCTTTATTCATAAAATCTGGGGTTTCACACTAATCATCTGTTTGATCTTCTTGTTCCTTCTCCCCCTGGGATGATGACTTTATGTCTTTGCTCTTCTCCCCTTTAGACTCATGACCTTCTTTCATAATTTGTTCCCCCTCAAACTCTGCGATCATATGATCATCATCTTTTGCTCCCCCTCAGATGATGACTCAGCTTCTTCTTGTGTTGTCTTCTTTAACTTCTTTTCTTTCCTTCTGTTTTCCTTACCCTTTCTTGAGTGCCTTTTGATGAGTGTATATTATTCATTTATTTTGATTCCATTATATTTAATTTTATTGCATGTTTCATATGTATATGAACTTATTAAGGTGTTTAATGATTTCAGGAAGAATTGGAGCTGAAATGAGGAAAAAGAGAAAATTGCAGAATTTTTAGCATTAATTTGGATGCATGTTCTTAGCTTGGGACTCGAATTTTATTATAGATCTCTTCTTTAGCTTTTCGGAACATCTTGAATCGTCCCAATCGAAGTTCATATGAAAAAGTTATGATATTTTTACTAAACGGACGTTGAACCTCAAAGTTTGGAAGTTGTAATTTACACAGCAGTCACTTGGAGCCTGATTTCGACCTTGATGCAGAGATATTCTGTCGATTCTCAAAGAATAAAAGTTGTAGATCTCTTCGATATCTTCGTTTTGATAGGTAGCTAGCCCCTTAACTCCTCCTAGATCAAAGGTTATGCTCGTTTTACCAAAGAACATCGCAGTAGGAAATGAAGATTCGCCCCAACGAATTTGAGCGGGAAAATAAGGAAATCTTGGATTTTTGGAAAGTTTCTAAATGCAGATTTTGGTAGACTTCTACATGGAATTGGATTGATATTTCTATTAGTTTTAGGATTACCTTTAGACTAAGATTTATTTCCAAATTGAATTCTATTTTTTTATGGAAACTAGTTATGATTTGTAATTCCTTTTAGGATTTGGATTTCTACATCCTATAGGATTTAGGACTTTGTCTAGCACTATAAATAGAGGATGAGAGTCAAGGTTTTATGCATTCAACAATCAACTATCATCTATTGGAGTGCAGACTCAAGAGCATGTCAGGCTAGTTCTTTTTATTCAGTTCAAAAGGGAGGTGAATCCTTGTTACAAGTAATTGCTTAATTGAGTATTATTATTTATTCCTTCTTGTGTGAAATTTCTTCTGATAATCTGTTTTCATTGATTGCATGCTAATTGATCTAATTGATTTAATATTTCCAATTGAATTAGTTTGATCATTATCATATGCTAGATTAAGATTGGTATTACGTGTAATTGATATCTTTCTTCATCACAAGTAGCAACTTGGTAATACTAATTGTGGACAAGCTTTTATGTATTGCTAAGATTATTAGAAAACAAGTTAAACAAATCGAGCTTATGTGTTTGTTGCTTGGATTAGCCTAATTCTCTATTTCTTAATGCTTCTATCATATTAAATCTAGAGAGCTTATTCTAGGTTGTATGCTAGTTAGAATCTGGTGGAGAGCTTGTTTCATACAGTGATAATCTAAGGAGAATTTCAGATAGCAGAGCTTATTGTTATCTAGGGCTAATAGTTTCATTGAAGGAAAAATAATAATAACTTGATTAATTGATTGTTGTACTTGGTGAAACTGAACTGCAGAACTAAAGTTTTTACATCTTTAATTAATATTATCATTTAATTCTTGTTCTCTTAGTTTAAAAACAATTTTCAAAAACCCCCAATCTTTATTTTTCTATCAAAATAATAGAATAAATATAAAATAAATCACTCTCTGTGGGATTGATCCTTGCTTACTACAATGCTAATTGTTTGAATTTGTAAAGTAAAAGTGAGGTTAATTTAGGAGTGTAAACGACAGCTCCCAAATTTTGGCGCTGTTGCCGGGGAGTGTTATTTGTTTTGTTTATTCTTTGTTTTGTTTATTTTATTATTTATTATTATTATTTTGTTTTTGTTTTTGTTTTATGACTCAATCCTCTAACTTTATTGACTTAAATTTTGATCAAGAGATAGAGAAAACTGCAAATATAAAAGAAGCTCTTGTTCCATCATTTGAAGCGGAAGAGATGGCGGTGCCACAAAATAACAGAACTTTGAAAGAACTGGCTACTCCTGATCTGACTCAACCATCTTTTTGTATTGAGTATCCTACTTTAGATGTTGCTTTTGAACTTAACTCTAGACTAATTCATCTTTTGCCTACTTTTCATGGTCTTACAGGTGAAAATCCATATAAGCATCTAAAGGAGTTCCATGTGGTGTGTTCCACGATGAAAGCACAAGGAGTGGCAGAGGAGCAGATCAAGCTTAGACTTTTTCCATTCTCATTAGCAGATTTGGCTAAAGACTGGTTATACTATCTATCTTCTGGATCAATACGATCATGGAATGATATGCAAAGGTTGTTCTTGGAGAGGTATTTTCCTGCATCAAGAGTTACCGATATAAGAAAGGAGATATGTGGAATCAGGCAGTTTAATGGAGAGAATCTCTATGAGTATTGGGAGAGGTTCAATAAGTTGTGTTCCAGCTGTCCACCTCATGGAATTGATGAACATTACTTGATCCAATACTTCTATGAGGGGTTGCTACCAATGGAAAAAAGCAAGATTGATGCAGCAAGTGAAGGAGCACTGGTAGACAAGACTCTAGAAGCGGCAAGGAACTTAATTGCAAACATGGCAGCTAACTCACAGCAGTATGGAACTAAGATGGATCTCACACTACAAAGGGTAAATGGGGTAAGCACGAGAGACTTGGAGCAGCAGATTTCTTATTTAACTGCTTTGGTTCGACAAATGGCTACAAAGAATACGCAAGGTATTCAGCAAGCTCAACCTCAGTACCACACAGAAAATCAAGAAGTACCTGTCAATTCTGGGACATCTATGGAGAATATGTTCAAGGCATTCATGAACCAAAAACAACAGTTCATGTGTCAGACACAACAATTCTAGCAGGAGACAAGAACTTCTGTTCAAGATCTGAGGGACCAAGTTGGTCAACTTGCAACCACAGTAGGAAGGTCACTTTCTCAAATTGTGGAAAATGTAAGTGCCATAACATTGAGATGTGGTGCAGAGGATTAACAACAAGAAAAGTCAATACAAAACAAGTCCAACAATTGTGAAATAGGCAACAGTGATGTACTCAAGCACAAATTTCCACCTCTTTCTGCTTATGAACAGAAACTACCTTTTCCCCAAGTTCTAACAAGGAATTGGAAAGTTAGAAAGAATGCAACATGGTATACAGAGTCTAATGAAAATTTCCTTGAAGAAATGGTGAATAGGGAACAAGAACTTAAAGATGATAAGGAGTTCACTAGTGGAAACCATTTGGATGTGCTTGAGACTACTGCTAAATTTGTAGAAATTAGGTATTCAAAATCTGAAAAGGATGAACAAGAGGCAGAGATGTAAGAATTAATAATTCCTACAGATTTCTATAAGGAGGACATACATGATGATACTTTCCTTGTACCAGCAACAACACACAATGATAAACACCATGGGACCTTACACATGGAATTAGACGACGCAAATGTCCAGTTTGGCATATATAAAGTTAACAGGTATCTTGGTAATGTTAATTCTATTTTTGCTATTGATGTTGTTGACTCTACGGTGCAGGAATCTCTTGAGCAAATATACAAGAAGGATTTGAGGGCTGGAATGGAGCAAAATCAGGATATGAAGGATGCTCCTAATGAAGAATTGAAATTGTTGCCAGTCCACTTGAAGTACACAAGTCCAATTACATAGGATGGGAAGGATGATGTCAAGCCAATGACAATAAACAAGGGCAGCTACTTGGGAGGCAACCCAAGATCTCAGATTTGATTTTTCTATCCTTTTACTTTTTAGTTTTTTATTGCATGTTAGCTAGTAGTATTTTCTTCTTTGCATAATTTTCTTACATTGGGGACAATGTAAGGTTTGAGTGTGGGGGGAAGATTTAGGTTTTATTTTATATAGGAATAAAAAATCCAATTTTGATGGGAAGTTGAAAAAAAAATTGAAAAAAATTTCTGAAAACTTGGGTTCCGTGGTTCTATTTGCCTATGTGTTCGAAGGTTAAAGTCAAAGATTGAAAATTGATGCTAAAATTCAGAATCTGTTTGATGCTTAATTTGTTAATGAATGATAACAACTAAGCCATGATCCATAGTAATTGATTTGAATTGAATTTGTGATACATGAGTACTTGAATATGAGAAGCATGTTTATTTGGCTAAGTTATTTATGGAGTTGTCTATGTGCACTGATTTCACGACTTAGAACTATTTAACTTGCTTATGTTGTTACAGAACCATGTGAAAAAAATGATGAATGAAAAAAAGAAGGAAAAAAATGAAAATTGAAAATCTGCTTCAATGTCCATTGTGCGAAATAACTGGATATCTAAGCCTCGGAAAGCATCGGTTTTCACGCTGAAAAGTGCGATGAATAAAATCAGCTTGACTAGTCAACTTTTGTGGCCTTTGTTACTTGAATAAGTAAGCCCTTAGGGGTGTCTCTACACCTAGCGCCCTAAGATCATCTGGTTTGGGAGTCGTTGGTGGAAAGTTCGCTAATGGGTAACTCTGAAAAGCCTAAGAAAAGGAGACATTGCACATGTCAAGAAAAAAAAATATACGAAAAGAAGAAGAAGCATGAAAATACATTCATCTGTGCTAAAAAGAAGGTTCTATGAAAAAAAATTAAAAAGCAAGAAAAATTTGTTCTTGGGTATGAGTCAGTGTGCACGGTTTTTGCTCCATGGTAACTAAGTTGAGTAAGTATGATGATTTTGGGAAAGTTACTTATGTGGCTACAATTTGATTTAATGAAATTCATTGGTGAAATGATAAAGTTGGTAATTGTGAGTTAATTGATAAGGCGTTGATTAGATTTTTGCAAATTTAGTGTTGATAGTCATTATTTGTATCTTGAAATCTTTTGACACTATGGTTGAATAGAATTTTTTGGAAATCAAACTTTTGGTTTACACGAGGACGTGTAAAAGGCTAAGTGTGGGGGAATTTGATGAGTGCATATTATTCATTTATTTTGATTCTATTATATTTAGTTTTATTGCATGTTTCATATGTATATGAGCTTATTAAGGTGTTTAATGATTTTAGGAAGAATTGGAGCTGAAATGAGGAAAAAGAGAAAATTGCAGAATTTTTAACATTAAGTTGGATGCATGTTCTTAGCTTGGGACTTGAATTTTATTGTATATCTCTTCTTTAGCTTTTCGGAACATCTTGAATCGTCCCAATCGAAGTTCATATGAAAAAGTTATGATATTTTTACTAAACGGACGTTGAACCTCAAAGTTTGGAAGTTGCAATTTACACAGCAGTCACTTGGACCCTGATTTCGACCTTGATGCAGAGATATTCTGTCAATTCTCAAAGAATGAAAGTTGTAGATCTCATTGATATATTCGTTTTGATAGGTAGAAGGCCCCATAACTCCTCCTAGATCAAAGGTTATGCTCGTTTTACCAAAGGACGTCGCAGCAGGAAATGAAAATTCGCCCCAGCGAATTTGAGCGGAAAATCAGAAAATCTTGGATTTTTGGAAAGTTTCTAAATGCAGATTTTGGTAGACTTCTACATGGAATTGGATTGATATTTATATTAGTTTTAGGATTTCCTTTAGACTAAGATTTATTTCCAAATTGAATTCTATTTTTTATGGAAACTAGTTATGATTTGTAATTCCTTTTAGGATTTGGATTTCTACATCCTATAGGATTTAGGACTTTGTCTAGCACTATAAATAGAGGATGAGAGTCAAGGTTTTATGCATTCAACAATCAACTATCATCTATTGGAGTGCAGACTCAAGAACATGTCAGGCTAGTTCTTTTTATTCAATTCTAAAGGGAGGTGAATCCTTGTTACAAGTAATTGCTTAATTGAGTATTATTATTTATTCCTTCTTGTGTGAAATTTCTTCTGATAACCTGTTTTCATTGATTGCATGCTAATTGATCTAATTGATTTAATATGTCCAATTGAATTAGTTTGATCATTATCATATGCTAGATTAAGATTGGTATTACGTGTAATTGATATCTTTCTTCATCACAAGTAGCAACTTGGTAATACTAATTGTGGACAAGCTTTTATGTATTGCTAAGATTATTAGAAAACAAGTTAAACAAATCGAGCTTATGTGTTTGTTGCTTGGATTAGCCTAATTCTCTATTTCTTAATGCTTCTATCATATTAAATCTAGAGAGCTTATTCTAGGTTGTATGCTAGTTAGAATCTGGTGGAGAGCTTGTTTCATACAGTGATAATCTAAGGAGAATTTCAGATAGCAGAGCTTATTGTTATCTAGGGCTAATAGTTTCATTGAAGGAAAAATAATAATAACTTGATTAATTGATTGTTTTACTTGGTGAAACTGAACTGCAGAACTGAAGTTTTTACATCTATAATTAATATTATCATTTAATTCTTGTTCTCTTAGTTTAAAAACAATTTTCAAAAACCCCCAATCTTTATTTTTCTATCAAAATAATAGAATAAATATAAAACAAATCACTCTCTGTGGGATCGATCCTTGCTTACTACAATGCTAATTGTTTGAATTTGTAAAGTAAAAGTGAGGTTAATTTAGGAGTGTAAACGACAGCTCCCAAATTTGATCTTGCTCTCTCTCTTTCTATTCCTCTTTTTCTCCCCCTTTTTGTCACTAATCACTTGGGAGAACTGCTCCATGTTGGACATTAGTTGTTCCATCAGGTAGAAGGAGTTAACAACTTCAAACTTGAGATCTTGT
Source organism: Panax japonicus (assembly GCA_020205505.1). Taxonomy (NCBI): domain Eukaryota; kingdom Viridiplantae; phylum Streptophyta; class Magnoliopsida; order Apiales; family Araliaceae; genus Panax; species Panax japonicus. Next base: position 78,467,234 of record CM035096.1, on the reverse strand, counting down.
TGGCCTAGCTTAAGTTGCACTGAGAAAGATTGATTCATGTTGTTAATTTTGTCAGAGAGGACTTGGAGTTGTTCTTCGTTGGCCTTCTGTGCTCGTAGAGCTTCTGCCTTCTGATCATTTATGGCTTTCAGATAGATGTGATCTCTCTTTGATTTTGAGAGATACATCAGCCATAGTAGCTTGAAGTCTGTTCTGAACTGAATTATCTCATGTTGCTATCAGCATCATCTTTGATTCTTCATTGATCAGAGATATCTTCTCAATTAGCTCATCATAATTTTTCATCATCTCCTTCTCCATAGGTATTTGATCATCTGGTTGAGCAGCCTTTTGTTGATCATCAGATTGGACTCTACGATTTTCATCCTTTGACAGATTTTCAAAAGTGTTGAGAATCTAAAAGATCGTTGAGTACCAATCGGTATTTGAGGATGAAGGAATGTCGGTCAATAGTGCTTGAGCAGATGGAAGCTTCTCATTTTTGACTTGGATACCATCAGTAGTAGAGTGAACAGACTCTACGATTATCTCATTAGTTGTGATCCTTCTTCATTCAGAGTCCACTCTACGATCATAAGGGATATAGTGGTTGCCAGCATGTCTGTAGACTCTGTAGTGAGGCTGTTCTTTGATCATCATTGTAGCAAAACTCTTCACCCTTGGGAAGTTTTGTTCCACCAGCTCCATTCTTGGAAAATGAGAGTAGCACCAGCTGAAGTAACTTCCATCTCTTTCAGTATTTGCCTTTAGCCACGACATCCATTAGAAGAACCATCTCATTAGCAGATCATTAGGATTGTAGAGGATAGTTGTGCAGTCTAGTTCTATGTTGTTCTAGTTTTTAAACACCTCAAACGCCGTCATCCTCACCACCTTGAGTTGTTTATTTTCATAATTTACCCATCTCTCTGGAGGTGCGTCTGGTAATTCATTTGAGACTTCCACCACTATTCTTCTGTTAATCCTTGTGGGAGAGAGAACTGGATAGTCTTCTTGTTCATCTGATTCCTGATGTGCAGAATCAGAATCTTTATCCATTTCTTCTCTTTCGGAGCCTGAAACATTTTTGATCATTTCCATCAATGAATCCTTCTTGCTGCATTTCATTTCCAGAACCTTCTTCAGCAAGATCTTCATCTGATTCATCTTCTTCATTACTGGTCCTATCTTCAGCACTTTCTTTCTGTGATACAGACTCATCATCACTTAGTTCAATGATAGCATTAGAGTGATTACTTCTCTTTTTGGAGGGAAATTTTTCTTGTAGTCTGTAGCTCTTCCTTCTCCTTGGAGGTTCAGCTATGGGAGAGTCAGAGTCTTCTTCTTCTTCAGACTCTGAAGCCTTTGGTTCATCAGACGAACTTCCTTGAGGTTCAACATTGTCAGGGGCAGGCCCTTCTTCTTTGGAATCAACATCATTTGGCCCATCATCTGAGCTGGTTGGAGCATTAGCATTAGGGGATTGAGTTGGGTAAGCTTATATCTCTTCTTCATCAACAGATGCTGCATTTTCTTCCGTTAATCCAGCTTCACTTTCATTGCTAGATTTGGTCTGTGGGGACTCAGCCTTGAGACTATCAGTTGCCTTCTCTTCTTCTGACTCTACCTCCTCTTCTTTGTTTGATGGGCTTGCTTGGGAAGCTGAGGTTGGTTTGTTTGCCACTTTAGCTTTCTTGTTTGATTGCCCTTGAAGTAGTCTGTTTCTTCTTCTCTTAGTGGTTTCTGCATTCAAGACCTTTTCTTCTTCATCCTTATCTTCAGTTGATAGACTTCTTGGTGGAGCCTCAATTTTCCTCACACCTTTGGATTTCTTTCTGGCTGGTATGGTTGCTGCTGGTATAGAATCATCAGACTCAGAGCTTTCTACTTCTTTTACCTTCCTCTTCTTTGCAGAGGCCTTGCTGCTGCTCCCAGTTATCAGTCTTCTGTTTTCCTTGGGGTTTTCTTCCAATTCACAAATAGTTGTGGAGACATTACTTTGTGAACATTCAGAGGTTCTCCCTCATCATCCTTGATCTTGCCTCCTAGCTTCTTCTTCATCACAATGCTTAGTAGTCTTCCATGAAACACTTTTGTAAGTGGTTTTTCTGTAGACTTCTTCAATTTAGCCTTTTCTACCCATTTGGATATTTGATAAACTAGGATAACTCCAAAGTTGATTCGTTTCTTTAGAACTATAGCAGACATGATTTTCAACTGTTGATCAAGCACCATGTCGTGTGTAGTGTCATTGCATAGTATGCATTTTGCCACTATTTCAACAAGGAACTCGAATTCCTCAGGGAACTCCTTTTTCTTTATATCCTTTAGACTGGGGTTTCTTTGGTACCCCATAATCTCCTTTGCTTGATTAGTGTTGATTTCATCAAGGTTTTTAAGCCCTAGGTCAGGGAAACCTAAGCATTGATTGATATTAGATGATTTCATCTTAAGAGACTGACATTTAACCTTGGTTGAAAGGGTTCCGACATTTATGGATGCATTTGAGTAAAATTCCTTGACTAGTTCAGTATATACTCGAGTGCTCGACTCAAGACATTATGAGAATCCAGCTTTCTTCACAAGTTCGAGAATGTCTCTGAACTTCTTTTCAGATTTTTAAAATGACTTGGTTCCGAGCTGAATGCCAGTGATTACTCGTCAATCTTTGATTTGAATAGTTCGAGGAATATGGATTTGATTCAGAGGAGTTTAAGAGAGATGACTGATTATGATTTGGGCAAGGCTTTGGAGGGTTAACTGATTTTGGCTTTTGAGAGGGTTCTAAAGTTTGAAAATGGCAGAGAGAGAGGTTCAATAGCTTCTGATAATTGTTTACTAATTTGAATTTTCCTTTATGGCAGTTCCTTCTAACTCTGCATAAATAGTGATGTGTCAACCAACCATTGGTTACACGATACCCAGTAATGAGCTGTAACTCCCCCATAAACTCTTCAGTTTAATATCTCTTTTCAAACAAATAGGCGTTAATGACGTGGATTGACCGTTGACCATTTTGGTTAGTAGAGTAGTATGATAAGGCAACTATGAACTCTACGTTTTCCTTTGTTGACTTAACGATCATCTTTTAAGAGATGCTTCAGTGTATGGTTTTGACATCTTGACGCTGCATAGCTTGATCACTGATGAACTTTATGAAGGCTTGGGCATTCTTCTTCAGCAGGACATCTTTCCAAACAGCATTCGACCTTATTTCCTCATGATCTAAATGGTTGGGCAATTGTCCAGTTCTTTCGAGCTCCTCATTAGCTAGGGTATCCTCTAGTAGGACTATGATCGTCGAGTCTACTTCTTCGATCGCTGAGGTTTTACTACGATCGTGGAGTTCTCTTCAACCTCAACTCTACGAATGTTGACTGACTTGGTCCTTGAGATGAACTTTTCTTAGCTTATCTTCTGGGTGAAGGTAGCTCAGGAAGGGCTAACCTCTTAGAGTGAACTAAGGGTCAGGTTTGTCCCTAAGGCGCTTTCCAGATGAAATACTTTAGAAGTGATTTGTACTAATATCTCATTTAACCTTTTTCTGCTGGGGAGAACCACTACCAACATCAGGCAATTGCATTTGTTGTGATTGTGGTGTCCTCCAGTTCTTACACTACGATCAGATGTTTGATCGTGGGCACTCACGACTTTGGGTTGGGTGGCTGAAAGGTTATCAGTAGTACGTTTTGAGATGTTCCTACGGACTATGGATCTTCATTTGGTTCATCAACCACAAAGTTTTGGGACTCTATAGCTGGTACACTGCTTCATAGTATTACTCAATACTATTTTCATCGTAGACATGGATATCTCCAGGACGGATCATTCTACGATCGTCTTTTAGCACTACGAATGTAGTCTTCTTTGTCAGCATGTGCTCATTGAGTTCTGCTCCCGTAATGAGTTCCTCATTTTTTATGCTCGATGATCCTCTGTCGTGAACTTTCTTGAGGATTCTCTTCAAATGACATGCTTTGCATGATTGAGCATATAAGACCCTTTCCATCTTTGGTTGATTGGCCCGCTTCCATATAAGTGACAACATCCAAGTGAGCTTCATTTGGATTAGCTCAGCAGGTCTTCAAGGACAGGCTTTAACATATAGGAATTTTATCAGAATCATTTCTGAACAGTATTAAGCCTTCTGCTGGTTGAATCTTTCTTTGACTGAAGTATCTTGCTTCATCTTCCTTAGTGTGTTCAGATAGACCAAGTACCTATAGGTTAGACATATTTCTATTTTGGTACCCATAGTTAAATGGGTCCTGCCAGGTTAGTTTTAAAACCCATGTTCCTCATATATTTGGATAGTCATCACATTTATCACCAACAGTCATATTCATGAATGTAACTGATTTAGATAATACATTTTGAGATGCATGATAGTGAGTGTGTGTAGGATTTGTCATTTTATAACACACTCTTTTTCTTTGATGATTTCATCATTTGCTAGGTTATGTTCACAAGATTTAAGTGTTCACAGAATGAGAATCGACTCTATGATTTATGTGTATCTAGTTGATTTATGGAGGTGATTAGATTTTACAAATCATCAAAATACTCTTGTAGAACTGATCATACTTTGTGTGCTATCAAACACTTAGAACATAGGTTTGTACATACATACTAACCCATCAACAAAGATTACTTCATACAAACGTGATTTAACCTGTGATGGTCTTATGACCTATTTCAGATTTCTTTCAAGATGTCATCTTCATCCTAAAATATGGATGGAGAGAAAGTCTGTAAGCATTAGAGTATCCACCTTAAGTGTACTTTCTCTCTTCACCTTTTTGGGTAGATTATGATTTCTTGAAAGAGTACTGTTATAGTTCATAAGGAGGTGCAACATGATGTATACAATTATCTTTGTCAGGAACCGTACCTTTCTGCTGTCAGTTCCTTAACAGTCATTTAACTTAGACATACTGAGGTTAGGCATATATGTGCATAGTTTCTCATTTGCTCCTGACAGCTTGTTGCTCAAGTTGACCTTTAATCAATCAACCGTGATCTTGAAGATACAAGCTAAGAAAATTTCAGCATCTTTAGTTCTTTAACATCCTTGAGTTTACCAGGTTTACATCCAGCTGCTGGTTGGCCAGACATATGTTTGAGAAGTTCTTCTTTCTTCTCTGGAAAAGCATTTCTTCGCATGTATGACCTTTTCATCTTTTCAGGCTAGTGGATGTTTGAATGGATGCCTCTTGAGCTTTCTAGCTTGGTCTTTAGACTATAAGATTGACCGTGAGCAAGGATTGGTCTTGTTGATATGACAATCAAGAACATTGACCAATCTGAGCAGCTTCAGGTGTATATACACATTTACCTGTACATAATATTTCTAACGTGTGAGCTCATCTGCATATAACAAGTCATGACTTACTACTAAACTAAGTTTAGAACAATGTTTGTGCCTAGAATCAGACTCAAAGCAATTAGCTTTTGAATATAGCATGAGAACCTACTTTAATACCAATTGTTAGTTTCCAGCAGACACAATATAGATTTAGAAGGGGGGTTGAATAGATCCTTTTTACCTTTAATTGCTTTTCTGGTTTATTTTCTATTGCTCATGAATTAGCATATGACAAACATAAGAATCTTTTCAAGCACAGCGGAATAAGTAAAAGATCCCCTTCATTGATATATTCATAATCAGACATACATTGTTCGTATAGGTAATTCAGTAATAAGCAGTTAAAACATACATAGCAGTTATAAAGGTTAATTATACATAATGTAAATGACTTAAAGTAAAAGACACAAGGGGTTTTTAAGTGGTTCAGAGACTCAAGCTCCTAATCCACTCTTCTGCTTTCAACTAGCAGGATTTCCATTAAGGAAGGGTAGCACCCTGAATCACTAAGATTCTGTTAGTTCCCAGTAGGCACAATAGATCTAGAAGGGGGGGTTGAATAGATCCTTTTTATTTCAAATACTTTTCTCTATTATTTAGTATAGCTATTAAATTGGCATATGACAAACATAATAATCTTTTCAAGCACAGCGGAATAAGTAAAAGATCCCCTTCATTGATATATTCATAATCATACATACATTGTTCGTAAAGTAAGTTTAGTTGTAAGCAGTTAAAACATACATAGCAGTTATAGTACATAATGTAAATGACATAATGTAAAAGACACAAGGGGTTTTAAGTGGTTCAGAGACTCAAGCTCCTAATCCACTCTTCTGCTTTCAACTAGCAGGATTTTTACTAAGGAAGGGCAGCACCCTGAATCACTAAGATTCCTTCAAGGCCAGCAGCCTTGGGACTTCAGTTCACTAAGAACTCTTCAAGGCCAGCAGCCTTGGGACTCATTTAGTTCCCTAGGAACTTTTCAAGCCCAGCAGGCTTGGAACTTTATTTAGTCCCTCCGGACAAGGACCCTTCTGGCCCTGGCTTCATTTAGTCCCTACGGACAAGGACCCCTCAGGCCCTGGCTTCTGTTGAATTTTTTGTTTGTTGGAGTTGGTGTTGAGCTGCTAAGATGTCTTCATGCTCTGAACATCTTCCATACTTAGCAGCTTGGCTTGATCACCCTTGAAGTGCAGTTGAGTGTTTGCATGATGCTCAGCTTCTTCGGTTACTCAACTACTTCAGATGATCCCTTGATGAACTGCCTTGAATATCTTTCCTCTTGATACATGATGGTTGCACATGATAGGTTTCCAAGATGACTGTAAGTTCTTTTTCTTGGTACTTAGAAACTTTCTCATGCTTGCCATCATGATGACGTTTGCGATCTCAGTTCTTGATACTTGATGTCTTCTCATGATGGACTTGCTAAGATGATTGTGAGCTCTTCTCTATTGTACTTAAAGTCTTCCCATGTTGGACACCAAGATGACATGATGCTCTTCTTTTTCTCGGCAGTTCAGAACACTCTTCTTGTAGTAGAACTCTCACTTTTACTTCTTCATTTGCATGAATCTGAGTGTTCTTGGTGGATCGTAGATTGAGCCCTCAAACTCACGATCTTACATAGTTTAGAATAGTCCACCTTCTCTCCAAACACGGCAATTCCAGCTACCCTCGATCTTTGAAGCTCTTCTAGATTTATACATCTTCCCAATCCTTCCGTTGGAAAGTAGCCGTTGAAGGCTAGTCAAATATCTTCACAGATCTCTAGTTGACAGAGGTAGACTGTTGATGTGATATATCATACTTTATCTGACATTGCAGTCTACTGTTTCACCTACCCGTCAGAGTTGTCACTTTAATGTCTTGGGCAGGTTGAAGACTTTATTATCTCCTTCTGATTTCTCGATCAGAGGTTGTCCTTTTGCATCGATTCTCTCAATAAGCTTTTGTCCGAATATCATCCTTCAGATTGAACCGTTGCCAATGCTTTAGTCTTCGGGTGTTTGAACTCTACGATTCCGATGCACGTCTTCGAGGACCTGATCGTAGTGTTTTGTTGAGTGTTGCTCATTGACTGGTAGAGTTAACACTACGATCTTGAAAAGTGTATTGGATCTCCAATGTAGTACACTTCTTCCTTCTAATGTGCAGTGCTTTAATACTTCTGTTTGCTTCGACTGTTCTCAGATACTGATGGCCTAACTCCTTGCTCTGGTTTCCTCTGAATAGCAAGACACTTCAGATTTGTGGCGCGTCCAACTCACTTTCTCCTTGTGATCTCCCGTTCTCTTATCATCAATGGACTGACCTTACACTTAATCACTTCAGCCTTGTTCTTCAGAGGCTACCCAGTATCTTGGTTCACTTTCCATCAGTTCTTTCTTTGTTTGGCAAACACTACGATCTCGGTTGCTTCTAAGATCGTTGTCTTCTGTTCACTTGACAGTTACTACACTTGCTGACTTTCCTTAGTCAGTTACTAAAGTCTTCTTATGATTATCTTGTGGAAGACTTCATCTCGAATGGCTTCACAACTCAATCTTGATGCTGATTGGGTTGGTGCTTAGATCTTCTTTTAGCTTGCATGCCATTCGTTGAGTGCTCTCTGGTTTCCTTCAGGTAGGTTGTATCTTTGTAGTGCCAACCAGAGGCTTTGTTCCTTTGGATATTCTAGGAGTGCTCATCAGTTAAGAATCGTACTTTCGCTGCTATTCTGCCTATGTATTATGAGCACTTCTGTTGAGGTCGTAGTTCTTCACTCTATGATTCAGCCTTGTGCTTGATGTCTTCATCTGATCTTGCTCGACTACGATCTCTGCATGTAATCAATAGACTCTACGAACTCAGAGTGTAGTCTACGATCCTTGACATGGCTTTGTCATCGATATACTCTACGACTCCGAGTGTAGTCTACGTTTCTGTCTTGGCTTCGGCAGATGATCGATCGACTCGTAGGCAGATTGTCTCTACGATTCTGAGCATGACTTCCTCATCATACTACGATCCTGAGGAAGCTCTTCTCGATATACCACGATCCTTCATCGTTTCCCCTGGCAGTCTACGAACTCCGAGATCTACTATCTTGCAGACTACGATTTTTCCTCGATAGCTCTCGAGTTATCCTTGACTCTCCTGGCAGACTACGATCTCTCGTGCAGTACTCGACGATCAGACAAGCCTAACTATTACATAATAAGATCAACCTAACATGCTTGATCTTTTTATTTTTATAGTCCTTGTACATCATTTCTTTTCAAGGACTTTACAAAGCTGTTTTGCTTATGTAGGATCAACCTAACATTCTTGATCAATTTATTCTAAGTCCTTGTACATATACTTCTATTATCTATCAAAGGACTTTACAGCTTTTCTTAATACAAGCATACTTGCATATTATTCATTCACACACACACACACACAAACACACACACACACACACACACATATATATATATATATATATATCATAATCAAATCATATGTAAACAAGAATATCATTCATATGTTTATTCCTGATAATCTCCCCCTATTTGATTATGAAAAAAACAATAGGTGCATATGCATGTTATGAATGAATCTTATATACAGTGAGCAGCTGTATTTCTAAAATAGATAATCATGAATGTCATTTATAAAGATATGATAATTTATACATTAAGACACTTTACATCCTGGATCCAGAACATACCTAACTAGTTAGAGATGTACCTCTTTGGCTCCATGTATGTTCCAGGATGTTTGTTGATTAGCTACTCATCTGTTTGTTCTTCTTTCTCTTGCTCCCCCTAGGATGATGACCTTCTGTCTTTGCTTAGCTCCCCTTCAGCATCTTTTTGATCATGCTCCTCCTCAGACTCTGCGATCATATGATCATCATCTTTTGGTTCCCCCTCAGATGATGATTCTTTTTCTGCTACAGCTGTTGTCTTCTTCTTTGACTCCTTCTCTCTTATCCATCTGCTCTTCTTTGAGTGCCTCTTGCTCCTCTTCTTTCTATGCCTCTTTTTCTCCCCCTTTTTGTCATCAATCATTTGAGAGAGCTGCTCCATGTTGGAATTAAGCTGCTCTATCAAGTAGGAGGAGTTGGCAACTTCAAACTTGAGTTCCTGTTGGCCTAGCTCAAGTTGCACTGAGAAAGACTGCTTCAGGTCGTCAATCTTGTCAGAGAGGGCTTGTATATGCTCTTTATTGGCTTTCTGAACTCGTAGAGCTTCTGCCTTCTGATCGTGTATGGCCTTCTGATAGATGTTATCTCTTTCTTGGAGTTTGAGTGATATCTCAGCCATAGTAGCTTGAAGTCTGTTCTGAAGAGAATTATTTCCTTTTGCTGTCAGCTTTTGTGACTCTTCAGTGAGTAGAGATATCTTCTCACTTAATTCACCAGAACTCTTCAGTAGTTCCTGCTCCAAAATAGTTTGATCCTTTTGTTGGTCAACAGCTAGTTGAGTATCAGATTGGACTCTACAATTTTCATCCTTAGATAGATTTTCAAAAGCTTGGAGAATCTGAATAATCGTTGAGTTCCAATCACTGGTTGAGGATGAGGGAATGTCAGAGAGCAGTGATTGGGCTGTGGGAAGCTTCTGATTTTGAATTTGAGTAGTCTCAACAGTAGAGTGACCAGACTCTACGATCATCTCCTTGATCATGTTCCTTCTTCCTTCAGAGTCCACTCTACGATCGTAGGGGATATAGTGATTGCCAGACTTTGGATAGACTTTGAAGTGGGGCTGGTCTTTGATTGTTTTGGTTGCAAACTTCTTCACCCTTGGGAAGTTCTGAGCCAGCAACTCCATGCTTGGGAAGTGAGAGAAGCACCAGCTGAGATAACTTCCATCTCCTTCAGTGTGGGCCTTTAGCCATGGCATCCATTGGAAGAACCATCTCATCAACAATTTATCAGGATTGTAGAGAATGGTTGAGCAGTCTAGCTCCATATTGTTCTAGTTTTTGGCTATGTCAAAGGTAGTCATTCTTACTACCTTGAGCTGGTCAATTCTATAGTTCACCTATCTCTCAGATGGAGCATCTGGTAGATCATTTGAAACTTTCACTACGATCCTTCTGCTAAATCTTGCAGGAGAGAGAACTGGATATTCTTCTTGTTCGTCTTCTTCCTGAGGTGCAGAACCAGAATCTTCTTCAATCTCTTCTCTCTCGGAGCCTGAACCATCTTGATTATTTTCAGCAGAAAATTCTTTTTGTTGCATTTCATTCTCAGAACTTTCTTCAGCAAGAACTTCCTCTGATTCATTTTCTTCATTGCTGGTCCTATCCTCAGCACTATCTTTCTGTGATGCAGACTCATAATCACTTAATTCAATGAGGGCATTTGATTGATTACTTCTCCTCTTGGAGGCAAATTTTGCTTGCAGTCTGTAGCTCTTCCTTCTTCTTGGAGGTTCAATTTGGGGAGAGTCAGACTTTTATTGCTCTTCAGACTCTGACTCCTCTGGTTCAACAGACAGACTTCCTTGGGGTTCATCACTGGCCGGGGCATATCCTTCTTCTTTAAACACAACATTGTCTGACCCATTATCTGGGCTTGTTGGGGCAGTTGCAGTTGGGGATGTAGTTGGGTTATCTTGAACCTTTTCTTCATCATTAGAGTGAATGCTTTGAGGATCAGCCATAGGGCTTGAGCATTCCTCTTCATCATCAGATGCTGAATTTTTATTCATCAATCCAGCTTCACCTTCATTGCTGGATTTGGTCTGTGAGGACTCAGCCTTGACATCTTCTGCTGACTCTACGTCATTCTCTTCAGCAGATGTACTATTTTGGGAAGCTGAGACTGGTTCGTTTTTCACCTTAGCTTTCTTGCTGAATGTCCCTTGAAGCAGTTTGTTGCTTCTCCTCTTTGTTATTTCAACAGTTAGAACTCTTTCTTCTTCAACTTTTTCTTTGATGGAAAGACTCCTTGGTGGGGCCTTGGCTTTCTTCACATTACCAGCTTTCTTCACACCTTTTGATTTCTTTCTGGCTTGTGTGATTTCTACTGGTGCAGAGTCATTAGACTCAGAGTTCTCTGCCTCTTCTGTTTTCCTCTTCTTTACAGAGGCTCTTCTGCTGCTCCCGGTTGTCAGCCTTCGGTTCTCCTTAGGGTTCTTCTTCCAGTTTGCAAATAGTTGTGGAGACATTACCTTGTGAACATTCAGAGGCTCTCCCTCATCATCCTTGATCTTCCCTCCTAGCTTGTTCTTCAGCACAATACTCAGAAGTCTACCATGAAACACCTTAGTCAGGGGTTTTTCGGTGGACTTCTTCTTCTCAGCCTTTTCTACCCACTTGGAGATTTGATCGAACAAGATAGCTCCAAAGTTGATTTGTTTCTTCAGAACTATTGCTGACATTATCTTCAATTGTTGGTCAAGCACTGTGTCATGTGCAGTGTCCTTGCATAGTATGCATTTTCCATCTATTTTAGCAAGGAACTCATACTCTTCAGGAAATTCCTTCTTCTTTATGTCTTTAAAACTAGGGTTTCTTTGGTACCCCAGGAACTTTTTTGCTTGTTCAGTATTGACATCATCAAGGTTCTTCAGCCCTTGGTTAGAAAAACCTAGGCATTGATTGAGGTCAGAAGACTTTAACTTCAGAGACTGACCTTTAACCTTGGTAGACAGGGTTCCGGAGTTTATGGAGGCGTTTGAGTAGAACTCTTTAACTAGGTCAATGTATACTCGAGTACTTGCCTCAAGGCATTCTGAGAATCCAGCTTTCTTCACAAGCTCGAGAATGTCCTTGAACTTCCTTTCGGATTTCTCAAACGATTTGGTTCCGAGCTGAATGCCAGTGATTACTCGCCAGTTTTCTATTTGAGTAGTTCGAAGAATGTGGGTATTTGATTTAGAGATGTTTATAAGAGATGGCTGAATGTGATTTGGTAAGGCTCTGGAGGGTTAACTTGATTTTGGCTCTTGAGAGGATTCTAGGGTTTTGAAAATGGGAGGGAGAAAGGTTCGATAGCTTTTTGGTAACTGTCTCAGATTTGAAATTGTCTTTATAGCAGTTCCTTCTAACTTTGCATAATCAGTGATGTGTCAACCGTCCATTGGTTGCACGATGCCCAATAATAAGCTGTAGCTCCCCATAACTTTTCAGTTAGATATTTCCTTTTAGAAGAGTAGACGTTTAAATGACGTGGCTTTGACCGTTGACCTTTTGATTCTTAGAGTAGCATGATAAGGTAGCTATAGACTCTACGATTTTCTTTGTTGACTCAACGATCAACTTTTGAGAGATGATACAGTGGATGGCTTCATCTTCTATCCTCATTTTAATGCGGTATAGTTTGATCATTGATATACTCGAACTTATTTCCTCATTTTGATGGTTGAGCAATTGTCCCATTTTCCAATCTCCTTGTGAACTGGAGTACCCTTTGGTAGAACTACGATCGTGGAGTTCTCTTCAACCTCGACTCTACGATCATTGACTGACTTGGTCCTTGAGATGAATTTGATCAAGCAATTCTTCTGGGACAAGGTAGCTCAGGAAGGGCCAACCTCTTAGAGTGAGATAAGGGTCAGGTTTATCCCAGAGGCGCTTTCCAGATGAAATGCTATAGAAGTGATTTACAATGACATCTCATACGACCTTTTCTGATGGGGAAATCCTCTACCAACTTTAGACAATTTCATTTGCTGTAATCGTGGTGTCCTCTTGTTTCTACACTGCGATCAGATGCTTGATCGTAGGCACTCCATGATTTTGAGTTGGGTGACTGAGAGGTTAACAGTAGTACGTTTTGAGACGTTCCAACTGACTATGGATCTTTATTTGGTTCATCAGCCACAAAGTTTTGGGACTCTGTATCTGGTATATTTCTTCATAGTTTATTTCAGTTTTGTTGCTTCTTAATAGATCACTGCTCCCCCATTGTTGACGCTGTCTTCCCAGATAGATGTGATTCCCTCTTCTCCAGGTTCATTTAAAGGCAGCCTTGCATATCTCCTTCTGACTGGAATCTCCATCATCACTTAGATCTCCTTGTATCGTAGAGATGAGTATTTTCAAGACTGATCACTCTACGATTATTTGACAGCACTACGAACGTAGTCTTCTTTGACAGTTGTGTTTGTGAAGTTCTTCTCTCGTTATAATTTCCTCTTGAATGATGCTCGATAATCTTCTGTTGTGAGCTTCCTTGAGGATTCTTCTTATATAGCATTCTTGACTGGCTTTTGAGCACATAAGACCCTTTTCTTCTTTGGTTGAATGGCTTGCTTCCATATACAGATTATCAGCCATATGAGCTTCATTTTGATTAGCTCAGAGGGTCTTCAAGGACAGGCTTGGACATATAGGAATTTTGTCAGAATCAATTCTGAACAGACCTTGGCCTTCTGCTGGTTGAGTCTTCTCAACTGAAGTCTTCTGCTTCATCATTCCTTAGTGTGGTCAGACTGACCAAGTACCTGCAGGTTTAAATATATTTTTAATTTTGGTATCCATAATTAAAGGGGTCCTGCTAGGTTAGTTTTCTAAACCCATGTTCCTCTCATTTGGATAATCATCATATTTATCACCAACAAACATATTAATGCATGCAATTATCTTAAGATAATACATTTTGAGATTCATGGTGAGTGTGTGTAGGATTTGACATTAAATAAAACACTCATTATCTATGATGGATTCATCATTTACTGGGTTATGTTCACAATATTTAAGTGTTTACAGAGTGAGAATCAACTATACGATTTAGGAGTATCTAGTTGATTCATTGAGGTGATCAGTTTCTACGAATCAGAAAGATCTTCTTGCATAACTTATCATACTCTGTGTTGTCAAACACTTAGAACCTAGGCTTGTACATACATACTAACCCACCAGCAAAGATTACTTCACATAAAGTTTATTTGGCCTGTGATGCTCTTATGACCCATTTCAGATTTCCTTCAAGATGTCATCTTCAACCTAAAACTTGGATGGAGAGAAAATTTATAGTCATTTGAATTTCCATCCTCAGGTTACTTTCTCTCTACACCTTTTTAGGTAGATTATGACTCCTTGACAGAATACTATTATAATTCATAAGAAGATGCAATTATGATGTATACATTTATAATAGTGAGGAACCGAACCTTTTTACTGTCAGTTACTAAACAGTCATTTATCTTAGATATACTGAGTTTAGGTATTGATGTGCATAGCTTTACTTTTGCTCCTGACAGCTTATTGCTCTTGTTGGTCTTTATTCAATCAGTCGTGGTCTTGAAGATGCAGCCTGAGAATCTCAGCATCTTTAGTTCTTTTGACATCCTTCAGTTCGTGAAGTTTGCATCCAGGCGATGGTTGACATGACATATATCTGAGGAGAACTTCTTTCTTCTCTAGATGAGCATTTCTTTGCATGTATGGTCTTTTCATTTTTCAGACTGGTGGATGCTTGACTCTTTGTCATTGATGTCACTTGAGATCTCTCGTCTGGTCTTCAAACTACAAGATTGACTGTAGGTAAGGATTGGTCTTGTTGATGTAACAATCGAGACCATGGACAAATCTGAGCAGCTTCAGGTGTATATACACATTTAACTTATACACAATATTTCAAACATGTGAGCACATCTGCATATAACAAGTTACTTACTACTAAACTGAGTTTAGAACAATGTTAGTGCCTGGGATCAGACTCAAATCGATTAGCTTTTGAATATAGCATGAAAACCTGCTCTGATACCAATTGTTAGTTCCCAGTAGGCACAATAGATCTAGAAGGGGGGGGGGGTTGAATAGATCCTTTTTATTTCAAATACTTTTCTCTATTATTTTTTATAGCTATTAAATTAGCATATGACAAACATAAAAATCTTTTCAAGCACAACGGAATAAGTAAAAGATCCCCTTCATTGATATATTCATAATCATACATACATTGTTCGTAGAGTAAGTTTAGTTGTAAGCAGTTAAAACATACATAACAGTTATAGCAGTTATAGTACATAATGTAATTGACATAATGTAAAAGACACAAGGGGTTTTAAGTGGTTCAGAGACTCAAGCTCCTAATCCACTCTTCTGCTTTCAACTAGCAGGATTTCCACTAAGAAAAGGCAGCACCCTGAATCACTAAGATTCCTTCAAGGCCAGCAGCCTTGGGACTTTAGTTCACTAAGAACTCTTCAAGGCCAGAATCCTTGGGACTCCTTTAGTTCCCTAGGACCTCTTCAAGCCCAGCAGGCTTGGAACTTTGTTTAGTCCCTCCGGACAAGGACCCTTCTAGCCCTAGCTTCATTTAGTCCCTATGGACAAGGACCCCTCAGGCCCTGGCTTCTGTTGAGTTATTTGTTTGTTGGAGTTGGTGCTGAGCAGCTAAGATGTCTTCATGCTCTGAACATCTTCTATACTTAGCAACTTGGCTTGATTACCCTTGAAGTGTAGTTGAGTGTTTGCATGATGCTCAACTTCTTCGGTTACTCAATCACTTCGGATGATCCCTTGATGAACTGCCTTGAAGATCTTTCCTCTTGGTACATGATGGCTGCACATGATAGGTTTCCAAGATGACTGTAAGTTTTTCTTCTTGGTACTTAGAAACTTTCTCATACTTGCCATTATGATGACGTTTGCGATCTACCTTCTTGATACTTGATGCCTTCTCATGATGGACTTGCTAAGATGACTGCGAGCTCTTCTCTATTATACTTAGAGTCTTCCTATGATGGACACTAAGATGACATGATGTTCTTCTTTCTATCGGCAGTTCAGAACACTCTTCTTGTAGTAGAACTCTCACTTCTACATAGTAGAACTCTCACTTCTACTTATTCCTTTGCATGAATCTTAGTGTTCTTAGTGGATCGTAGAGTGAGCCTTCGGACTCACTATCTTACGTGGTTTAGAATAGTCCACCTTCTCTCCAAACTCGGCAACTCCAGTTACCCTCGATCTTTGAAGCTCTTCTAGATTTATACTCCTTCCCAATCCCTCCGTTGGAAAGTAGCCATTGAAGGCTATTCAAATATCTTCACATATCTCGAGTTGATAGAGGTAGACTGCTGATGTGACATGTCATACTTTATCTGACATTGCAGTCTACTGTTTCACCTACCCGTCAGAGTTGTCACTTTAATGTCTTGGGCAGGTTGAAGACTTTATTATCTCCTTCTGATTTCTCGATCAGAGGTTGTCCTTTTGCATCGATGCTCTCAATAAGCTTTTGTCCGAATACCATCCTTAAGATTGAACCGTTGCCAATGCTTCAGTCTTCGGGTGTTTGAACTCTACGATTCTGATGCACGTCTTCGAGGACCTGATCGTAGTGTCTTTTTGAGTGTTTCTCATTGACTGGTAGAGTTAACACTACGATCTTGAAGAGTGTTGATTGGATCTCCAATGTAGTATATTTCTTCCTTCTATTGTGCAGTGCTTCAATACTTTTGTTTGCTTCGACTGTTCTCAGATACTGATGGCCTAACTCCTTGCTCTGGTTCCCTTTGAATAGCAAGACACATCAAATTTGTGGCGCGTCCAGCTCGCTTTCTCCTTGTGATCTCCCGTTCTCTAATCATCAATGGACTGACCTTACACTTAATCACTTCAGCCTTGTTCTTCAGAGGCTACCCAGTATCTTGGTTCACTTTCCATCAGTTCTTTCTTTGTTTGGCAAACACTACGATCTCGGTTGCTTCCAAGATCGTTGTCTTCTGTTCACTTGATATCTACTGCACTTGCTGACTTTCCTTAGTCAGTTACTAAAGTCTTCTTATGATTATCTTGTGGAAGACTTCATCTCGAATGGCTTCACAACTCAATCTTGATGCTGATTGGGTTGGTGCTTAGATATTCTTTTAGCTTGAATGCCATTCGTTGAGTGCTCTCTGGTTCCCTTCAGGTAGGATGTATCTTTGTAGTGCCAACCAGAGGCTTTGTTCCTTTGGATATTCTAGGAGTTCTCATCAGTTGAGAATCGTACTTGCTCTGCGATTCTGCCTATGCATTGTGAGCACTTCTGTTGAGGTCGTAGTTCTGCACTCTAAGATTCAGCTTCGGCTGTGCAGGCACTACGATCCTGAGATCAGATCTTGACACTCTACGATTTCTTCCTTGTGCTTGTTGTCTTCATCTGATCTTGCTCGACTACGATCTCTGGATGTAATCAATAGACTCTATGAACTCAGAGTGTAGTTTACGATCCTTGACATGGCTTTGGCATATATAGACTCTACGACTCCGAGTGTAGTCTACGTTTCTGTCTTGGCTACGGCAGATGATCGGTCGACTCGTAGGCAGGCTGTCTCTACGATTCTAAGCATGACTTCCTCAGTATACTACGATCCCGAGGAAGCTCTTCTAGATATACCACGATCCTTAATCTTTTCCCTTGGAAGTTTACGAACTCCGAGATCTACTATCTTGCAGACTACGATTCTGCCTCGATAGCTCTAGAGTTATCCTTGACTCTCCTGGCAGACTACGATCTCTATTGCAGTACTCGACGATCAGACAAGCCTATCTATTACATCATAAGATCAACCTAACATGCTTGATCTTTCTATTTTTATAGTACTTGTACATCATTTCTTTTCAAGGACTTTATAAAGCTGTTTTGCTTATGTAGGATCAACCTAACATTCTTGATCAATTCATTCTAAGTCCTTGTACATATACTTCTATTATCTATCAAAGGACTTTATAGCTTTTCTTAATGCAAGCATACTTGCATATTATTCAATCACAATATATATATATATATATATATATATATATATATATATATATATATATATATATATATATCATAATCAAATCATATGTAAATAGGAATATCATTCATATGTTTATTCCTGACAGATTCCTTTAAGTTCAGCAGCCTTGGGACTTCAGTTCACTAAGAACTCTTCAAGGCCAGCAGCCTTGGAAATTCTCGAGTTGCTTGGTGTAGACTGCAGATGTGACATGACAACTTTTTTTGACTTTTTGACACTGCAGTCTGCTATTTCACCTACCCCATCAGAGATGTCACTTTTATGCCTCGGGCAGGTCGAAGAATTTATTTCCCCCTTCTAATTTCTAGATCAGAGGTGGTCCTTTTGCATCGATGCTCTTAATAAGCTCTTGTCCAAATATCAGTCTTCATATTTGAACCGTTGCCAATGCTCCAATCTTTAGCTGTTCGAACTCCACGATTCTGATTCATGTCTTTTTGGACCTGATCGTAGTGTCTTTTTGACTGGTATAGACAACACTACGATCTTGAAGAGTGTTGATTGGATCTTCAATATAGAACACTTCTTCCTTCTCTTATGCAGTGCTTCAACACTTCTGTTTGCCTCAATAGCTCTCAGATACTGATGGCTTGACTTCTTTGTTCTGGCCCTTTCTGAATAGCAAGACACTTCAGATTTGTGGCGTGTCCAGCTCGCTTTCTCCTTGTGATCTCCAGTTCACTTATCATCAATGGACTGACCCAATACTTAATCACTTTAGCCTTGTTCTTCAGAAGCTGTCCAGTATCTCTGTATGCACTCCATCAGTTCTTTGTTTGTTTGGCAAATATTACGATCCTGGTTGCTTCCAAGATCGTCATCTTTTGTCTATTTGACAGCTACTACACTTGTTGACTTTCCTTAGTCAATTACTGAAGTCTTCTTCTGATCTCCTTGTGGAAGACTTCATCCTGAATGGCTTCACAACTCAATTTGGATGCTGATTGGGTTGGTGCTTAGATCTTCTGTTAGCTTGCATGCCTTTTAGATGGGATGTATCTTTGCAGTACCAACCAGAGGCTTCATTCCTTTCGATATTTTGGGAGTGATCATTTGTTGAGAATCGTATTTGCTCTACAATTCTGCCTTGGCAATGTTAGAACATTTGTTGAAGTCTCAGTTCTACACTCTACGATTCAGCTTCGGCTGTGCAGACACTACGACTTTGAGATCAGATATTGATACTCTACGATTTTTGAGTGTAGTCTACGATTCTTAACTTGGCTTCGCCAGATGCTCGGTCGGCTCGTAGGCAGGCTGTCTCTAAGATTCTGAACATGACTTCCTCAACAGACTACGGCCCTGAGGAAGTTCTCATCGACACACTACGATCCTTCCTCATCTCTCTTGGTAGTCTACTAACTCCGAGATCTACTATCCTGCAGACTAAGATTCTGCCTTGATAGCTCTCGAGTTTTCCTTGATTCTCCTGGCAGACTACGATTTCTGGTGCAGTGATCGACGATCAGACAAGCTTATCTATTACATCATAAGATTAACCTAACATTCTTGATCTTTCTATGTTTATAGTCCTGTACATCATTTCTTTTTAAGGACTTTACAAAGCTGTTTTGCTTATGTATGATCATCCTAACATATTTGATGAATTCATTATAAGTCCTTGTACATATGTTTCTATTATATATCAAAGGACTTTACAACTTTTCTTAAAGCAAGCATACTTACATATTCATTCATATATATCATAATCAAATCATATGTAAATAGGGATATCATTCAAATGCTTATTGTTGACAACACCATTAAACTTGGTCTATCTTCAAACCCGAGCTCGGTGCGACACAAGTGCTTCTCGTTTCATACATTCATCTCTATATCCTTAAGATATAAATAAACCTTCAAAATATAACAATATATTTCCTCAAATCCCAGATTCTATTACCTTAAAATCTTAAATACATTACAGATAATGTTAATTACATTATTCTTTTTCTTATAATAAGTGTGACTTTCATCCACCACAATAGATACATAAAAATTTTAACAATCTACATTTACAAGACTTTGTTTGATTTTTTCTTCAATCTTCACTGGACTCCTTTGTTCGTTCTAACTTCGTTGAAAACAATTTTATTGTAAAAGCAAGTGTGAACATTCAATTGCCCATCAAGTTATAGCAGTTGAAGAACAACACAATCAAGATTCAAATATTATTTTTTTAAAAAAACTTCATTAACTGTACAATAGTTATGAAGCAGCTCAAAAATAGGAATAATTCAGATTCCTATCATCTTAAAATACCAATAACACCTATCTCTCATAAAAATAATACTTCTTATAACACTTCTAAGACTCAACTCAATCATACACAAATACATATGTGAAAAGAATTACATTTTCGACATATATATAAAAACAACACAACCAAGTTTTCAATAGTTATCAATATAATAAACTGAGTGGATCCCCACAAAAAACTAATATAGTAGTACCCTGTCTCATCTACATTATCTTCACATCGAGTTAGATCAGTTTACTGACTCATCTTAAACATCTGCTCATACAAAGGAGTTGTTTAACTCAGTTACTACAAGTTAACGATTAAAAATACAACACACATATATCTTAAACTTAATTACCATCTTATCATTTGTTCAATTGAAATAATCAGTATAGTCTCCTTACACAGTTCATGATTTAACAAAACTATAACAACTTGAACAATTCAACAACGGTACAGTTCATCTTACAAGTATGTAGGTGCAGATAATTAGCACATAGCACAATAGGTTGATAAATATCTTGCACAAATATAAAACATTTGCACATAAATAAAAACTTGCTCAGTTACAACATTTAAGTAAGTTAAAGAAACTTACACAGAGTAATATCATGTACAAGTTAGGAAATTTACCTTAAGCGCTGCTTACAACTTTACGCTATATCATTTCTCGAATGCCCTATATATCATATAAGGACAACACATCAATTAGTTATGTAAAGACGTTGATTATCGGCTTACGTTAACTTTATTCATTCCTTTTTAAGTCTGTGGTGTTAGACTCGGAACATTTACCTTAACATCGTTCATAGTTGAGACTTAAATCTCAAGGTACCTTTTTAATGACTTTACTATCTTCATTTTTCACGTTTTATAAATTAATTTACGCGACCAAACTTCAAGATCATCTCTTGGCATCACAGTGTTTAAGAACGCCTCGACGATCATACTCACCCCTTCTGACGGTTAAATCTATCTTTGTTCATCTTTCCTAATGTTTTTTTGATAATAAAATCATATTATTACACTAAACCATGTCTTTAAGACTTGGTGTCATCCCTCAAAATATATACAACCGGTGAAACACTTCCCTGGAAATGTCTCCTCTTACGCGTATTGTAAACGTTTACATTGTTGAACGTATTTAACGCTACGGTGATTATCTTTTTAATCTTTACTTAGCCATTATATAAGGTTTAATCACTTGTTATCGTGTTGAACATTTATGTTCTTAATCATTCATTACATTTTCCTCCGTTTTGTGTTTGTAAACAAACTTCTCTGTGCTTCAATCCGACCAGACCCGACCCGGCGCTGCAGCGCCCGATTTGACCTTGATGTCGGCGTTGCAAAATTCAGGGATGCTACTGTCTTTGGGCGATGTAGTGCCCAATTTACATTGGAAATCTGGCACTGCGGCACCGGTCTGGGATTTTTATTGCCCAAGTCATTTTTCTGCACAAATAATCCTGGAGACAACTTCGCGAACCCGTAACTTCATTATCCCACCTCGGAACGAGTTAGTTCTTGAGGTATTTTCTTGCTCTCATTACTCACTTCAAATCCCCTAGGACGACATAATTTTCTGGATTCTCTAACAAGGCTTAAAACTTTTTCAAAAATCCCTCGCCGCTTTGTTTTTTAACTTTGTGTTCTTAACGATTTAAATTTTCAATTCTTCGTAAATTACTCATCCGAAGTTGGAATGCGTTCGTTCTTGAGCCTACATCTCTGTTTTACTTATGTGAAATATTTCCGCTAAGAAATATTTTTTACTCCCAATCATTAATTACCGTTAACAATTCGTTTGGAAATCGTATTAAACTATGACTTCAACGCTTAGCGTCTTTTACTTAATATCTCGCCATAACTTCGTTATAACTTGTTTTTAATTCATTCCATTTGGAATATTTTAACAATTAGTATATGTATATTTCCTTCTTAACTTAGAAACGATGGTTTTAAACTTGTCCATCCACAACATAGTAAATATGGTTTTAAATTTGTCCATCAGTAACATACTAAAGATGGTTTTAAATTTGTTCATCAACAAGAATTACTAATTTTAAACTATGAATTATAATTCAATTAGCTCGTTTATACAATAATTACTAATTTCTTCGTTTGTTCTTCATTTTAAATCGTTATTTTGCTACGATTCCACTTTTCACGCATATATTTGTGTTTTAAAGACCATCGATTCTTCTTTATTAGTCTGGATCCATATATGATTCATCACGAATCGTCCATCCACCAACAAAGTACTTCGATTAACAAACTACAAAGCTTAAAATAAAGAAAAGCTAGAGTTCTTCGTTTTTACCGTTTGATTCTTCGCATCTTTGCCTACGTTTGGTTTGATCCAGTGTTTCCACGTCTTTCTGCGTATAATACCCGAGCTCTCACTTACTCTAGTAAATTTTCTAGAACTTTCTCTCTTAAAATTGGTGAATTGGTGAAGAAAGAGTGAGAAATGAGCTAGTATTTATAGAATTTCTAAAGTGAGGGCATTTTAGTCCTTTTCTAACTTTTTATAGCTATTTACTATTTTACCCTTAGCATATCTTTAGAATACGCAATTTATCTTAATCCACTTGGAACATGCTTCGACATATTCCTTTTTAATACATTTATTTTTATATTTGTATTATTCTTCCGATTTAATTGACTTTTACTGATAAAAAGTCAAACATTATTAAAATTTTAATCCCTAAACTTCCATTAAATTATGGGAGAGGTTTTACCAAACTTCTCCAACAAGTTTTGTCTTTCTACAACATAAATTTTGTATCCTGCTCGTTTTATCGTTTGTTAACCTCCCAAAATTCGTTATGTAAGTTAAAAACTGCGTTTTTTATTTTCAAATTTTATTTGACATTTCGTCTCTCCTCATTATACTAACTTTGGCACGTTCTTTGAAAAATTGTAAACAACGCTTTTACATTTTTGGATGAATAGTGATTTTTAGTTTTTTCTTAGAATATTTTTATTTTCTCATGCAATCCTAAAACTCGTAAATTATATCAAAAAAATTCGTTCCATAAAAAAAATTCCACTTTTAACACATATACAGAACAATATTCATAAAATCTTATTTTATTCAATAATATTCCAAAACAATTAACTTATTAAGTAAAATTTTTTGGGTCGTCACAATATCTCAATTATATAAATATAAGTTATTTATTATTCATGTGAGAGGAGTAATTTAGAAATATTAATTTTACTTTTGAAAATGTTAATTTTTTTATATAAAATTATCCTCTTATACTATAATATACTTGATAGATTATTAAGATTGATTGTAATACTCCAACTTTTTATGAATAATTTAATTTTTCTAAATAATAAGGTGTTGATTTAATAAATGTTATAGTTATGGGTGATATGTGCAAATTATATGAAGTGAACATTTGATCGAAAATATTCATTTTTCTGAGGAATATTCGTACGACGGCGGCGGCGAAATAAACAATTATTAATGCGTCCCATAACAGAATAACTTTCGGATAGGAAAAACGACATAAATAACCTTTTTAAAAATTGATGGCAAAACTTTTACCATTAACTGTTGAAATACCCAGTAATAAAAGAACAACAACACACGTTTTTCCATAGTAGCACACAATATTGTACAATATTTTTGATTATTGATTCAATAATTGCTACGTAGTAATTGCATAGTCTTTCATATTATTGATTCAATAATTGTCTCAATAGTAGCTGCATATTATTTTAGATTGTTGACTTAATAATTGTTACAGTGATAATTGCATAGTATTTCATATTATTGATTCAATAATTGTCGTATTAATCCACACCAATAAATTAATAATTATCACGACATAGTAACTCGTATTATTTGAAAGGATATTATTAGTTATCACTATTGGTAATTTCTAGAAGTTCTATCTAGAAAAGGGGTTAAGTTATATAATTACGTGCCAATAAGGAAAAATCTTTATCGGAAAAGGGGTTAAGTTCTATCCTAAGAATAATCTAGTTGTTAGTATTGTGAGTTTATAATATCAATAGTGAATAATTATTGTAGGATTAAAAACGTGTTGATTAATTATGTGATATGTATTATAACCATTAGTAAGAAGTTGTCGACACTATAAGGAAATAAGGGTGATATGTAACGTTTTGTAGGTATGGCTTGTCCGTGGGACCCACAACTCTCTTTCGTGGAACTCATAATTTTATTTATTCTGTGAGACCCATAAATTTATTTAATTTCTTCTGTGGGACCCACAAGTCATCCAAGAGTCACTTTCGTCAATAATACTTACCTTTTTGTATTTTTAAGAGCCATTTGTCCTTCACAAATAATCACTTGCCTATTCGTATTGCCAAGAGTCACTTGCCCCTTCGCAAATGATTAGTTGTCTCTTCACATTACCAAGGGTCAAGCCAATTGTCTCTTCACATTGCCAAGAGTCAAGCCAATTATCTCTTCACATTACCAAGAGTCAAGCCACTTGCCTCCTCGCATTGTCAAGGCCACTTTTAGTTCGTCTATAAATAGAAGCAAGTATTCTTCATATTTTACTTACAACTGACAAAAGAAAGTTATAGAGAGAGAATAAGAGAGAAAGAAGAGGAATATTTAAGAAGCAAACACAAATCAACAACACAAAGTTTTGCTACTACATTATTACAGTATCTAGTCTCTTATTAAGGTAAATGATATTATTTTCTTTCATACTCGTTAGGGATGTCATTTTCTTTCATACTTCATATTATGGTAAGAAGTTGTTATTCGTTTCGACTACTTTTTCGTTAAACAGTGAAAATGCCTAAATTGTTTAGAACTTTCTTAATAGTTTACACTTCATCTAATATCTTTTCATTTGAATCTTTCTATTGTGTTTTACATGTTATAGATGAATTGTGAATCTTATTTATTCTATTATTGAACTCTAATCGAATTTCAAGATATCATGTTGACAATTTGGACATTCTTGGACTCTGGATAAATGAAATTATAAATCTCTAATATTTATTCTTGATCTTCTTGTTCTTATTATTTATATTTATCCTTTATATCATTGTAATAATTCTCAGACTTAAATTGTGGTGAAAAGTTATCTTTGGCCCGTAGTGCAAAGATGGACTGTTGATTGGTATGATTATGACCATGAATTGTGTATTGATATAATCATGACCTTTGGTGTTACAGATAAAGGCATGTGGTGAAGTTATTTTTGGCCCGTAGCGCAAAGATAGACTGATGTTTGACATGATCATTACTACTGATAATACAAATGAATATCTTTTGCCCGTAGTGCAAAGATGAACTGTTAATTTGCATAATTATGAACATGAACTTTTGATTGTTGTTACATGGATAAAATATTGACAATGAACTTTTTAATCGTAGAAGATGGTAGGCATCATGCTCTACTTGACTCTTCTAATGGATTGGTTGTTCCGTTGCAGTTATCGTTGAAAACTTATACTATCTTTAAATATTTGATTTATCACTATTGAAAGCTATAGATAATTTATTCTTCATTATCTTAGTCATAATATTCTTTACTGGGCTATTTGAGCTCACCCTTTTTTTTTTGTTCCATTGTTCTTCTCAAGAAATGAAAGTATATCTGGGACTTGTTGGGGAATGGAGTGATGGTCCGAAACTATAGAAGTATCTCAAAACATCATAAAATATTATGACAATAATTGTATTGAGAATTTAAGTTGAGTGTGGATATTGTCATACTAGTTACGGTATAATATTTGTATTGAAATTCACAGTATGTGTATTGTCGTATTTTGCACGACAGTTTAATAGTTGTAAATAGAAAAATTTGTATTTGCATTCTGTAGTATGTATTTTGGCGACTCAAAAAGGGTTGTGTGAACCTATTTTGGGGGTGTTACATTGATTATGATTTATTTCAATTGTTTAACTTTGTTTCTTAAGATGTGAAACTGAACATGCACATAAATATGTAACCAACTAAAACCATAAACATCATTTTGTATATTTTTTTTGTAACAATTCTTTAGTCACCATAGTATTATTGTGCAAGATAATTATATCTTCAGAATGAATAATATTTTTTAGATAATTTATAATAGTCATCATTATAATATATTGACTAAAATTTAAAATATATTTATATTAAATTTAAATTTAAAATTATTTAATATTATTTTCAAAAAATTAATAATAATTTTATATTTTAAAACAAATAAAATATAAACGATTGAATCACGTGAATGTTGCCCATGTTTCTCCAAGCAACACTAACCATTTTAAAGTTGGGAAATGAAGTGCCAGATGTCAATTGGTTAGTTGAGTTGGGTGTTAGTTTTGTAATAGTCAATGCACAGGCCCAACAACTTATCTATATTGATAATTCCTTTACTCAATTTAAAATATTTTTAAATTTAACATTAAAATATTTTATTAAAATTTTTCAAATAATAAATCATTTAATGAATGGAATTTTTTTAAAAGTTTATAATAATTAAATTTGTATTGATTATATTTAAAGAAATTTATATTAATTTAAAATCATTTTAAATTAACTTAAAAAAATTGTATGATTTGATGAAGGGATGATGTGACGCCCCCAAAATCGGTATATATCACCTATTCTGAGTCGCCAAATACATGGTACAAAATTCAAATACAACTTAATTATACAACAGTCGTGTAAAATATGACTAAACATATGCTGTGAGTTTTAATACAAATATTGTCATCTAGACAATATACAAACTCAATGGGGTCCTCATTATATTTATTATCACACTATTTCATAGAATAGTAAGGACTACTAATACTATTATCTGGACCATCACTCTGTTCCCTGACTAGTTCCTGCTACGTTCTCATTTTCTGAAGAAAACAATGAAAGCAAAAGAGTGAGCTCAACTAGCCCAGTAAGAAATATTATGACTAAGATAATGTAGAATAAATTATCATTAGCCTTCAACAGTGTTAAACTGATAAAATATAACAAACATCAAGTTTAATTGCAGCGGAACAAGCAATCCATTAGAAGAGTCAAGTAGAGAATAAAATCTACTATCTTCTATGATTTAAAAGATTTTTCATGACTTTTATCGCTGAGACTCAGCTTAATAAATAATCCACATCATTCCTGCACTATGGCTAAGGATATTCATTAGTATCACAACCACAAATTATCCAATCACCACAGCCAAGGATATTCGTTTATTCATCAATGGTCATGATCATGCCAACAACTGTCCATCAATGCACTACGGGTTAATGAGGACGTTTTTCACATCATTTGTAACATTACGGTTATGATTACACCGAATAATCCCTGGTCATAATCATACCAAGTTTATCTATGCACTACATGCCACATATGACTTTTAACATAATATAAACATGAGGATGATGACAATGATATAAGAATTCAATAAAATAAGTTCAAGAATTAATTTATCGAGGAACTAATAATGTCCAAATTGTCAACATGATACTTTTTTGTAGAGTAATACTCAAAAATGCTCAGAAGAATATTTTCATGAAAATATACTAGATGAAGCGCAAATATCAATGATATTCCACTAATTTCATGGAGTATAAAAGTCAAAACTTTAACCAACTGGGTATAATAATGAATGAAATAACAAAAGAAATCATCAAGCATGTAATAGACCGCACAGATAGGTTATTCCAACATAATAATAAATAATGGAACCAGGTCATGCATAAACGCACCGACAGGATATTCCAACAGAATAATAAATAATGGAATTAGATCATGAGTAAACGCACCGACAAGATATTCCAACAGAATAATAAATAATGGAACCAGGTCATGCGTAAACGCACAGACAGGATGTTCCAACAGAATAATAAATAATGGAATAACAGAAGAATTTCACCAAGTATAGGGTATCCCGCGTATACAGATTATTCCAAGAGAATAATAAAGAATGGAATAACAAAAGAATTTCACCAATAAGAAAGAAGGAATACCCCTAACGAGTACAACAAATAATATTCCTTACCGTAAAAAAAAGAGTATTTTGACTGGTAGGGCGAGTATATACTCAAAGAAAACTTGTACTACGCTCAAAGCTTTCTTAAACTCTAAAGAAATACGCTCAAGATTATAGAAGAAGAACTCTCTCTATAGTTTCTCTCTCTAGAGTTTCAGTGAATTCGTAAGAAATAATGAAGGAATGAGCTTCTATTTATAGAAGAATGGACTGCATAGTAACTAATTCATGAACGGTCCAGATTGATTTACTTTAAACGGATGGTCCAGATTAGTTTACAATAAAATATAATATATTCTATTTATAATCTAATAAAATGAATAACTTTATAAAAGTATTCTGTTTTATATAAAAAGATTTTAATATGTAAATACTATGCAGGCACTATGCAAATACTATGCATAATAAAATATAATATATTCTAATTATTTTCTAATAAAACAGATAACTTTATAAAAGTATTTTGTTTTATATAAAAAGATTTTACTATTAGTCTAATAAAACGAATAACTTTATAAAAGTATTCTGTTTTATATAAAAAGCTTTTCTATTTTATTATATTAATAATACTAATAAAACAAAACTCATCATCATTATTATAATTCACAATATTAATCCACCAGTTCATTCCCAAGAAAGAGGGGGCTTTCCAATAAGGATTTCTCTCCATTGGCGCGCAATTAGGTGACCAAACCTCTCTTTGACAGAACTTCTAGACATCGTTAATATTGCAAATAATAATATTAATAACTTTGTCATCTCAATTATTGATTATAAAATATTGACAATAATTGAATCAAATAACGTGAGATACTATGCAGCAATTACTGTAATAATAATTGAACAAAACAGAGTGACTTCTCACGTAAGCATCAATAATCAATATCGTGTGCTACTGTGCAACTACGAGTATTACTATACTTTTAACACCGGGTGTTTCAACAGTTAACGGTAAAACTTCCGCCGTTATTTTCATAAAGTATTTTTGTCATTTTCTCAATCCGACAATAATTCTGTTGTGGGGTCCACCAATGATTGTGTCGTTGTACGAATATTTCTTGTTAAAACGAATATTCCCCGACCAATCGAATATTATATAACAACTTTCGTACTTTGCAAAACTTATAAATATTACCCACAACTATAACATTATATCAAATTCATTCCATAATATTCAAAAATGATATTTATAGAAAATTCATCTTTATTCATAAAAGTTGGGGTCTTACAACCTCCCCTTCTTATGAAATTTTGCCCTCGAAATTAGGGTACGTACCTGGTATGTCGAAGAGGTAAGGATACCTTGATTTCATTTCAGATTCTAGCTCCCAAGTCATTTCCTCAACATCGTGGTTTCTCCACAAAACTTTGACTTGAGGTATAACCTTGGAGCGTAGAATATGTTCCTTCTTATCCAAGATTTGAACATGAACCTCTTTATACGTCAAATCTTCCACTATTTCGTCCGATTCTAACTCAATAATGTGGTTCGGGTCTTCCACATATTTACGTAACATGGATATGTGAAAAACGTTATGAACACGAGACATACTTGGCAGTAAAAGCGAGTCTATAGGCCACAGTTCTTACTCGATCTAGGATTAAAAATGGGCTGATAAATCGAGGATTGAGCTTTCCTCTCTTTCTAAATCTCGTAACTCCTTTCCATGGAGCAACACGTAACAACACATGATCTCCTGTATCGAATTCTACGTCCTTTCGATGAAGATCAACATAACTCTTTTGTCGATCTTGTGAGGTTTTTATACGTTGTCGGATCATTTGAATCTTTTTCGTAGTCATACGTACCAACTCCGGTCCCAACAACATTGCTTCACCCACCTCATCCCAGCATACTGGAGAACGACACTTTCTTCCACACAACGCCTTAAATGGAGCCATGCCAATACTTGCTTAATAACTGTTGTTGTATGAAATCTCCACCAATGGTAAGAACTTATCCTAACTTTCCTTAAAGTCAAGGATACAGAGTCTTAATAAATCTTCAAGAGTTTGAATAGTCCTCTCCGAATACCCGTCCATCTGAGGATGATATTTCTGAGCTAAATCGTAAATCTGTGCCCATAGCTTCTTCAAACTAACCCAAAATCGTGAAGTGAATCTTGGGTCTCGATCAGAAACTATGGATACTAGCATACCATGCAGTCTTACAATCTCATTTATGTACATACGAGCAAGACGTTCAAGTGTATAAGTTTCTCTTATCGGTAAGAAATGAGTAGACTTGGTCAATCTATCAACAATGACCCAAATCGCATCTATACCTTGAGAAACCTTAGGAAGACCGGTAACGAAATCTATGGTAATGTGCTCCCACTTCTTTTTTGGAATTTCAAGTGGTTGCAATGGACCTTTTGGTACTTGATGCTCCACTTTAACTCGTTGACAAGTTAGACACCTTGAGATAAACAGCATTATCTCTCTCTTCATATTGCTCCACCAAAATATATGACGAATATCATGATACATTTTGGTACTCCCAGGATGGATTGCAAACGGTGTGTTGTGTGCCTCCATCATGATTTTATACTTTAAATCAAGGTTGTTAGGAACACAAAGTCTGGAGTTGACTCGAAGTATAACTTCTTCATTGATTCTTGCTTCCGGCATAGCACCTTCTTGCACTTTCTTCATCATACGCATCAACTCCAGGTCTGTAGCTTGAGCAGCTTTAACTTTATCAATTAAAGTCAGTTCTACTCGTATATTCTCCATCATCACATGGGTCCATAGAGTCTTTAACTCTATATCCATCCTTTGCAAGTCACACAAAATGGGCCTTTGTGTTGACAATACCGCACTCGTACTTGCATATGATCTTCTACTCAATGCGTCAGCTACCACGTTCGCTTTTTTAGGATGGTATTGGATGGTATGATCATAATCTTTCAATAGTTTAAGCCAACATCATTGTCACATATTGAGTTCCTTTTGAGTGAAGAAATGTTTGAGGCTTTTATGATCCGTAAAGATCTCAACCTTCTCCCCATACAAGTAATGCCTCCAAATTTTAAGTGCGAAGACAACATCTGCTAACTCTAGGTCATGAGTAGGATAATTTCTCTCATATTCTTTGAGTTATCTTGAGGCATAGGCTATGACTTTCCCATGTTGCATGAGAACACATCCCAACCCTTTGCCCGAAGCATCACTATAGATGACAAATCCCTCCGAGCCAGATTGTATTGTCAGAACATGTGTTGAAATGAGTCTCCTCTTGAGTTTTTGAAAACTCTTCTCACATTCTTCTCTCCAACCAAACTTTGTATCTTTCCGAGTCAGCTGAGTTAATGGTGTAGCTATTCGAGAAAATCCTTCCACGAATCTCCGATAATAACCAACTAAGCCGAGAAAGCTACGTACTTCGGTCACCGATTTAGGTTGCTCCCAGCTTTGAATTGCTTCAATCTTTGTCGGGTCAACAGATATTCCATGACTTGATACTACGTGCCCAAGGAATGCTACTTCCTCATGCCAGAACTCACATTTCCTCAACTTGGCATAAAGCTTGTATTCACAAAGCTTTTGGAGTGTCAGTCTCAAGTGTTGCTCATGATCTTCACGGCTTTTGGAATAAATAAGGATGTCATCAATAAAGACGACCACAAAGTGATCCAAATATTCCTTGAATACTCGGTTCATCATATCCATGAAGGAAGCAGGAGCATTAGTCAATCCAATAGACATGACTAGGAATTCATAATGCCCGTATCGAGTTCTGAAAGATGTCTTTGGAATGTCATCGGTTCTAATCTTCAATTGGTGATATCAGGAACGAAGATCAATCTTTGAAAAGAATTTGGCTCCTTGCAACTGGTCAAACAGGTCATCAATACGTGGTAATGGGTACCTATTTTTGATGGTGACATGATTCAACTCCCGATAATCAATACAAATTCGCATACTCCCATCTTTCTTCTTCACGAATAGAGCAGGAGCACCCCAAGGAAACGTACTAGGAAGAATGAAACCAATGTCTAACAATTCTTGCAATTGGGTCTTTAACTCCTGAAGGTAAATAGGAGTCATTCGATATGGGGCTTTGGAAATGGGTTTTGTACAAGGTTTAAGGTCGATACAAAATTCAATTTCACGCTCTGGGGGTAGGCCAAGAAGTTCTTTAGGGAATACGTCAGGGAATTTATTAACAATAGAAATATCATTCAAAACTGACGTATTTTTGTTTAGATTCATGACAAGAGCTAAGAAATCTTGACATCCGTTTTTAATAAACGAATAGCTTTATGGCTTGAGATGACCGTGATTGATTTTAATGGTTTGGTCGCTTGAATTCGCATAATAGGTTGATTAGGAATATGAAAGCTAACAACCTTATAAAAATAATCAATTTTAGCATGATGAGTAGTTAACCAATTAATCCCTAGAATCACATCAAATGCAAGTATTTTCAATGAAATAAGATCGACAGGTAATGTGAGGGTATCGATTTGAACCAAACAAGACTTATAAACAGTGGATGTAATGAAAGTTTCTCCCAACGGAGTTTCCACAGATAAGTCAATGTCTAATTTTTTCGGAGTCAAATTTAATCATTGAGCGCAAGTAGGAGAAATAAAAGAATGAGTAGAACCGGTATCAAATAAATTATAGACTTCGCTAGAGTTTATGATAAGCTTACCCATGATGACCTCATTCGGGTTCCTTGATTTCTGGGAGGTCACAACAAATGCTCTCCCATGCACTACCGGCTTTGACTTTTCTGGGACGACCTTTGGTGCCTCCATCCTAGCTGAACTTGTCTTCGATGAACGAAAAAATTGGGCTAAGTGACCTTCTCTTCCACAATTATAACATGCTTTGGACGACATCGCGCAGTTTGGACTGATGTGTCCCTCCCCTCCGCATTTGAAGCATATGATAGGTGGTCGTTCTCCTTCCTTAACAACGGGTGCTGGTGTTGACGTCTTTCCATCATTGTTGAATCTCTTCTTCTTGAAATGTCCATTCTTATTGTTTTGGCCCTGATTACTACCGAAGTGGTTACCACTTCTGGCCTGTTGATTCCCTCCACGCTTGTTGTCACCGTTTTGATGACTGCTCTCACTGGTATTATCATTTTGCCGACTGCTCTCTTTTGGTTGCGTTGACTCGTTTTCGCGCTCTACTAACTGAGCCTTATTTACAACATCTGAATACAAACATAGTTTATTAGAAATAAGATGTTGACGTATCTTCGGCTTTAAACCTCTTAAAAACATCCGCGTCATTCTCTCTTCATTATCCACCAAGTGGGATGCAAACTGAGACAACTCGGAAAACTTAGCTTCGTACTGCGATACAGTCATATTATTCTGCTCCAACTTGATGAACTCTACCTCTTTTATGTGAAGAATACTTTCAGGAAAGTACTTGTCGTTGAATAATTCTTGGAACTTCTCTTAAGACATCTTCAGTGCGGCAGGTTGAGTACGCTTTGCCGATTCCCACTAGTAATCTGCCTCTCCTCGCAACATAAAGGCGGCAAAGGGAACCTTTTGCTCCTCAGAGCATCCCAAGACATCAAATATCTCGGTGATCTGCTTTATCCATGCTTAAGCCTTAAGTGGTTTTGGCTATCTAATAAACTCCGGTGGTCCCAGCTCCTTGAACTATTTAGCGGTGACCGTCCGAGAGTTTCCAGTATTTCCACCTACATTTTGGACAGGAGTCGCTCGCGCTTGCTGTTGCATGAATTGCATAAAGCCTCTGAAAATCCCATCATTCATCATATGGTCAGTGTTGTTGTTTGCATGAGGATTGTCGCCTTCCTGATGCACATTATCCTGATTATTAATATGTGGTGAATCAACGGTCGCTTGTGCTCCATTGCTATTCTCAACATTCTCGGATGTCATTTTCAGATACTGCCACAAAACAAAAATTAATTAACATGAAACATATTATCCCTATATTCTGACCGACCAATTAAATACCAAATAAACTTAGGTAGGTCATACTAGCGAAGGAATTCTTCGTCTCTCCCCTCCTAGTTCTATTCTCACATCTTAGCCAGGGATCATATCCCTAGGCTTTGATACCAACTGTGACGCCCCCAAAATCGGTATACATCACCTATCCTGAGTCTTCAAATACATGGTACAAAATTCAAATACAACTTAATTATACAACAGTCATGTAAAATACGACTAAACATATGCTGTGAGTTTTAATACAAATATTATCATCTAGACAATATACAATCTCAATGGGGTCCTCATTACATTTATTATCACATTATTTCATAGAATAGTAAGGACTACTAATGCTATTATCTGGACCATCACTCTGTCCCCCGACTAGTCTCTGCTACGTTCTCATTTCCTGAAGAGAACAATGAAAGCAAAAGGGTGAGCTCAACTAGCCCAGTAAGAAATATTATGACTAAGATAATACAGAATAAATTATCATTAGCCTTCAACAATGTTAAACTGATAAAATATAACAAACATCAAGTTTAACTGCAGCGGAACAAACAATCCATTAGAAGAGTAGAGTAGAGAATAAAATCTACTATCTTCTATGATTTAAAAGGTTTTTCATGACTTTTATCGCTGACACTCAGCTTAATAAATAATTCACATCATCCCTGCACTACGGCCAAGGATATTCAATAGTATCACAACCACAAATTATCCATGCACCACAGCTAAGGATATTCATGTATTCATCAATGGTCATGATTATGCCAACAACTGTTCATCAATGCACTACGGGTCAATGAGGACTTTTTTTCACAGCATTAGTAACATTACGGTCTTGATTACAACGAATAATCTCTGGTCATAATCATACCAAGTCCATCTATGCACTACAGGCCACAGATGACTTTCAACATAATATAAACATGAGAATGATGACAATGATATAAGAATTCAAAAAAACAAATTCAAGAATTAATTTATCCAGGAACTAATAATGTCCAAATTGTTAACATGACACTTCTTTGTAGAGTAACACTCAAGAATGCTCAAAAGAATATTTTCACGAAAAGATACTGGATGAAACGCAAATATCAAGGATATTCAACTATTTTCATAGAGTATAGAAGTCAAAACTTTAACTAAGTGGGTATAATAAAGAATGAAATAACAAAAAAAATCACCAGACATGCGATAGACCGCACATACAGGTTATTCCAACAGAAAAATAAATAATGGAACCAGGTCATGTGTAAAAGCACCGACAGGATATTCCAACAGAAAAATAAATAATAGAACCAGGTCATGCGTAAATGCACCGACATGATATTCTAACACAATAATAAATAATAGAACCAGGTCATGCGTAAATGCACAGACAGGATGTTCCAATAGAATAATAAATAATGGAATAACAGAAGAATTTCACCAATACAAGTTATTCCAATAGAATAATAAAGAATGTAATAACAAAAGAATTTCTCCGATAAGAAAGAAGGAATACCCCTAACGAGTACAACAAATAATATTCCTTACCGTAAAAGAAGAGTATTTTAACTTGTAGGGCGAGGATATACTCAAAGAAAACTTGCACTACGCTCAAAGCTTTCTTAAACTCTAAAAAAATATGCTCAAGATTATAGAAGAAGAACTCTCTCTATAGTTTCTCTCTCTAGAGTTTCAGTGAATTCGTAAGAAATAATGAAGGAATGAGCTTCTATTTATAGAAGAATGGACTGTATAGTAACTAATTCATGAACGGTCCAGATTGATTTACTTTAAACGGACGGTCCAGATTGGTTTACAATAAAATATAATATATTCTATTTATAATCTAATAAAACGAATAACTTTATAAAAGTATTCTGTTTTATATAAAAAGATTTTACTATGCAAATACTATGCAGGCACTATACAAACACTATGCATAATAAAATATAATATATTCTAATTATTGGCTAATAAAACAAATAACTTTATAAAAGTATTCTGTTTTATATAAAAAGATTTTACTATTAGTCTAATAAAACGAATAACTTTATAAAAGTATTCTGTTTTATATAAAAAGCTTTTCTGTTTTATTACATTAATAATACTAATAAAACAAAACTCATCATCATTGTTATAATTCACAATATTAATCGACCAGTTCGTTCCCAGGAAAGAGGGGATTTCCAATAAAGATTTCTCCCCATTGGCGCGCAATTAGGTGACCAAACCTCTCATTGACAGAACTTCTAGACATCGTTAATATTGCAAATAGTAATATTAATAACCTTTTCATCTCAATTATTGATTATAAAATATTGATAATAATTGAATCAAATAACGTGAGATACTATGCAGCAATTACTGTAACAATAATTGAACAAAACTGAGTGACTTCTCACGTAAGCATCAATAATCAATATCGTGTGCTACTGTGCAACTACGCATATTACTGTACTTTTAACACCGGGTGTTTCAACAGGTAACGGTAAAACTTCCGCCGTTATTTTTATAGAGTTTTTTTGTCGTTTTCTCAATCCGACAATAATTTTGTTGTGGAGTCCACCAATGATTGTGCCGTTGTAAGAATATTCTCTGTTAAAACGAATATTCCCCGACCAATCGAATATTATATAACAACTTGCGTACTTTGTAAAATTTATAAATATTATCCACAACTATAACATTATATCAAATTCATTCCATAATATTCAAAAATGATATTTATAGAAAATTCATCTTAATTCATAAAAGTTGGGGTCTTACAGAGGAAGTAATATCTAACACGTGGTTAAGGCTGTAAACGAGTCAACACAGTTCGAACTCGATTCGGGCTCGACTAAAAAAAATACGAACGAAACTCAAATTAGTTAATAATATGATCCAAATCTGAGCATTAAAAATAGTTCGAATAAAAATATGAGTAGAATCTGAGCAATGTTATACTCGACTCGTTTAAGATTCAAACTACTCGAATTTTTGATTATGATTCGATACATACTCGGTTAATACATATTCGATTAGATGTTCGATAAATTCTCTTATAATATATACAAATTTAAATTAAATTAGGATAAATATTTATCAATTTTTTTGTTTTATTTTTAATTTTAATTGTGATTTTATATTTGTAAAGTGTAATAATAAATATATTTTCTCATTTTTAAGTAAAATAACAAATTTAATTTATAATTATATTTATTATAAAATTAGTTATTATGTGGATACTCGAATTGAGCTTGAATTTGAAGCTCGCGAATAGTTTGAATAAATATTCGATTCGAGTCGAGTCGGATCGAATTCGAGTAATTTCACCCTTACACGTGGTAATGCTTACACGTGGTCATGCTTGATATAATAAGGAGATAAGCGGAATGGTTGTCATATATTAGTGGCGCTTAATATCTAACTCCAACAATTTTATTAATAATAAAATTAACTTTTCAGTCATACTAATATAAAATAATATAAAAAATTTAAATTTGTCATTATAATTTTATTATTATTAAATAAAAATATTTATAATATTAAAATTTTATAAATAAAAAAATTATAAACAAAATGACTATTTATTAAAGTGATATGTAGAGAAATTGATGGAGATTGGTACGTACTCTTACATTTATTTTTGCCTCTTTCCTAAAAAAAATAATCTCGAGAAAAATAATATACAGAAAGATGTCCGAATTATATTTTTAACATAAATTTAAAAAGAAAGTTGATATTAAGCGACAAAAAAGGATAGAAATAAAGTAATTATTGCCTTCATTTTTAAAAATATTTTAAGAGTACGATGAACACATAAATTAAAGTTGTCTACAAGTGATATAAAAGCTTAAATATAAATTATTATCTTAATTATTGATTTTTTTTCACTTTAATAATTGACTTTTTAATTTTTACAATCAAAGCATTAAATTCTTATTTTTTTTAATTTTGATTCAATTAGAACGCCACGTTTAAAATTAATGATGTGACTTTGACAGATGACATGATAATGCTTATGCATTAAAAAAAATATCATTTTACAATTGATTTAAATTATTTTATTAAGTTAAAAGGCTTAAATTTAATAAAGTATTATATTTTAAAATTTAAAGATTAAAAACACAATAAACATCTCAGCCCTGACCTCTCAATCATCTCAACCATCTCAATCATTATAAACTTGTCAAAATTCTAATGATATGTTTGTTTGCAAGTATTATACGAGATTGGATTATTAATCTCAAATCTCTTATTTGTTTTCAAAAATAAACATAGAACTATTAATCTCGGGATAATAAAATAACTTGAAAGGGAGTACTATTTAATACTTTGTCCAACTAGGTATTATAATCCTTACCATTTAAGAATAAAAATTTGTTGACAAAATTAACCTTTAATTTTCTTTAAAAAGACCGATGCATTTTATCCTATCTATCTATATACTTAAAATAATGAGAATATTATATCTTTGTTATTAGTAGTGAGGATATGATAGTCCAAACGGTAAATTTTTATCCAATCATTTAAATAATCATGAACAAAACATGATATTATTTCAAGTTATCCTATGAGTAATCTCATAAAAACACAAACACATGACTAAGACTATTTAATCATAGAATTAATAGTCTTGAAATTATAATTCATGGGAATATAGTTCCGAAATTATAATCATTGCAAACAAATATGACCCAAGTTATCATAATCCGTTACCGCCACCAAACTTTACAACTCAACCATCGGGCCACCACCACGCCAAACCATCGGCCATCACCGAAAAATGATTTCAACTTTGAAAAACCTTTATCAAAACCGCCTACTTCACCAGCACACTTGTAAACACCTGAAATTTTGTTTTCCTTGTACTAACCCTATAGGAGGGCAAAAGCGTAATTTACCCCCAGTGATAACTCCGCGAGAAGGCAGAAGTGTAACTTTGCCCTGAAAAAAACATGTTTAAGCAATGATATCTGAGCTGAGGATGAGGTCATAAAAAGCCATCATAACGATCCCTGAGCCGCAGATAAACTAGTTGACTATCCCGGTGAATCCGGAAGATACCCGTTTGTTTTTTGCTTCATCTTCTTGGATTCGAAAATGGTCAAACTTAATGATATTGCGAAGATATCAGAATGACATTTCCAGAATGGTATCTCACATCTCCGAACTATTCTCGGATTGAAAAGAATGAACAACCGACTACAAAGTAAGGCGAATGACTAGCTGACATCTACCTAGGGATGTTTTTTTTTCTTTCACTTTTTACCTATATTCCTGAATTCATAATTGGGTAAAAAATAAACCATTGCGAAGCTATCAGAAAGAGCTTTCCGAAATGATATGACACTTAATTCTTCCTAGATTGAAAGTTACAAACATTTTAGCGAATAACAAAAA
The DNA here is from genome assembly GCA_020205505.1 of Panax japonicus. NCBI lineage: Eukaryota > Viridiplantae > Streptophyta > Magnoliopsida > Apiales > Araliaceae > Panax > Panax japonicus. The sequence goes on along the minus strand of CM035096.1, from coordinate 78,427,619 downwards.
AATTGACTTTGCAGCACGAAAATCGAGCAAGCGGGGCCAACCCCAGGCCAACTGTAGGTGAACCTGTGGCTGCTTCCATTTCACCTGCGGCTACCCCTTTTCCTCTTCAAATGGACGAATTTCACCACATCTAGAAAAAGGTTAGCATTATTTGAGAGAGAAACAACGAGTTCTAGAGCGAAAGAGGCTTAATTTTAGCATTAAATCATTAGATTTCTGTTGAATCTATCACATATATTAAATCTTATGTATCTAGAGTAATATAACTCAGATCTAAGTTAAAAGGACCTCGTTTCTTCGGTCCCCAAGGTGAAAAAAATGAATCTTTTGCTTTCATTGTACTAACCTAGCAGGAGGGCAAAATCGTACTTTCACCCTAGTGATAACTCCGTGAGAGGGCAGAAGTGTAATTTTTCTCCGACAACAACATGTTCAAGCAAGGATCGCCAAACTGAGGATGAGGTCATAAAAAGACATCATAACGATCCCCGAGACGCAGATAAACTAGTTGACTATCCCGATGAATTTGGAAGATTCTCGTATTCTTTTCAATTCATCTTCTTGGATCCAAAAATAGTAAAACTTAATGACATTGAGAAGCTACCAGAATTATCTTTTCTAAATGGTATGATACGTCTCCCAACTATTCCCGGATTGAAAGGAACGAACAACCAACTATAAAGTAAGGGGAATGACTAGCTGACATCTACCTAGGGATGGTTTTTCGCTTTTTTACCTATCTTCCCGAACTCAGAATTGGGTGAATAATAAACCATCGTAAAGCTATCAGAAAGAGTTTTCCAAAATGATATGGCACATCTCTTAATTCTTCGCGGATTGAAAGTTACGAACGTTTTAGCGGACAACACAAAAATTGACTGTGGCACAAAAACTGAGGAAACGGGGCCCACCCTAGGCAAGCTACAAGTACCTGCGGCAGCCTCCATTGCACTAGCGGCTACCCCTTTTCCTCTTTCAATGGACGGATTTCAGCATATCTAGAAAAAGTTAGCATTTCTAGAGAGAGAAACAACGAGTTCTAGAGAGAGAGAGAGAGTCTCGATTTCAACATTAAATCACTAGATTTATGTTGAATCCATCACATATATTAAATATATCTTTAGTATCTAGAGTAATATAACTCAAATCCAAGTTAAAAGGAGCTCGTTTCTTCGTTCCCCAAGGTGAAAAAGTGAATTTTTGTACATTTCTTTGTATATATAGTTCAATCTACTAGATCTATTTCAATGCAGTGTTTATATATAACTAGACTTGTTATTTTTTACATATATTGTGCGTTGGTTGGTAGATGTATCTATTTTATTGATCAATTTGTATATATCTAGTTAGAAATCAAGTCTTGTTACTTGATCTATGTGACGCCCCCAAAATAGGTATACACAACCCATTCTGAGTCACCAGATACACGGTACAGAATTCAAATACAAACTTCATTTATACAACTGTTGAACTGTCATAAAAAATACGACAACACAAGCTGTGAGTTTCAATAGAAATAACAGTACTCACACTCCAAACCGATGATACTTTACATAAAGGTACAGTCGATAACTATTTTAGGAATTAATATCTTTGGAAAATGCTCAAAGAATCCTTCATACATGGGAGGCCATGCATCTAAGTTATAATAGATATCATATGACTTGAGCATTATCCTTGGTTGACCAAATAGACCCCAAAGAAGAACGAGAAGATTACTATCTTATTCATTCCAATGGTGTGTATTTTTGACGCTTTCAAAGTCGGGTTCTCATCACCCTGTTGCTGTTCACCAAAATCAATTATTAAGTGACGTATAAAATACGACACACACATCTTAAGTCCTCTGTAAGACCCCAACTTTTATGAATACAAATTAATTTTTCTCGAAATATATTATTGAATATTATGGTGTGGATTTGATATAATGTTATAGTTGTGGGTAATATTTACAAATTTTGCAAAGTCAGCAAGTTGTTATAAAATATTCGATTGGTCGGGGAATATTCATTTTAGCAGGGAATATTCGTTCGACGGCACAATCATTGTTGGACCCCACAAACAGAATTATTGTTGGAGTTAGAAAACGAAAGAATTATCTTTTTATAAAAATAACGACGAAAGTTTTACCGTTAAACTGTTAAAATACCCGGTGGTAAAAGAACAGTGATACGCGTGATTTCATAGTAGCACACGGTATTGATTATTAATGCTTACGTAAGAAGTAACTCAATTATTGCTACAGTAATTACTGCATAATATCTCTGATATTATTGATTCAATTATTATCACAGTATCATCTGTATAATATTTATTATTATTAAATCAGTAATTGAAACGACAAAGTTATTCATATTATTATTTGTAATATTGGCAATGTTTAGAAAGTTCTGTCAAAGAGAGGTTTGGTTACCTAATTACGCGCCAATAGGGAGAAATCCTCATCAAAAAGCCCCCTCTTTCCTGGGAATGATCTGGTTGTTAAATATTGTGAGTTATAATATTAATGATGAATAAGTTCGTGTTGATTAAAGATGAAATTGATATTTTCATTGTGTTGAGATTATTAGTGTTAGTGGAAATCGACATTTATTTCGATAATAATTGATGTCTGGAGGTTGTATTGACCAATCGGGTAATTAATCAGATAAATGAGCAATTAATTGCCATTAATTCACATGCTTATAACTATTTATTCACATGTATGTACTATTAGGGGAGGTGGTGCAAGATTGATAATACTTGCATGACTTGTGACGCCCCCAAAATTAGGTATACATCACCCATCTTGAGTCGCCAGATATATGGTACAGAATTCAAATACAACCGTCGTGTACAATACGACTAAACATAAACTGTGAGTTTGAATACAAATATTGTCTACTAGAGAGTATACAAACTCAAAAAGAGTCCTCATTATAATTATTATCACACTATTTCACAGAATTGTGAAGACTACTAATGCACCATCTAGGACCATCACTTTGTTTCCCGACTAGTCCAGGCTATGTTCTCATTTCCTGAAGAGAACAATGAAAGAAAGGGTGAGCTCAAATAGCCTAGTAAGAAATATTATGACTAAGATAATGCAGAAAAAATTATCCTTAGCCTTCAACAGTATAACAACTGATAGAATATAATAGACAACAAGTTTTAGATCAATAACTGCAGCGGAACAAGCAATCCATTAGAAGAGTCAAGTAGAGTGTAAAATCTACCATCTTCTATGATTTAAAAAGGTTTTTCATCATATTTATCGCTGGGACTCAACTTAATAAATATAATCCACATCATCGAATCACCCCTGCACAACGACCAAGGATATTCTTTAGTATCACGACCATGAATTATCCATGCACTACGGCTTAAGATAATCATGTTTTCATCAACGGTCCTGATCATGCCATAAAACAATTCATCTTTGCTTTACGGCCAAAGAGAATCCATAGCCATAATCATACCAACAACTGTCCATCAATGCACTACGGGCCAATGAAGAATTTTTCCAAATCATTTGTAACATTACGGTTATGATTATACCGAATAATCCCTAGTCATAATCATACCAAGTCCATCTATGCACTACAGGCCACAGATGACTTTCAACATAATATAAACATGAGGATGATGACAATGATATAAGAATTCAATAAAACAAGTTCAAGAATTAATTTATCTAGGAACTGATAACGTCCAAATTGTCAACATGATACTGTTTTGTAGAGTAAAATTCAAGAATGCTCAGAAGAATATTTACATGAAAAGATACTGGAAAAAGTACAAATATCAAGGATATTCCACTAATTTCATGGAGTATAGAAGTTAAAACTTTAACCAACTGAGTATAATAAAGAATGGAATAACAAAAGAAATCACCATGCATGCGGTACTTCACATAGACAAGTTATTCCAACAGAATAATAATAACGGAACCAGGTCAGGCGAAATTCGCACCGACAGGATATTCCAACAGAATAATAAATAACGGAACCAGGTCCGGCGTAAAACGCACAGATTGGATATTCCAACAGAATAATAAATAACGAAACCAGGTCTGGCGTAAAACGCATAGACAGGATATTCCAACAGAATACTAAAGAATGGAATATTAGAAGAATTTCACCATGTATGCAGTACTTTGCATAGACATGTTATTCCAACATAATAATAAAGAATAGAATAACAGAAGAATTTCTCCAAGTATAGGGTAGCCCGCGTATACAGGTTATTCCAACAGAATAATAAAGAATGGAATAACATAAGTTCTCTTCATGAATAGAAAAGAATAACACCCCTTACGAGTACAACAAATAATATTCCCTACCTTAAGAAGAAGAGTACTGGATATATAAGTAGTGAAGTAGTAGAATACTTTTCTTCTTTCTCTCTATAGTTTCTCTCTCTAGAGTTTCAATGAATTCATAAGAAATAATGAATGAATGAGCTTCTATTTATAGAAAAATGGACTGCATACTAACTAACTCATGAACGGTACAGATTGATTTACTTTAATCTGAAGGTCCATATTTAAAGAAAAATCTTTTAAAGAAAATATAATATATTCTATTTATAATCTACTAAAACGAATAACTTTATAAAAAATTTTACTATACAAACACTATGCAGACACTATGCAAACACTATGCATAATAAAATATAATATATTCTAATTATTGTCTAATAAAACAGATAACTTTATAAAAGTATTCTGTTTTATATAAATAAAATTTACTATGCAAAACACTATACAGATACTATGCATAATAGAATATAATATATTTTATTTATAGAATAACTTTATAAAAGTATTCTGTTTTATATAAAAAGATTTTCTGTATTATTATATTAATAATACTAATAAAACAAAACTAAGTGACTTATCACGTAAACATCAATAATCAATACCGTGTGCTACTATGCAACCACGCGTATTACTGTACTTTTATTACCGAGTAGTTCAACAGTTTTAATGGTAAAACTTCTGTCGTTATTCTCATAAAAATATTTTTGTCATTTTCTCAATTCGACAATAATTCCATTGTGGGGTCCACCAATGATTGTACCATCGTACGGATATTCTTCGACAAAAAGAATATTCCCCGACCAATCAAATATTATACAACAACTTGCATACTTTTCAAAGTTTATAAATACTACCCATAACTATAACATTATCTCAAATCCACACCATAATATTCAAAAAAATATTTCAAGAAAATTAAATATTTATTCATAAAATCGGGGGTCTCACATGACTAGATTAAAAATAGAGGTATATATGAAGTATTATACCATAACTATTTTTTTCACATGTATAGAACTATTGATTCAGATGAATGTACAATTAGGGGAGGTGGTGCAAGTTTGATAATACTTGCATGACTAAATTAAAAATGAAGGAAAAGATGAAGGTATTATACTGTAATTTTTCGAGCCCTAAAACGTACAATTATCGAAACTATATTTTTCTATAAATAGAAGCTCATTCTTCTTTCATTCTCACCAATTCACTAAGACTCATACGAGCAATTATAGAGAGAGAAGCTATAGAGAGAAAGAAGAAGAAAAGTCTGTTACTTTCACTATTTCAGTATGCAGTCTTCTTCTGAGGTAAGGAATATTATTTTTTTCAGTATTCATAAGGAATACTATTTTCTTCCATACTCTGTAGTATGTGATTAATATTATTTCGTCTCGTATTCGTGATTATACCCTCATTTTGTTAAAGTATTGCTTCTATACTCCGTAAAATTAGTAGAATTTCCTTGAAATTTGCGCTTCATCTAGTATCGATTTACAAAGATATTTTCTGCACATTCTTGTTAAATTTTAAGCTTTTCATGCCGGAGTACTGTCCATGAGTACTATTCATTTATACGGTACTATTCACGGGGTACTATTCACTAAGTACTCTTCATGGGTACTATTCATAAAGTACTATTCTCGAGTACTATTCACAAAGTACTATTCACGGATACTATTCACGCAATACTATTCACTCGGGTACTATTCACCCGGGGAATTATTCATGACAAAAATTGATTTCTTTGCTATCCAAATCATTTTTGATACAATATTATTCTTAAATTTTACTCCACAAAGCAGTATCATGTTGATAATATGGACATTATTGAATCATGGATAAATTAAATTATAAATCTTTAAAAAATTTATCATTTGCTTTCTTTTAATTGAATTCATATATCATTATCATCATCCCCATGCTTATATTGTGATAAAAGTCATATGTGGCTTACGTGCATAGATGTACTATTGATTGATATGATTATGACCAAGGATTATTCGGTATAATCATGACCATAATGTTACAAATGATGTGATAAAAGTTCTCATTGGCCCGTAGTGCATTGATGAATAGTTGTTGGTATGATCATGACCATTGATGATTACATGAATATCCTTGTCCCGTAGTGCATGGATGATTCGATGATGTGGTTTATTTATTAAGCTGAGTCTCAGCGATAAAGTTAATAAAAAACTTTTTCAATCATAGAAGATAGTAGATATCATGCTTTACTTGACTCTTCTAATTGATTGATTGTTCTGCTGCAGTTAAACTTGATGTTTATTGTATTTTATCAGTTTAACAGTGTTGAAGGATAACGATAATTTATTCTGCAATATCTTAGTCATAATATTTCTTACTGGGCTAGTTGAGCTCACCCTTTTGCTTTCATTATTCTCTTCAAGAAAAGAGAACATAGCCGGGACTAGTCGGGGAACAGAGTGACAGTCCGAGATGGTGGCTATAGTAGTCCTCACTATTTTATGAAGTAGTGCGATAATAAATGTAATGAGGACTTCATTTGAGTTTGAATACTGTCTATGAGACAATATTCATGTAAAAACTCTATGATACGCTGTTGTCGTATTGTATAAAAGAAGTTTGTATTTGATTTATGTACCATGTATTTGACAACTCAGAATGGGTGATGTATATCTATTTTGGGAGCGTCACATCCTCAGTACAATTATATGCTATTTTATAATGTATTGGGAAACTTCCACAGTCTCGGACCATCACACTATTCCCGTGTTATCCTCGCTCGACCTAGTTACACTCCTAATACCTGTAAGGAATTGTGAAGCAAAAGGGTGAGCTCAACAAGCCCGATAAAAAATATTATGACTAAGATAATATAGAACAAATTATCCTTAGTCCTCAACAGGAAAAAATCTGATATAATACAATAGACAACAAGTTTTAGATCAACAACTGCATCGAAAATATCAATCCAATATTAGAAGAGTCAAGTAGAACATAATGTCTACTATCTCCTCCAAATTAAACGTCAATCATTAATATTTTATCCCTGTAATGCCCATCAATAGTTCTTTGATGTACCCAAAATAAAGATAACTTTCATCACCTGTCTTCACCTGAACCACCAAAGATTATAGCTAAATTCACAATTCATATTTGTAATCAAGTAAATCAACAGTACATCTTTGCACTATGAGAAAAAGACATACAACTGTAAAACCAATAATCAATAATTCATCTTTGCACGTAAGCCAAAGATATAAAACTGTAAAACCAATAATCAACCGTCCATCTTTGTAAGTAAGCCAAAGATATACAACTGTAAAACTAATAATCAACAGTCCATCTTTACACGTAAGCCAAAGATATACAACTATAAAACCAATAATCAATAATCTATCTTTGCACGTAAGCCAAAGATGATTTTTACCACATCATTTGTCTGTAAAATAAATAATCCACATCACCAAATTATCCATGCACTACGAGCCAATAATATTTGTTAATATCACATCCATGAATTATCCATGCACTATGGGCCAGGGATATTCGTTATTAACACCAGTGGTCATAATCATACCAAACAACTGTCCATCAATGCACTACGAGCCAAGATGACCTTTACAACATTATTTGTAATATTACAGGTCATGATTATACCGATACATAATTCATGTCATAATCATACCAGTCAACAGTCCATCTATGCACTACGGGCCAAAGATGACTTTCATTACAATTAAAGCATGAGAATGCTGACAATGATATAATCATCAATCAAATGAAATCAATGATAAATATTAAAGATGTGAGACCCCAGATTTTATGAATAAAGATTTAATTTTCTCGAAATATTTTTTTAATATTATGGTGTGGATTTGAGATAATGTTATAGTTGTGGGTAGTATTTATAAATTTTGAAAAGTATGCAAGTTGTTGTATAATATCCGATTGGTCGGAGAATATTCTTTTTGTCGGGGAATATCCGTACGATGGTACAATCATTGGTGGACCCCGCAACAGAATATTGTCGGATGGAGAAAACGATAAAAATATTTTTATGAGAATAACGACGGAAGTTTTACCGTTAATACTGTTGAACTACTCGGTAATAAAATTACAGTAATACGCGTGGTTGCATAGTAGCACACGATATTGATTATTGATGCTTATGTGATAAGTCACTCAGTTTTGTTTTATTGGTATTATTATTGTAATAAAACAGAAAAGCTTTTTATATAAAACGGAATACTTTTATAAAGTTATTCGTTTTATTAGGCTAATAGTAAAATCTTTTTATATAAAACAGAATACTTTTATAAAGTTATCTGTTTTATTAGACAATAATTAGAATATATTATATTTTATTATTCATAGTGTTTGCATAGTGCCTGCATAGTATTTGTATAGTAAAATCTTTTATAAAGTTATTCGTTTTATTAGATTATAAATAGAATATATTATATTTTATTTGAAAGATTTTGCTTTAAATATGGACCGTCAGATTAAAGTAAATCAATTTGGACCGTTCACGAGTTAGTTACTATGCAGTCCATTTTCTCTATAAATAGAAGCTCATTCCTTTATTATTTCTTACGAATTCACTGAAACTCTAGAGAGATAAACTATAGAGAGAAAGAAGAAAAGTATTTTGCTAGTTCACTAGTCATATATCCAGTACTCTTCTTCTTAAGGTAGAGGATATTTTTTGTTGTACTCGTAAGGGGTATTATTTCTTTTGTATTTATGAAGAGAACTTCTGTTATTCCATTATTTATTATTCTGTTGGAATAACCTGTATACGCGGGCTACCCTATAATTGGTAAAATTCTTCTGTTATTCCATTCTTTATTATTCCGTCAGAATATCCTGTTTGTGCGTTTTACGCCAGACCTGGTTCCATTCTTTATTATTCTATTGGAATATCCTGTCTGTGCATTTTACGCCGGACCTGGTTCCGTTATTTATTATTCTGTTAGAATATCCTGTCGGTGCGTATTACGCCGGACCTGGTTCCGTTATTTAGTATTCTGTTGGAATAACCTGTTTATGCGAAGTACCGCATGCATAGTGATTTCTGTTGTTATTCCATTCTTTGTTATTCTGTTAAAACATCCTGTCGGTGCGAATTTCGCCTGACCTGGTTCCGTTATTATTATTCTGTTGGAATAACCTGTCTATGCAAAGTACCACATGCATGGTGATTTCTTTTATTATTCCATTCTTTATTATACTCAGTTGGTTAAAGTTTTGACTTCTATACTCCATGAAATTAGTGGAATATCCTTGATATTTGCACTTCATCCAGTATCTTTTCAAGGAAATATTCTTCTGAGCATTTTTGAATTTTTACTCCACAAAGCAGTATCATGTTGACAATTTGAACGTTATTGGTTCCTGGATAAATTAATTCTTGAACTTGTTTTATTGAATTCTTATATCATTGTCATCATCCTCATGTTTATATTATGTTGAAAGTCATCTGTGGCCTGTAGTTCATAGATGGACTTGTTATGATTATGACCAGGGATTATGCAGTGTAATCATGACCGTAATGTTGTAAGTGATGTGAAAAAAAAGTCTTCATTGGCCCGTAGTGCATTGATGGACAGTTTTTGGTATGATTATGGCTATGGATTCTCTTCGGCCAAGGGTGCAAAGATGAATTGTTTTATGCATGATCAAGACCGTTGATGAAAACACGATTATCTTTGGCCCGTAGTGCATGGATAGTTCGTGGTCGTGATACTAAAAAATATACTTGGCATGTAGTGCAGGGATGATTTGATGATGTGGATTATTTATTGAGCTGAGTCTCAGCGATAAAAGTGATGAAAAACCTTTTAAATCATAGAAGATAGTAGATTTTATTCTCTATTTGACTTTTCTAATGGATTGCTTGTTCCGCTGCAGTTAAACTTGATGTTTGTTATATTGTATCAGTTTAACACTGTTGAAGGCTAACGATAAATTATTCTGCATTATCTTAGTCATAATATTTCTTACTGGCTAGTTGAGCTCACCCTTTTGCTTTCATTGTTCTCTTCAGGAAATGAGAACGTAGCAGAGACTAGTTGGGGGAAACAGAGTGATGGTCCTAGATGGTGCATTAGTAGTCCTCACTATTCTGTGAAATAGTGTGATAATAAATATAATGAGGACTCCATTGAGTGTGGATATTATCTAGATGACAATATTTGTATTAAAACTCACAGCCTATATTTTGTCGTATTTTACATGACTGTTGTATAATTAAGTTGTATTTGAATTTTGTTCCATATATTTGGCGACTCAAGATGGGTGATGTATACATATTTTGGGGGCGTCACAAAAGATTTTGAATTTATCTAGAATTTAAAAATGTCAAAATTTTCAACGTGATAACTGCTTTGTGGAGTAAAATTCAAGAATAATATTCATGTATCAAAAATAATTTGGACATAAAAGAAATAAATTTTTGTCGTGAATAGTACCCCAGTTGAATAGTACCCTAGTGAATAGTACTTTATAAATAGTACCATATGAAAAGTACCGTATGTATGAATAGTGCCGTATGTATGAATAGTACCCATGAATAGTACTCCGGTATGAAAAGCTTACAATTTAAGAAGAATGTTCAGAAAAATATTTCTGTGAAATGATACTAGATGAAGCATAAATTTTAAGGATATTCTACTAATTTCAAGGAGTATAGAAGCATCACTTATCAAAATAAGTGTAGAAATAGGAGTATGAAACGAAATAATATTACTTACATATTACAGAGTATGGAAGAAAATATTATTTCTTACGAATATTAAACAAAAATAATATCCCTTACGAATATTGAACAAAAATAATATTTCTTACGAATATTAAACGAAGATAATATCCCTTATGAACATTGAACGAAAATAATATTATTTACGAATATTGAACGAAAATAATATTCATATGAATACGAAAAATAATATCTCTTATGAATATGAAATAAATAATACCATTTACCTTAAAATAAGAGTAATTCTGACTGGTATAGCGGAGATATTCTTGAAGAAAACTTATATTGTTTTCTACACTCAAAGCTTCCTTAAACTCAAAAGAAATACGCTCAATATTACAGAAGAAGAATTCTTTGATTCTGGTGTGATTTTCATTTCTAAACAAAGCATCCTATTTATAGGAGAATGACATGATACTATTTGAAATAATCACGGGTGAAAAGTTTAGAAAACTCACGGGCGCAGTTCAACCAAATTCAACGATTTTTTTTGATTTTACTATGCAGCACTATGCACACACTATACAAATACTATACATTACTATGCAATCAAATAAAATATAATATATTCTATTTTATATAAAAAATAAAACTTCTAATATATATATATATATATATATATATATATATATATATATATATATATATATATATAAGTAATAAAACAAAATTGAGATAACTTTCTCTCGACGATTTTGAAAAATGAGTAAATGGGTGTCCATGTAATAAGTCAAACTTATAATAAATACTTTATAAAAACCCCCTCTATTTATCTCAATTAACTTGGCTTCACTAAACACATTTTTAATAACATTTATTCATCATTAATATTATAACTCGTAATATTAATAACCAGATTATTCCCAGGAAAGATGAGGCTTTCCGATAAGGACTTCTCTTTATCGACACACAATTAAATGACCAAACCCCTTTCCTCGATAGAACGTTCTAGATATTGTTAATAATGCAAATAATAATATGAATAACTGTGTCGTCTCAATTATTGATTTAATAATATAAAATATTATGCAGATGATACTGTAACAATAATTGAATCAATAATATGAGATACTATGCATCAACTACTATTTCAATAATTGAATAAAACTGAGTGACTTCTCACATAAGCATTAATAATCAAAAATACTGTACAATACCGTATGCTACTACGCAACCACGCGTATTACTGTACTTTTATCACCGGGTATTTCAACAGTTAACGGTAAAAATTCTGCAGTTATTTTTATAAAAAGTTATTTTTGTCATTTTCTAACTCTGACAGTAATTCTGTTGTGGGGTCTACCAATGATTGTGCCTTCGTACGAATATTCCCTGATAAAACGAATATTCCCCGACCAAACGAATATTGTATGACAACTTGCTTACATTGTAAAATTTTCACATATCACCCTTAACTTTAACCTTTTATCAATTTAACCATTTACTAAATAGAATAATAATTATAAGAACATTGAATACTTTCATTTCATAAAATTTGGAGTCTTACAATCTACTTGGATCTAGCCGGGTCTAGCCCTTAATCGGTTCATGAGCTTCAGAGCTCGAACCCCCATGCTAGATCGACTTAGATATAGGATAGATCTAGTCATTTAAAAGCTTTCAATCGATTTTTGTTACTCCGTAGAGCTATAGATCTATATCTAGTGGTGAGGGGGTCCTAAATATCTGTGATAGGAATTTCAATCATTGAATCACCTAATAACGGGTTTAAGATACATTATATAAGCCCAAGCATATTAATGTGAGCCTAGGAATCCCGGGGTTAAGATCTAATAATCGGATTTTAACTAGATTCCCACGATGGACATTTTGTTTAAAATGTAATATTCAACCACACAAACCATTGTATACGTAATACTCGGCCTTAAAACGACTTCGAGGGCTTTATCATGAAAAATTAAATTTAAGGCCTCTTGATAATGAAAAATTATGACTGTAGGTGCTTGGATCTATCGAGATGGCTTTTATGCCAGGAGATGGCCCGACTCTTTTTTATGCTTGTTTTCATGAATTATCACTCAAAATGATTTTCAAACCAAAACCGCAAAGAGCTTGTATAAAAATAAAGGGCTCCAGGGATAGAAAAACTTAAGGTTAATAATCGGAAGTATCAAAGGACCTTCATTCCTATTTGGCGAATGATTTGAGAACCATGTTTTCCAAAACCTCATTTCAATATACTTTGTCTAAAAATGAACTTTTCTTTAAATCAAATCTTTCGTGCATAGGTCCAAAGAGGTTCAACACTACTTTTAATATAACGCCGCTCATAGGTTAAAGCAAGGCTTAGAACAACCTTTAAAATCAAAAGCACTTAACACATTTAAAATAAATATCAAAAGAATTTCTAAAATCACACACACACACACACGCTTTATGCTTAGGAAAATCAATAAGATGCGATAATCGTATTTTCACAGAAGTCAGGGGGTGCCTAACACCTTTCCATCACTTAAGAAAGCCCCCGAACTCTATGAATCTCGACTTCCAGACCAATTAAGCGGATTCATATGTCGACGCTGGGGAACTCACTTCCTAATTTTGTTTCTACCTTTTAGTCTTTCGTTAGGTCGATTAATTTATTTAAAGGGTGAGTTTTAGGAAAAGACCAAAATACATGTCGACGATTTTGAAAAGATTGATTTTATATGATTAGGCCGAATTAGACAGAGTCGACATTTGGTATGAGTTCAAAAGGATGTACCAACTCATCCAGATTTTTGGAGGGTTTCACAATGTGGCCCAATATGTGTGGGAGATATCGTTTACACTCCTAAATTAACCTCACTTTCACTTTACAAATTCAAACAATTAGCACAGTAGTAAGCAAGGATTGATCCCACAGAGAGTATTTTGTTTTATATTTATTCTATGATTTTTAATGAAAAAGGGATTTTGAATTAATTAACTAAATTAACAAAAATAAACCAATAAGAATAAATAATGAATAAAAAGCTTTAGTTCTTCAGTTCAGTATCACCTTTTTACAACAATAGAATAATCAAGTGTAACATTATTTACCCTTCAATGAAACTAGCTAATAGCCCTAGGTAATAACAAGCTCTGTTACCCGAAAATCCCCTTAGATTGTCACTCAATGAAACAAGCTCTTCATAAGATTCTAACAATTATATTGTGATGCCCCCCAAAATTAGGTATACATCACCCATCTTAGGTCACCAAATACATGATACAGAATTCAAATACAACTTACTAATACAACTGTCGTGTACAAAACATAAACTGTGAGTTTGAATACAAATATTGTCTACTAGAGATTATACAAACTCAAAAGGAGTCCTCATTACAATTATTATCACTCTATTTCACAGAATAGTGAGGACTACTAATGCTATCCTCTGGACCATTACTCCGTTCCCCGACTTGTCCCGGCTATATTCTCATTTCTCGAAGAAAATAGTGAAAGAAAGGGTGAGCTCAACTAGCCCAGTAAGAAATATTATGACTAAGATAATGCAGAATAAATTATCATTAGCCTTTAACAATGTTAAACTGATAAAATATAATAAACATCAAGTTTAACTGCAGCGGAACCAACAATCCATTAAAAGAGTCAAGTAGAAAATAAAATCTACTATCTTTTATGATTTAAAAGGATTTTCATCACTGTTATAGCTGAGACTCAATTTAATAAATATTCCACATCATCGAATCACCCCTGCATTAGGGCCAAAGATATTCTTTAGTATCACGACCACAGTTATCCATGCACTACGGGCCAAGAATATTTGTCTATTCATTACTGGTCATGATCATGCCAACAACTGTCCATCAATGCACTACGAGCCAATGAGGATTTTTACCACATCATTTGTAACATTACGGTCATGATTACACCGAATAATCCTTGGTCATAATCATACCAAGTCCATCTGTGCACTACAGGCCACAGATGACTTTCAACATAATATAAACATGAGGATGATGACAATGATATAAGAATTCAATAAAACAAGTTCAAGAATTATTTTATCCAGGAATTATTAACGTCCAAATTGTCAACATGATACTACTTGGTAGAGTAAATTCAAGAATACTTAGAAGAATATTTCCAATAAAGGATACTGGATGAAGCGCAAATATCAAGGATATTCCACTAATTTCATGGAGTATAGAAGTCAAAGTTTTAACCATCTGAGTATAATAAAGAATGGAATAACAAAAGAAATCACCATGCATGCGATAGACCGCACAGGCAGGTTATTCCAACAGAATAATAAATAACGGAACCAGGTCTGGCGTAAAACACACAGACATGATATTCTAACAGAATAATAAAGAATGGAACCGGGTCCGGCGTAAAAAACACAGACAGGATGTTCCAACAGAATAATAATAAAGACGAAACCAGGTCCAGTGTAAAACACACAGACATGATGTTCTAACAGAATAATAGAATAATGTCACCAAGTATAGGGTAAACCGCGTATACAGGTTATTCCAAAAGAATAATAAGCAATGGAATAACAACAGTTCTCTTCATGAATAAGAAAGAATAACACCCCTTATTTTAGTAGGAGATTGAATACTGCAGTAGTGTAGTAACAGAATACTTATCTTCTTTCTCTCTTATTCTCTCTATACTTTTTCTCTCTATAGCTTGAATGAATTCGTGAAAAATAATGAAGCACTAGGTCTCTATTTATAGAAGATTTCTAGCTTAGCACTTGCCATGTGAAAAGGCAAGTGGCTTGACGACTGATGATGTGAAAAGAAAAGTGGTTTGATGCCTGTAATGTGAAACGACAATTGGTTCGACGCCTGTAATGTGAAACGACAAGTGGTTCGACGCCTGTAATATGAAATGACAAGTGGTTTGACGACTGGTAAAGGTAATTACTATTGACGAAGGTAATTACTATTGACGAAGGTAATTACTATTAACGAAGAGACTCTTAGATGATGACATATGGCCCCCCCTATAAAATAACCAAACTTACCACAAACGTCTCATAACAGACTCTTTATACACATCAAGGATTGAATAAATATTAGCACAAATCATTTTATTTTTAATCAACACATATTTAATCTTTCAACAATTATTAATCATTTATAACTTATCGTCTCAATTATTGATTTAATAATATAATATATTATACAGATGATACTGTGAAAATAATTGAATCAATACTATAAGAGATATGATTCAGCAATTACTGTAGCAATAATTGAGTATAGCTGAGTGACTTCTCACGTAAGCATCAATAATCAATACCGTGTGCTACTATGCAACCACGCGTATTACTATACTTTTACTACCGAGTAGTTCAACAGTTTTAACGGTAACACCTCCGCCGTTATTTTTATAGAAAGATAATTTTGGCGTTTTCTAACTACGACAATACTTTCGTTGTGGGATCCACCAATGATTGAGCCGTCGTACGAATATTCCCCGACAAAAAGATTATTCCCCGACCAAATGAATATTTTATAATAACTTGCTTACTTTGCAAAATTTATAAATATTACCCACAACTATTATATCAATTTTACTCCATAATATTCAAAAATAATATTTATAGAAAATTCATCTTTATTTATAAAAGTTGGGGTCTTACAACCTCCCCTTCTTATGAAATTTCTCCCTCGAAATTAGGGTACGTACCTGGTATGTCAAAGAGGTAACGATACCTTGATTTCATTTCAGATTCTAACTCCCAAGTCATTTCCTCAACATCGTGGTTTCTCCACAAAACTTTGACTTGAGGTATAACCTTGGAGCGTAGAATATGTTCATTCTTATCCAAGATTTGAACAAGAACCTCTTCATACATCAAATCTTCCGCTATTTCGTCCGATTCTAACTCAATAATATGGTTCGGGTCTTTCACATATTTACGTAACATGGATATGTGAAACACGTTATGAACACGAGACATACTTGGCAGTAAAGCGAGTCTATAGGCCACAGTTTCTACTCGATCGAGGATTAAAAATGGGCTGATGAATCGAGGATTGAGTTTTCCTCTCTTTCCAAATCTTGTAACTCCTTTCCATGGAGCAACACGTAACAACATATGATCTCCTATATCGAATTCCACGTCCTTTCGATGAAGATCAGCATAACTCTTTTATCGATTTTGTGAGGTTTTTATACGTTGTCGGAACGTTTGAATCTTTTCCGTAGTCATACGTACCAACTCTGGTCCCAACAACGTTGCTTCACCCACCTCATCCCAGCATACTGGAGAACGACACTTTCTTCCATACAACGCTTCGAATGGAGCCATGCCAATACTTGCTTGATAACTGTTGTTGTAGGAAAACTCCACTAATGGTAAGAACTTGTCCCAACTTCCCTTGAAATCAAGGACACATAGTCTTAATAGATCTTCAAGAGTTTGAATAGTCCTATCCGACTGTCCGTTCGTCTGAGGATGATATGCCGAGCTAAATCGTAAGTCTGTGCCCATAGCTTTTTACAAACTAACCCAAAATCGTGAAGTAAATCTTGGGTCTCGATTAGAAACTATGGATACCGGCATACCATGCAGTCTTACAATCTCATTTATGTACATACGAGCAAGACGTTCAAGTGTATAAGTTTCTTGTATCGGTAAGAAATGAGCAGACTTGGTCAATCTATCAACAATGACCCAAATCGCATCTATGCCTTGAGAAACCTTAGGAAGATCGGTAACGAAATCCATGGTAATTTGCTCCCACTTCCATTCTGGAATTTCAAGTGGTTGCAATGGACCTTTTGGTACTTGATGCTCCACTTTAACTTGTTGACAATATAGACACCTTGAGATAAACAACGCTATCTCTCTCTTCATATTGCTCCACCAAAATGTATGACGAATATCATGATACATTTTGGTACTCCCAGGATAGATTGCAAACGGTGTGTTGTGCGCCTCCATCATGATTTTATACTTTAAATCAGGGTCGTTAGGAACACAAAGTCTGGAGTTAACTCGAAGTATTCCTTCTTCATCGATTCTTGCTTCCAGCATAACACCTTCTTGTACTTTCTTCCCCATACGCATCAGCTCCAGGTCTGTAGCTTGAGCAGCTTTAACTTTATCGATTAAAGTTGGTTCTAATCGTATATTCGCTATCATCACATGTGTCCTTGAAGTCTTTAACTCTATCTTTATCCTTTGCAAGTCACACAAAATGGGCCTTTGCGTTGACAATATCGCACTCATACTTGCATATGATCTTCTACTTAATGCGTCAGCTACCACGTTCGCTTTTCCAGGATGGTATTGGATGGTATGATCATAATCTTTCAACAGTTCAAGCCAACGTCGTTGTTGCATGTTGAGTTCCTTTTGAGTGAAGAAATATTTGAGGCTTTTATGATCCGTTAAGATCTCCACTTTCTCCCCATACAAGTAATGCCTCCAAATTTTAAGTGCAAAGACAACAGCTGCTAACTCTAGATCATGAGTAGGATAATTCCTCTCATATTCTTTGAGTTGTCGCGAGGCATAGGCTATGACTTTTCCATATTGCATGAGAACACATCCCAACCCTTTTCCTGAAGCATCACTGTAGATGACAAATCCCTCCGAGCCAGATGGTATTGTCAGAACAGGTGCTGAAATAAATCTCCTATTGAGTTCTTGAAAACTATTCTCACATTCTTCGCTCCAACTGAACTTTGTATCTTTCCGAGTCAGCTGAGTCAATGGAGTAGCGATTCGAGAAAATCCTTCCACGAATCTCCGATAATAACCAGCTAAACCGAGAAAGCTACGTACTTTGGTCACTGATTTAAGTTTCTCCCAGCTTTGAATAGCTTCAATCTTTGCTGGGTCAACAGATATTCTATGACTTGATACCACGTGCCCAAGGAATGGTACTTCCTCAAGCCAGAACTCGCATTTCTTCAACTTGGCATAAAGCTTATATTCACGAAGCTTTTGGAGTGTCAGCCTCAAGTGTTGCTCATGATCTTCACGGCTTTTGGAATAAATAAGGATGTCATCAATAAAGACGACCACAAAGTGATCCAAATATTCCTTGAATACTCGGTTCATTATATCCATGAAGGCAGCAGGAGCATTAGTCAATCCAAAGGACATGACTAGGAATTCATAATGCCCGTACCTAGTTCTGAAAGCCGTCTTTGGAATGTCATCGGTTCTAATCTTCAATTGGTGATGTCCGGAACGAAGATCAATCTTTGAAAAGAATTTGGCTCCTTGCAACTGGTCAAACAAGTCATCAATACATGGCAATGGATACCTATTTTTGATGGTGACATGATTCAACTCCCGATAATCAATACAAAGTCGCATACTCCCATCTTTCTTCTTCACAAATAGAACAGGAGCACCCCAAGGAGAAGTACTAGGATGAATAAAGCCAATGTCTAACAATTCCTGCAGTTGGGTCTTTAACTCCTTAAGTTCAATAGGAGCCATTCGATATGGTACTTTGGAAATGGGTTTTGTACCGGGTTCAAGGTCGATACAAAATTCAATTTCACGCTGTGGGGGTAGGCCATGAAGTTCTTCGGGGAATACGTTAGGAAATTTATTAACAATAGAAATATCGTTCAAAACTAACGTATTTTTGTTTAAATCTGTGACATGAGCTAAGAAAGCTTGACATCTGTTTTTTAATAAATGAATAGCTTTATGGCTTGAGATGACCGTGATTGATTTTATTGGTTTGGTCGCTTGAATTCGCATAATAGGTTGATTAGGAATATGAAAGCTAACAACCTTACGAAAACAATCAATTTTTGCATGATGAGTAGTTAACCAATCAATCCCTAGAATCACGTCAAATGCAAGTATTTTTAATGAAATAATATCGACAGGTAATGTGAGGGTACTGATTTGAACCAAACAAGACTTATAAACAGTGTATGTAATGAAGGTTTCTCCCAACAAAGTTTCCACAGATAAGTCAAAGTCTAATTTCTCCGGAGTCAAATTTAATCAATGAGCGCAAGTAGGAGAAATAAAAGAATGGGTAGAACAGGTATCAAATAAAGTATAGACTTCATTAGAGTTTATGATAAGCTTACCCGTGATGACCTTATTCGGGTTCCTTTCTTTCTGGGAGGTCACAACAAACGCTCTCCCTTACACTACCGGCTTTGACCTTTCTGGGACGGCCTTTGGTGTCTCCATCCTAGCTGAATTTGTCTTCGGTGAACGACAAAATCGGGCTAAGTGACCTTCTCTTCCACAATTATAACATGCTTTGGACGACATCACACAATTTGGACTGATGTGTCCCTCCCCTCCGCATTTGAAGCATATGATAGGTGGTATTTCTCCTTCCTTATCAACGGGTGCTGGTGCTGACGTCTTCCCATCATTGTTGAATCTCCTCTTCTTGAAATGTCTATTCTTATTGTTTTGGCCCTGATTACCACCGAAGTGGTTACCATTTTTGTCCTTTTTATTCCCTCCACGCTTGTTGTCACCGCTTCGATGACTACTCTCGCTGGTATTATAATTTTTTCGGCTGCTCTCTTTTAGTTGCGTTGACTCGTTATCGCGCTCCACTAACTGAGCCCTATTTACAACATCTGAATACAAACATTCGCGCCATTCTTTCTTCATTATCCACCAAGTGGGACGTAAACCGTGATAACTCCGCAAATTTTGCCTCGTATTGCGACACAGTCATATTTTTTTGTTCCAACTTGATAAACTCCACCTCCTTCATGTGGCGAATACTTTCGGGAAAGTATTTGTCGTTGAACAGCTCCTGGAACTTCTGCCAAGATATCTTCAGTACAGCAGGTTGAGTACGTTTTACCGATTCCCACCAGTAATCTGCCTCTCCGAGCAACATAAAGGCGGCAAAGGGAACCGTTTGCTCCTCGGAGCATCCCAAGATATCAAATATCTTGGTGATCTGCTTTATCCATGCTTCTGCCATAAGTGATTTTGGTTCTCCTTTAAACTCCGGTGGTCCCAGCTCCTTGAACTGTTTAGCGGTGACCGCCCAAGAGTTTCCACCTACGTTTTGGACAAGAGCCGCTCTCGCCTGCTGTTGCATGAATTGCATAAAGCCTCTGAACATTTGATCATTCATCATTTGGTCAGTGTTGTTGTTTGCATGAGGATTGTCGCCATCCTGATGCACATTATCCTGATTATTGATATATGGTTAATCAATGGTCGCCTGTGCTCCATTGCTAATCTCAACATTCTCAGATGTAATTTTCAGATACTGCCACAAAACAAAAGGTTAATTGACATGTAACATATTATCCCTATATTCTGACCGACTAATAAAATAGCACATAATCTTAGGTAGGTCATAATAGCGAAGGAATTCCCCGTCTCTCCCCTCCTAGTACTATTCTCACATCTTAGCTAGGGATCATATCCCTAAGCTTTGATACCAACTGTGACGTCCCCAAAATTAGGTAAACATCACCCATCTTAGGTCGCCAGATACATGATACAGAATTCAAATACAACTTACTAATACAACTGTCGTGTACAAAACATAAACTGTGAGTTTGGATACAAATATTGTCTACTAGAGATTATAAAAACTCAAAAGGAGTCCTCATTACAATTATTATCACTCTATTTCACATAATAGTGAGGACTACTAATGCTATCCTCTGGACCATTACTCCGTTCCACGACTCGTCCCAGCTATATTCTCATTTCCTGAAGAGAACAGTGAAAGAAAGGGTGAGCTCAACTAGCCTAGTAAGAAATATTATGACTAAGATAATGCAGAATAAATTATCATTAGCCTTTAACAGTGTTAAACTGATAAAATATAATAAACATCAAGTTTAACTGTAGCGGAACCAACAATCCATTAAAAGAGTCAAGTAGAAAATAAAATCTACTATCTTTTATGATTTAAAAGGATTTTCATCACTGTTATAGCTGAGACTCAATTTAATAAATATTCCACATCATCGAATCACCCCTGCATTACGACCAAAGATATTCTTTAGTATCACGACCACAGTTATCCATGCACTACGGGCCAAGAATATTTGTGTATTCATCAATGGTCATGATCATGCCAACAACTGTCCATCAATGCATTACGGGCCAATAAGGATTTTTACCACATCATTTGTAACATTACGGTCATGATTACACCGAATAATCCCTGGTCATAATCATACCAAGTTCATCTGTACACTACAGGCCATAGATGACTTTCAACATAATATAAACATGAGGATGATGACAATGATATAAGAATTCAATAAAACAAGTTCAAGAATTACTTTATCCAGGAATTATTAACGTCCAAATTGTCAACATGATACTGCTTTGTAGAGTAAAATTCAAGAATACTTAGAAGAATATTTCCATGAAAGGATACTGGATGAAGCGCAAATATCAAGGATATTCCACTAATTTCATGGAGTATAGAAGTCAAAGTTTTAACCAACTGAGTATAATAAAGAATGGAATAACAAAAGAAATCACCACGCATGCGATAGACTACACAGGCAGGTTATTCCAATAGAATAATAAATAACGGAACCAGGTCCGGCGTAAAACGCAGAGACAGGATATTTCAACAGAATAATAAAGAATGGAACCAAGTCTGGCATAAAACACACAGACAAGATATTCCAACAGAATAATAAAGAATGGAACCAGGTCCGGCGTAAAACATATAGACAGGATGTTCCAACAGAATAATAATAAAGACGGAACCAGGTCCGGTGTAAAACACACAGACATGATGTTCTAACAGAATAATAGAAGAATGTCACCAAGTATAGGGTAAACCGCGTATACAGGTTATTCCAACAGAATAATAAGTAATGGAATAACAACAGTTCTCTTCATGAATAAGAAAGAATAACACCCCTTACTTTAGTAGGAGATTGAATACTGCAGTAGTGTAGTAACAGAATACTCTTCTTCTTTCTCTCTTATTCTCTCTATACTTTTTCTCTCTATAGCTTGAATGAATTCGTGAAAAATAATGAAGCACTAAGTCTCTATTTATAGAAGATTTCTAGCTTAGCACTTGCCATGTGAAAAGGCAAGTGGCTTGACGACTGATGATGTGAAAAGAAAAGTGGTTTGACGTCTGTAATGTAAAACGACAATTGGTTCGATGCCTGTAATGTGAAACGACAAGTGGTTCGACGCCTGTAATATGAAATGACAAGTGGTTTGACGACTGATAAAGGTAATTACTATTGACGAAGGTAATTACTATTAACGAAGAGACTCTTAGATGATGACATATGCCCCCCCCCCATAAAATAACCAAACATACCACAAACGTCTCATAAAAGACTCTTTATACACATCAAGGATTGAATAAATATTACCACAAATCATTTTATTTTTAATCAACACATATTTAATCTTTCAACAATTATTAATCATTTATAACTTGTCGTCTCAATTATTGATTTAATAATATAATATATTATACAGATGATACTGTGACAATAATTGAATCAATAATATAAGAGATATGATGCAGCAATTACTGTAGCAATAATTGAGTATAGCTGAGTGACTTCTCATGTTAGCATCAATAATCAATACCGTGTGCTACTATACAACCACGCGTATTACTGTACTTTTACTACCGGGTAGTTCAACAGTTTTAACGGTAACACCTCCGCCGTTATTTTTATAGAAAGATAATTTTGTCGTTTTCTAAATACGACAATACTTCCGTTGTGGGGTCCACCAATGATTGAGCCGTCGTACGAATATTCCCCGACCAAACGAATATTTTATAACAACTTACTTACTTTACAAAATTTATAAATATTACCCACAACTATTATATCAATTTTACTCCATAATATTCAAAAATAATATTTATAGAAAATTCATCTTTATTTATAAAAGTTGGGGTCTTACATATATAACTTAGAGCAAGCTCTCTAGATTTAATATAACAGCAACATTAAGAACTAGGGAATTAGACTGTTCTAAGTAACAAACACATAAGCTCAGATTATTTAACTTGTCTTCTGATAATCATAGCAATACTCAAAAGCTTGTCCACAATCAGGTATTACTAATTACTACTTGTGATTAGGAACAATATGAATTACACGCAATATTATTCCTTGATCTAGTATATGATATTCGTTAACCAACTAAATCCTACAAAAATAAAATAGTTAAGCCAAATAGCATTCAAAAATTAAATTAGATTATCAAGAATGAATTTCATGTGAGAATGAATAAATAATGAATACTTAATTAACCATTAATTATAAATAAGGTTCAACATCCCTTAGAACTGAATAAAAAGAATTTAACTCATGTCTTCAATCCTCCAATGTTGTAGATGAGAGAATGTAGTAGATGATTGAATGAATAAAATCCTGACTATCATCCTCTATTTATAGTGCTAGACAAAGACCTAAATCCTGTGGGAATTAGAAATTCAAATTCTAAAAGGAATTACAAATCATAACTAGTTTCCATAAAGAAATAGAATCTAATTTGAAAATAAATCTTAGTCTAAAAGATATCCTAAATCTAATAAAAATATCAATCCAATTCCATGTAGAAATCTGCAAAAATTTGATTTTAGAAACTTTCCAAAAATCCATGATTTCCCAAAATTCCCGCTCAAAATCGCCCATATTTCCTGCTACGACGTCCTTTGGTAAAACAATCATAACATTTGATCCGGGAGGATTTACGGGGTTTTCTACCTATCAAATCGAAGCTCTCGACGAGATCTACAACTTTACTACTTTGAGAATTAACAGATTCTAGCTGAACCGAGGACAAAATCGGGATCCAAGTGACTGCTGTGTAAATTACAACTTCCAAACTTTGAGGTTCAACGTCCGTTTAGTAAAAAGATCATAACTTTTTTATATGAATTCCGATTGAGACAATTCAAGATGTTCCGGAAAGCTAATAAAGAGCTCTACAATACAATTCAGGTCCCAAGCCCAAAACATGCATTCAACTTAATTCTAAAAACCCTGCAATTTTCCTTTTTTCTTGTTTCAGTTCTAATTCTTTCTGAAATCATTAAACACCTTAATAAGCTCATATATACATGAAACATGCAATAAAACTAAACATAAAGGAATAAAAATAAAAGAATAGTATGCACTCATCAATTTTACAATAAAATTGGTCTGGAACTCGAGATTCATTGAGTTCGGGGGCTTGCTTAAGTGAGGGGAAGATGTTAGGTACCCCCCCCCCAACTTCTGTGAAACACAGTTATCGCGCCTTTTTAATTCCCTAAATATGAAAAGTGTGTGTGTATGTGTGTGTAATTTTGAATGGTTCTTGATTTCTTTATTTTGGAAGTAGTGTTGTGCACCTTTTAACCTATTCCGGAAGGGTTTGGTTTAAAGAAAAGTTCATTTTTAGATTAAATATATGAAAGTGATATTTTGAAAAGATGGTTTTCAAACCTTTCGCCAAATAGGAATCGAAGCCCTTTTATACTTCCAATTTTAACTTGGAATAAGCCTTCTTTTAATCCTAGAAGTGGCTTTGTTTGATTTTTATTTGGATACGAAACATCCTGGGTGGTGGTGGTTTAGAACTCGGGGTTTTAATTGCTTGATTTTTTCTTAAGTCTATCCATCCCGACGTGTTCTAAATTTTATAAGATATTCGTTAATTTTATTCAAAAATCATGTTGGGTGGTGAAATGGAAACTATAAACTACAAGGGTCGGCTCCTTGTTGGCATGAAAGCCATTTAAGTAGGCCCGAGCACCTACAACCACGATTTCACTATTATGGGGCCTTAAATCTGGATCCCGTTTTAAAGCCCAAGATTACATGTATAATGGATGACAAACTGATAGTACAACTGAAATGAGTCCATCATGGGAACTGAGTAGACATCCGTTTGGAGGATCTTTGACCCCATGCTTCCTAGGCTCATATGGTATTATTCCAAAGTATGCACGAAATAGATATTAAAACATAATATATATATATATATGCTTCCTCACTCCGCTAACAAGTGATTTATCGATTAAACCCTTGCACGTGAGTAGTTAGGTTTCCCACTTCCACTTGATATAGGTCTAGGGTAGCACGAGGTAGAAAAATACTTGCATAGATAGAAAATATAGATATACCTAGATCTAAGCCAATTTAGCTCAAAGTTTGAAGATATGACTCTCTTGAATCAGTTAAATGCTAGATCCAACTAGATCCAGGATAGATCTAGTCAAAATAATTCGTATACCAACTATATGCACAAACTGATATGTAAAAAGTTAGATCTATGCACAACCTAGCTGTATATATATATATATATATATATATATATTAAAGCAGTAAACAAACATAGATTTAAAAAGATCTTACATATTTATATGAGATATGCACAGATAGGGATTGATCGCCTCCAAGAACTTGTTTTCAACTAGTAGAAAGTTGTTATAACAAGATTTATATGTATAAAAGTGTATGAAACTAAGATTGACAGGATTTGGGATCAAGATTCAAGCTATTTCTCTCTAGCTCTCAGATTCTCCCTATTCTATTTTCTAGATCTAATAAAATCTGCTAAAAAGTGAGCTTGAAGTGATGATTTATATGTAGGGATTTCGGCACATAAAAGCAGCGAAAATTTAAATTTTCAAAGACTATTCTGAAACCTTAAAATAGGATCCATGAGAAAACATATTAATTCAGTGGTTTAGATTTTATATCGATTATAGAAAATTCTGAAACGACTTCGAATCTCTAACGCAATCCAATGGAACTGCATCTTTACGTTATCCACACGAACGTCCCGTGAATCGTCACACGATCTGAAGTAAAGAGAGATGCGGTACTAGCCACCAATGATATGGATTTTGTATTTTCTCTCTAGTCTCTCTCTAAGAGCGGATAGGGTTTTTAGGTTAATGATAATCACTTCCCAAAATGACTGATATTTCATATATATATAGCAGTCAAAAAGAATTAATCAAAACCTAATTTAATTAAAAAAGTAAAATCTGAATTTATATATATTATATCTTAATTAAGTCTTACTTAATATATATATATATATATATATATATATATATATATATATATATATATATATATATATATATATATATATATATATAAAGTATCCTATTAATTTAAATGCGTAATTTAAATACTATCAATCATATTGACATCTTTAAAACTTTACAATTTAAATTAATTCCCTTTTTAATTACGTTCTATGTGTGTGACCCTATTGGTTATTATTACGTTGGCAATAATTTTAAAATCATATTATAAAATTATAAACAGTGAGTGGTATCTAGTAATGCATCACTGCTACCCAAGTAATAATAAGATCGGTGATTCGATGCAACCTTTTCGTGACCAATGTTTCAATGTAATTTAATCCTTTTAACCTTAACATCCTAGATTAAAATCGAGTTATGGAATGTGTCATACTGTTCATAATTTAATCTGAGTTTTTTTGATCAATGAGTAGACTATATGAAACAAATCACTATTTGAGCACGGCCATGCATTTCATAGTCATACTCAATCAAGAGGCCTATGGATATCACCCCTAATATATAGGAGGGTTAAATTCCATCTAGATCACTCATATTCCTCACACGATTCATGATGTACCCAATAATCACCTTTATTGTCTACCCTATTAAAGGTGACCTTTGATGATATCAAAGTACATAAATTTCCGTGTAGTAATATTGTGATTTCAAGTTAGAGGATCATTACATCATTGTCACTATGAGAATCACTAATGACACTTTGCATAATGCTCCACGTAGAATTCTCATGGTGGGTTTGTACAGTACATCGTTTTCTAACATTCATGTACCTATGCATTGACTCAATAGCTCATATATTTATGACCAATGAGATTTGGTTATCAGTCAATCCACATACTAGTCTCAATGTATCATTGTTGTCCCATTAACTATGATACTCGACTAGGGACATTTAAGAGCAATGATACTAATTGTAATTATATAATCTCATGTTCAAGTCACATACTTGAAGCTATATAATTTGTATCACTATTCTAAGGACTTTTATTGTGATAACATTTATATAACGCTGTAAATAAACCCATAATAAAATAATTCATTTATTCAATTAAATAATATCAAAAATGTTAAGCAATTATATCAAATAATTGGCCTCTAGGGCATAAACTCTAACATTATAGACCCCGGGCCAGCCACAAATAGACCTGCGGCTGTCGCAGTGGGTCCCACCGCTTTGAAGTTCGTTCCCTCAACCATTTTGTTGTTTGTTAAAACGTCTGTATCTCGTAATCCAGGAATCATTGGGATATGTGTCATACCATTTCCAAAAGTTCTTTTTGAGAGTTACACAATGAAATCGAACTTAACCATTTCAGAATCCGGTAAGATGGGTCTATTACAAGAATAACATCTTCAAGTATTCGAAGGTAATCAGTGGATCTGTCTTGCATAGTTTGTGACTCGGGATTGCTGTGGTGGCTCTTTATGACCCTATCCTTATTCGTACAATTGTTATTTTGTGTTGTGTCAGCAAATTTACATTTTCCCCTTCTGAGGTTGTTTTTGGGGTGGAAATTGTAGTATTGCTGTCCCACGGGGTTGTCTCTGGGGTTGAAGTTATTTTTCTAGTCCCATGGGGTTGTCTCCGGTGTTGAAGTTGCTTTTGTAGTTCTTACAGGGTTAGTAAAAGGAAATCAATATTTCGGGTGTTTACATTACATATTGGGCTATATTGTGAAAGCCTTCAAAATTCGGATGAGTTGGTGCATCCATTTGAACTTATACCAACTGAAGGCTCTGTCTAATTCAGCCCAATCATTAAAATCAATCTTTTCAAGTAGTCTGCATTTACTTCAGTCTTGTGGCGCCCCCAAATCCAGGTTCCTTCCAACCTCGGATCTGGTCCGCCACGATACTACTATCGTCAATTATTTATATCTCTTATTCATAACTTAATGAATATAACTTTACTTATTACATAGTTTAGAATATAAATTCTTTCCATTACCAGGATCTGCACAATGACCCCAAACTTTTATAAGTTTCACAACTTGGTCATTTACTATTCCTGTTTTACATCACATTCGATGTTATATAAA
The DNA here is from genome assembly GCA_020205505.1 of Panax japonicus. Classification (NCBI taxonomy): domain Eukaryota; kingdom Viridiplantae; phylum Streptophyta; class Magnoliopsida; order Apiales; family Araliaceae; genus Panax; species Panax japonicus. The sequence continues at coordinate 78,398,545 of CM035096.1, read as the reverse complement.
TATGCAAAATAATTTAAACTCTTTCAAACTCCCTTGAAAATAATTCTTTTATTGATTTCTTAACTTGAATCAATTACATATCCTTGAATCAATTTATGTTATGATTCATTCTATTCGAATTACTGTATAAATTTACATCTCGATTCGAATTTCTCTATGTATCACATAGTACAACTTAATATGTATCACACATCATAACTACTATCTTGTACATCTCCTAGAACCTAAACATGGTTCAAGAGTATATATGTAAATAAATGAATCAATCTCCTTTGATACTATTGAATTATATCAATCATGTAGCACGAAATCTTTACCGTGAGTCTTTAACCTGCAAAAGTGGTTATTTGCAAGGGTGAACTCGACAACCCAGTAATTCTAACAGTTTTCATGCAACATATATCATATAATAACATATTCAGTTCATGCATTCATAATCAATTAATATTAACTATGCATGTTACTTCACACATAACATGCATAGAAATGTACTTCACAAGCATATCATCAAAGATCAACTTTCAAATTTCATACATAGCTCATATGCATTTTATATATATACATATACATGCTAATAACATATTATAGCTCAACTAACAGTTATAGAATTCATATAACAAATAGGAACTGAAAGACTTTCCTGATTCGTAGTTTATCAACTACGACTTAACTGCTTAAAGCTTATCTGCACTGCGTGTATTCCTACACAGTTATATAATCATGGATTCATATCCATTAGTCATACATTTCATACGTCCTTAATATAACAATAAATATTACATCGTTTCTTAACTAGGTTTGTAAAACCTTTATTTCACTTTCTCATCGTACTTTTAGAATTGCTATGTACGTATAGGTATTCCTTAACCATCCGTACTTGACATCAACTTCATATAAATTTATCACACATTTGACTCGCTATGTGTTCGACACATATTTAAAATTTATAGATACGTGATCTACGTCGTTCATATTCAAACAACTTAGTTTCATAATGATTTATTTCAATCAATAAGGCTTAACAACTTTCTTTAACAAGATTCGCTGTTATAAGCTTTTAAACAATATATTGGTACTAATAAGCCTCTAATAGCATGTTCATATGTATCTATCTCATTTACATAGACATATCATAGTTCATACTTTTAAAACATGCTTAAATAACTCATGTCATGCTTTACTAGTTGAGTGCACATATCATTCATGTTCAAAGGCATAGACAACTCTATCATGCTTGCTTATAAGGTTATAATGCAAGTAATACAATGCTCATCAAAGTTAGTTTCTAAAACTTTTAAATTTTTCTTTAAAACGCATACTAAATCGAGCTATATCAATCTAGTATATGCAAGGTAACTTTCAAACAACATTTCATGTCAGTTGATAAGCGTACAGGGTTCAAGGTTAGAACTCAAAGGACACCAAATTCATCAACTTCCGTTTCTCAAAAACTTTAAGTTTTCTTTTAGAAAATCATGTTAAAGCATTTCATTATGAGTAAAGAAATCTTAGCTATATGACATGTCTAATATTATGCATATTCATGTTACATCACTTAGAATAACATATTCCATCGTCGGGAGCACTATACTTGCGTATGTGCTCGCTTGACACCCTCTGATGACTTTTGATTACGTAACAGTCACAAAGATGACTATTTTGACCCTTCCTACTGACCTCAAATTGAATAATGCAAAGAAAAAAAGTTGTAGGTCTATTCGTTCTCGTTCCGGATCATTTTGAATTTCTTCAATCGGAGTTCGTATGAAAAGGTTATGGCCGTTTTAGCAAATCATGTTCTGTCAAATTTTCTCAGCAGTTGCAAGTCAGACCACCCCCACCGGGGCGGGGGTCTTTCCCTATAAATAGCCCGCCGGGGCGGGCCTAGCTACTATAAGTGCACGGTTTCATGCTTTGCTACAAAATAACAAGCCAAACTAATTTCTAACCTTCATAATTTGAGTTATACATGTCCAAATTAGTCCGTTTTCGATTCTATGGATTCGTAATTCATAGAACTACAACATAATATAATACCCATCAACTAACATAAACATTAACTAACCCAAATATGAATCTATGACTCATGTTCATGCAAATGTTTATGTTTTGGACAAATTAGTGAAATCATTCACTATGAATTCGTTTCTAAACCAAATTGGTTCGTTTAACTTCCGTTGATTTCGTATTCAACCATATTAACGATGTCTAGCATCAATTCATGGATTATAACAACCCTTAGCCATCAATTTTATGACTCAAAAGCTACTTTTTCAAAGAACTTGTAAAACTTAAATTTAAGAACACATAGAGGGATGTTACCTTCTTAATGCTTGATTGGCTATCTATTGCTCTTCAACCTTCCAATCTCAGATTTCTCTCATTAATGTCAACTCACTCTTAATAAGAATCTTACCAAAATAACTCAGCAAATGGAAATGAGAAGGATGAGTTCCCATTTATAGAGAAATCATTGTCCATACAATAATTTTGCCCAACAATCTAAACCAAGAGGAAGAAGAAGAAGCCATTGGATTAAAGGAGTTTCGTGGAAAATCAAATCAACCCACTCCTCTCTTCATCATTTGGAAGCTATGGATTTTGGAGAAGAAGAAGCAAGCTAGCTTCTAGCCTTTTTGCATTTCATGTGAATGAAGAATGACTCTCAATTTGGGACACTACTCTTAAAACTCAGCATTTCATATTACTATTAGCATATTTTGGTTTATTTGATATTTTTCTCAAATGTGCATACATATATACCCACTCACATAGAATTATATAATCCATATTCATTTGATTATTCCAAATAATATTTACATTAGACTGTAATATAACTTAGTCGGGCACCAATATTGTTTTCCATAAAATTTATCATCTCAATTATACCCAATTATCATAATGATAATTAATATCAATTATTTATGAACTCACCATTTATTTTCCCATTAAATCCCCATTTGATTTAACTTCACTAGTTATGCCACATAAGACATAATTATAGGAACTTAGTAATTAATAGTCCACAAGCTTATAATAATATAATCTCACAAAATAATATTATTCTCAATATTACATTTTATAACATGGTCATGGAAATGATCTATTGCACCATGTTATATTTTATTATCTCACTTATACAAAATGCTAACATATAAGCCTTTATACATATATATTCAAATACTACCTATATTATATAGTTACCATTGAAGTGTCACACTTCAATTCATATCATATAGATGTAGCTACTATATAATATAAAATCATTGCACATACATATTAATTCCTTCAATTATTTATTCATTAAATTATTTAATGAATGCTTATTCCTTCACTTTGCCACACTAGGCATATTACACAAGCTTACATTAAGCTTATTATTTATTCATTTTCCACCACATTACTTTTTATAACATGTTCAATTTATATCGAACTATTATAACACAAGGTTCACATATATTACTATATCGTGAATTGAGCTATCCAAAATATTCTTTATAACATTCGCGGTAATATTCTAACTCAAGTTTTTAAAATATCTTAGTTTTCTTTTAACTTTAACCCTCTTGGAAATACATTACTATAATCAAAATTATGTATTTCGCCATAACATAACATAAGATGTTTTTATCATGTTTTCTCTAAATATAGGAACTAATCATAATAAAATGATTTACTCATTTTCTCAAGATATTATTGTTAATATAATATCTATGTATTATTAGAATATTTACATGCACGACACACGTACACACTATATATAGAAAATAAGTTTATTTCCTATTATGATAAATTTTTTCCATCAACTTATATAGCAAATATGTTTTAATATATTTACCATATTACTTAATCCCACACATTACCTTGTACAAAGCTATATAAGGTAATATCAAAATAATATTCCCCCTTTTATTAAAATAATCATATGCTAGAATTTATTTTAATATCCTTTAGTAGAAATATACTACAATCATTTCTCTTTCATTTTTATAGATTGCCTCAACACAATTTATTTAATCTATACATTTAACCATAACTCAATATTAATCAATAAATCTCTAACAAATATTTATCTAAAGATACATCGATTTCCTTCTCTCGTCAACAATGTACATATATACAAGTCTAAACCTAGCACACATCGAGTATTTAATAGTATTCAATATAGTACACTGAGTGGTTTCCCACAAACAACCAACAAATTAGTTTCCGTCTCGTCTACCTTGTTTTCACAGTGAGTTAGATCAGTTACTAATTCGTATATACCTCCGCTCTCTGAAGGAATCGTTTAGCCCAGCTCTTACACATCCACCATTAAAGGGTACGGTTGCACTGCCTTAGACTTGACACTTACTCATACATATACTCAAGAAATTGATGATTATCAAAGATATTAAATGTCACCAACTTACTATGATAAAATAATTTCACATAAATTATTTAATATCGATAGATAGATTTCTATCCATATTCTTTACTTCAAATAACTCGTCTCTTCAATAAATAACAAATATATAATAATAATATATTTATTAAACACATAAATAACTTATTGCATAGTTTATATTACCCCATGCAACACCAATCCACATACCTCACGACACATATATATTCTTATTTGAACCCTTCTCATGCCTTAAGAATTTTATTTACTAAATTCTTATTTTAATAATTTCTAAAAATTCGGGTTCTTACAGGTCTTTTCCTAAAATTCACCCTGGAAATAGCTTAATCGACATAGCGAAATACAAACGATAGAAACAAAATTAGGAAGCGAATTCCCGACGTCGACAGGTGGCGACTCTGTTGGGGATATAGAGGGCTTAAACGACGTTCAATCTTGTTGTTTCCTTTCTTATCTATGTTGTGTGAATGATGCGAATGTATGTGTGGTGAATACTTCAACTTTCAAATGCTATATATTAGTGCCTCACACAATGTAATCATTTGCATATGGTGAGGCACAGGAAAAGCACCACTCAGATCCGGTCTAATTAAAAGATCAGATGTTTCCATCGAGTAGATTTTGAAGATCTGGGAACCTTCATGCCAAAAATCCTGTGAAAGTAATCCTAAGATAGGTTAGCCTTAGGAAAACCCAGCGTACAGGATGCCTCTTCATGCCCTATTACTCTGTATAAATGTCAACCATCTTTATTGTCATCCTATATCTTCTTATCCTTTCATTAAAACAACTAACTTCGATTTTGCAGGAAAAGATTAAAAAACTTCAAACCTAATGCATAACATGTCATGCATTCATACTTACCATAAATATCAAGACTAAACTATATACCATTTATGTGTAGATTGGTCCTAGATGATTTTGAGCCAAGAAGACGAGATTGCCATAAACCAAAATGGCTGAAATTCTAGTATCAGACTCGATTCTCGTCTCTCGGGAGGAGTTCGAGAAATTTAAAAAGCAAATGGCTGAAATGATCAATCTGTTAAAAGAACAATGCAAGTTGGCCCTAGAAACTAGACCTGGTGCTCAAACTGAATCCTCCGCGCAAGGAGGCGGTCAAATCCCGATCAAGACAGACAATACACAAATACCCACTCTTATATTCCAATTTGGTAGCAGAGCCACCAAGGATGTTTAGAGTAAAGGTCAAATAAGAGAAGTCGTGGAGGCGAGGACAAGGAAACCGGGGATATAATGAATAATGTTAGACAAATGGAAGAGATCATATGATTAATGAAGGGAGTAGGGACTTATGGGACTGTCAACTACTCAGACTTGTGTATATTTCTTGGTGCTTGTTATCCTGACGAATTCCAAGTACCAGACTTTAAGAAATATAATGGGTCAGGCAATCCCTACACCCACCTAAAAGTCTACATTGGCGAGATGGGGTCTTATACCGAAGATGAAAGCCTCAAAATGCAGGTTTTCCAAAAGAGTCTCACCAGGGAAGCCAGAGCTTTGTATGCTCGACTTGATAATTCCAAGATCCACAGCTGGGAAGAGTTGGCCCACGCTTTTCTTAACCAATATAATTTCCAGTCACAAATGGCTCCTGATCGTTATCAGATAACCAAGATTAAGAAACAAGATAATGAGTCATTTTGTTAATACTCACAAAGATGGAGGCGAATGGCAGCCCATGTAAACCCGCCTATGAACGAGAGTCAGATGGTAATGACCTTCAATGATATCCATGAAGCACCCTACTATGAAAGAGTCCTGGATGGGATAGGAAAACCATTTTTTAGATGATCAAACACGATGAAATGACAGAGATGGGCTTGAAGGCTAGAAAGATCAAAGATTTCACAGCTTTAGAGGCTGTAGCCAAGAAACTCTAAGCAAGAAATTATGATAGTGATGACGAAAGAAGTTAAAATAAAGGCAATGAAGATGTAACCATCATTTTATAGGGGCAAGCTAAGAGACCCAACTATAGTCCCCCCATTTAGATGAAGGGAGGCGATCTGTCACTGTAACAATAGGCCGTATTCAACCAAATCCATGACAAACGAAGAAAATTTGAAAAAAAGAAAAATTGGGAGTTCACTCCACTAAGCGATTCCCTCGAGACTATATTGGCATTATTACTCGACTAAAAGAAAAATACTGAATTGGTTCCACCTCTGGATCCATAAAGAAAAAGATATGATCCAAGCATGAAGTGCGCTTACCACTCAGGGTCTTCGGGACACGATACACAAGACTGTTGGTACTTAAAACATAAAATCCAAAATCTGGTTGAAAGTCGCAATATTGTGGTCAAACGACTTGACCAACCAAATGTCAACACCAACCTTCAAACGCAACACAATACGGAGGGAGTGAACATGATCGGGTCAAGAAACATCAAAATAAATCCAAATCACAAGTACATACGGAGGATGGAAGAATACCCCCAAAGGAGCATAACAAATGTCCTAGGGTGGGAGAATCTGAAAGAGAGTAAGAAAGTAAGACAAGAATTAGAGATGATCAAAAATTAGGTAAAACAATTGTCTTAACCGATAGTACAACAACATCAGGTTATAAGGTGGCTTTTCATTCAACTATCGAAAAGTCAAGAGAAAGAAGTGGTTAACCATAATTCAATTTTATCTCCCCCCAAGATGATCCAGCTGACTAAAGAAGATTAAAGTAGGCTGAAAGGGTAAGAAAAGTGGAATAATAAAATTACTAGAAGATATTGCCAACAGAAAAATCGCTCGGAGGAATGCAATTTCTCAAAGAAAAAAGATCAAACAACATCCACAGGAGACCAAAAATTCACCCCTATGAATAAATCAAAGGAAGAGATGCTACACCTGATAAGCGAAGGAAAGATTATATAGTTGTTACCTCCCACAGATCCCAAGGAAAATAGCTATGATCCCACCAAGATATGTCTATACCATTCTAACTCACTTAGAAATGTGGTCAAGGACTGTTTGGCTCTATGACACAAAATCCAGAATATCATTGAATATGGAGAGCCCCGCGATCAAGGAAGGCACAAATGAAATAAAGAAATTAATATTTCTACCTAAGACAATCAGTTCAAAGAAAATGGAAGCTATGAACACCAATCTTGGCGGAACACAAGGTGGACTGGTCATAATTCAGGGAGTGGCAGAGGAAACAAAAGAGCCCACTAAGAAAATTCCTCCGCCATCGTCAAACATCCTGTTGCCCGAAGTTAACAACCATATTCTTGATTCTACCCTCCTAGATGATGAGGAGGAAATATTGATTATTTCCAATGAAGAAAAAGCCAAAAGGGAAAGTTTCTCGTGAGAAATGCAACAACAGTTTGAAAGAAATTTCAAAGTCGAATCTTCTCAGACCCATAAAAAATATGAAGGAACAAATTAAAAAAAGGAGGTGAGGTTGTCAGGGAAGTCAACCCATCAAGGAATCAAAAGCTCATCCCATTTAGCGACGATTCAAGTTTGAGCATCCCCGAGGGATGTTCCGAATCAGGAGGTGATCAAGTTATGGCGGTGATTAAAGATATTACCGACAATGAAGTAACCTCCATTGCCATCATAAAAGGCAATATGACCACTGATAAATGAACTATCAACCCTCAGCTAACCAGGAATGCGTAGATTCTGAGAATACAGTTATGAGTTCCAAGAGATGTTGGGACGTTATCATTAGCTTTATTTCTTATTTTATTTTCCATGCATTATTATGTTATGCTTTTTTAATTTCAAAAAAATAAATAATCAATCTCTTGATATCCTTTTGCGTGAACTACGAAGACCTGATCTCTTTTTATAGGAGTACGTAAGCAGCAGTGATGTTACAGTCTAACCCTTACAAAAGTCCCAAAACCCCTTCAACAAATTTAGCAATCACAAGATATGACTCTTCAACAACTCATCAACCCCTAAAATACGAGAAGACTTGATCTCCTTTAAACCTACAGAAGTGCGTAGACGGCCATCGTGGCGAAGTCTATCTCATACTTGACGACCTATTCCCCGAGATAAAAGTCACAAATCAAGCCTTACATATCAAACTAAACCTAGTTAAAACCATCATAAACCAAGTCGTGCTTTTAGATCCAATTCAATGGAATCCAAAGGCATCTCGATATCAATTATTGAAGCTAAAATGATAACATAAAATGAGAAACACATCGATATATTAAGCATGGTCATCAGCAAGGACATATACAAACCAAGGCGATGCAAAATGTGAATACAGAGAAGATTACAACAAATAGAAATTCAACAGTGCAAAGTAACTATCTGATGACCCCTTTCACAACCCTCAAAGAGCTAGCACCCTCAAAGGCAAACCTTCATCAAATTAGAAGAAAAAGGTCATCGAAACCAAGTGCACCTACAAGTCAGAATTGAGGATTGGGGCAATTGAACGTCAAAGCTCACCTCTACCCGATCACCATGTGGGTAATGAGCTAAAAGATTCTTGCGATCTCGACATCTTATCAGCCCATTCGTCAAACACAACGATGCGACTACCTGGACGACAAAGAAGACTATGGAAATTTTAGAAGAAATGATAACTTGACATTAGGGCATTTATTGACCATCCCAAAAAGGAAAATGCGCACGTCGACACCCATAGCGTGATCCTATCAGTATGCGACATCATCATCAGTGCTTCTCTCATATCAATTCATTGGCGATCCGGTCTGATCATTTGGTCTTTTCCAATCATAATTTTCTTAGAATACAGCGATCCACATGTGAGGTACGACTCTTCCAACTCTTTATTGATTTTCTGTCTCCATATATTAGCGATGATAGCCATTTTAAGTATAGATAAATCTCCATTAGAATCTTAGAAAAAGGTTTTAAAAGAGAAAAATTTGTTTAACCTGTTTTGAATTGGGTTAATTCTGATAAGCGTTCGTGGAGCAAGAATTATGGGAATGATTAGAGAATTAAGATTATTAAACCTTTTGATTAGCCACGACATCGTAATTCAAAGTGCTTTTTAGAGCATAGTCGACTTTATATGCATGTCTGCACTTTACGATTGCCCTGACTCTTAGTTTTGAGGTATGAAACTATGGCGATAACATTGAAAATTAATGCAAAGTTAGAGGGTACAAGGTGGCCAATCTAATTTCTCAAACCGTGGACTGGGTTACTCAAGTAATTAAGGCTAAAGAGTATCTTTACACATGGTGCCATATAATCATCTGGTTTATGAGTCACCGGCCCAACGCTCGCTATATGAGTAACTTAGTGCCTAAGAAAATGAGCACTGTGAGGGAGAAGAATGAAAGACCTGAGCAAATATGAATCGTGGCCTATGTTACTCGAGTAATTAATCCTAAGGGGTATTTTACACCGGGTGCCCTAAAGTTGTTTGGTTTGGGAGTCATCGACCCAAAACTCTCTACCTGGGGAGCCTAAGAAAATGGACTCTGCATAAGGTCAGGCAAGGAGCAAATAGAGTAGGTCGTCTAACTCATCTCGAAGTATAGCCTTTGTTACTCGAGCAAGTAAACCCTAAGGGGTGTCTTTACAACAAGTTCCCTAAAACTATTTGGTTTGGGAGTCATTGATGAAAAACTAGTTAAATGGGTAACTCTGAATAACCTAAGAAAACGAGACAAGTAAAGCGAAAGGAATAAGAGAAAATAAAATATGGAGTCAAAATTATGAAATTTTTTGTCAGATCGGAATAAGATCATCTAAAGTTATGGAAGATAAACCCCTGCTAAGGGTTGTGTCACTCATATTGCACATGTCATATGACGTCAATTATGCGATGAGCGACATCTAGAATACAGATGAACTATATTTGATAAAGGAATATAACTCTTTTAAATTTGATCTTATTTGTGAACAATAACCATGGATGCTTAAAAGTTTTCTTGCAATTTCATAATTTGTTAAATGAAAAATTCTTTAAAAGGAAAGAAATAAAAAAATATCCTTGAAATTAGCGATTCACAATTAGCTTAGAAAAAATTCATTTTCATACTCAATTTCAAGATCTTTAGCGATGAGATAAAAACTCAGTGAATACGAGTTAAATGGCAGAACCAATGAGCATCCAATTTCATGAACTTTAACTTCATATGCCTTATTAATGAGATCATATTAATCCTTATATCGAAGATATCCCTGATAACCTGAGCCGTCAAGCTTTTGGCGCATTTTGTTATTCGTCTTATGTGCAAGATATTGTTCACCATTGGTGTAACACCCCCTTCCCGAAAAGGAAAGGGAGGTCACGTGCAAAGCACAACAAACCTCAAAATAAGCGAACAGAGCACTAACAACTTCAAAATATGTAATAATGATATCTATCAATGAAGTACTAATTATAATTCTCCAACTAGAGTCAAAATAATCAAAACTTAAAAATCGAAACAACCTAGATCGATGGTCAAAGACAACTCTCTCATCACACTAGCCCTGAAACACCCCTGCAAACCTGCCGGAAGAAAAACACAGCATGAGCCAATTGCCCAGTACGGATACAGATATACAAAAGATAAACAACTGATATACGAAAACAACTGAGACAAAATACTGAACAAAGCCTCAAGTGTAAATACGGACGAAGATATAATCTCCAAAGATCTGAATGAAATATATCTGAATCAACAGAATTGACGAAACCAATAGACGATTAAAGAAATAACGAACTGAAGTAACTAACTCAATGAATTGAACTGAACAAAAACAAACAAAACTAATACAATAAAATAATAGGCTGAAACAAATGGCTGGGGTTATTTCATACCAAGTGAGCTCAAAAATATACCTTGCCACACAGACAAGTCAAAATAATGCCACACAGGCAAGTCAAACTAATGCCACATAGGCAAATCAAAATAATGCCACACAGGCACATCGAAACAATGCCACACAGGCAATCACACATTGGACCGCGAATCTAAATGTATGCAAATCGGATAGGTGTGTTTGGCACAACATCACCAATCCGCAGAACAGAAAACTAGGGTTAACCCATACGCCTCCCACAACAAAACACCAAATGGCCCATTTACTCCGGAGCCCAAAATGGAGACGCCGTGGACTAATCACACCGCCACGGAAAGTGTCATGTCTCTCGTGCCAAGACGACATGCCTGTGGTACCCCCACAGGTGGTTATAGCTCAGGTATACGCTACGGTATATTCTAACAAAAATACCATGTCACAACACATGCGACATAATACCAACAAAAGGGTTCTATATGTACATGTTGAACCAAATCAAATTATAATCACAAGGTTTCAAAAGGAAGGTAGCAACATGTACCGCTCTATAATTATCGAAATAAATATTAGACATGATAACCTCATTCAAAGAGTACAAATACGAGTTATATGAATCAACTCCAAAATGAAACTAATATACTTATTTCACAAGAAACAATTATGTGAAATAATAACGAAATTCGAACAAGCGACAAAACGAACAAATCAAATTTAACAAGAATGTCGCTGAAAGAGTACGGAATCCGTACCTGATACTTCCAACCCATATATAGCACACTCCACCAAATCTTACCCTCAAATGTCAACGATATCAAATACGAAACGTCATTCACAACCTAAACATATTCACCTCAAATTAAAAACAATTCAAACTAATAATTCCAAAGTAATTCATAATCTATTTAATATGCCTTTAATCATCGCCTTTTCGTTCAAACTAACTAAACAAAATAATAATAAATATAAGTACACTTATAAAAATATTCTTTCATCTCTAACCCATTCATAAATTCATTTTATTATTATTATTATTATTACACTCCATATATTTTCTTTTTAATACCATTGTACTAACTACATACTTATATTTATTCTACCTCTGTTTCACAAGAAATACTCATTAACTGATATCCTGAAGTAAATTCGAATTAATTACAAACTTAATCATAATTCCCAACTCCGTTCTAATATATAAAAAAATTTCTAACATGATACCACAATATAATATATAGAACAATACTTTAAAATTTAACTACATGTTCCAAACAAGCTAATCTAATTTATACTTTATTTATTTGCTAGTTTTAATTGAGATTCCCTCCAGGCATGACTTATAACAATAAACAATCAAATTAATTAAGCTTGCAAGATCCGATCATAAAATAACTAAAAAAATACTCAATAATAAAAATAATGGTATTACCTTGGTTGGGAGAATTTTTCTCTTTCTATTTTCTGTACTCCTAGCCGCCTTTCTCTTCGCTTCATAATAGATGGAATCCAATACAATTAGGTTTGAGTCATATATATAATTAATCATCCTTGTCCTAATAGGATTTATAACATTGAACTTAATTAGTTTTAAAGCCCAAATTTACAAGATTCTGTCACTTATTGTTATAGCCCACAAACATTATTTTCAAATTGACCCAAATAAAAGACAAGCCCAATTATTCTATTTAAAACATAGATTTAAATGTTATTTACTTTATTTATTATTATTATTATTATTATTATTATTATTATTATCTTTTTACCGGGTATTACATCACCTACCCCTTAAAAAGGATTCCGTCCCCGGAATCAAAAGAATGAACGTACCTAATTATCAAAAGATGCGGATACTCCGCCCGAATTGTCTTCTTTATCTCCCAAGTAGCTTCCCGCTCCGAATAATTTTACCACATGACTTTAACAAGAGGAATTATCTTTCTCCATTTTAATTTAATCAGTTATTTACTTACCAACTAAAAGAATTTAATTTTCCAAACAAAACAAGGAAGAAAAGAGGAAAACAAAATCATTTACCTTTTCCAATTTAAATACAATTGTATACAATAAAATTAGTTAATATTTAATAAAAAAATATGAGTTATCATATTTTTCACCCCTTAAAAATAATTCCGTCCTCGGAATTCAAATAAGCTACCAAAATAAATAAATAAATTTAGTTACGACGTAGCGTCACCATTTATAACGATTAACGCGGGTAAGTCAGTCCACACAATTGTCCACGTACTCGTAAAAGATTCGTCAGCTACCGTGTCAAGCTTTGGTAAGGTTCTTCGCGTTAAATCACATGATCCACTGTTGGTGCGGCTGTCGCTAATATCTTTGAGTTTCATTCTTGCAACGTACGTACTCTTCGGAACATAATTCGAAATCACACAAAATTTTCTTTTCATTTAAATACGATTCGAATACCCAAAATATTTAAAATAATCTTCAATTTGTGATTTTTTTTTCCACACATAACAAAGATTTAACAAATTATTTTTTTTTGATTTATTTTACATAAATTCATACAAAACTCTAAAGACATCAGATAAACAAAACAACTATGCAAACTATATTACCAACTCTACCCAAGTCCTCAAAAGCTTCAAAATATCTCATCCTCCATTTAAACTATTCATCAAATAATATTACACCAAAGAATATACTACTAAAATCTCTTTATCACCAACTCTCCTAAGTCCTTAAGAGTTTCAAAATATCATAACCTCAAATCAAATTAATTCTCAAATAATATTACACCAAAAATATATTACTACTAAGATCTCTTCATCACCATACCAACTCCAAATCATATATCCTACTATCTGAATAAGCACACTATAGCTTTCAAAATCTCTTAAAGATTCATCACTTATTATATATCTAATCATTCAATGAATCAATCATTCTCTTAATGCAATTCTTAATTCAATAAATTTCAATGTCTCCTCATACTATCACAAATAAACTTCATAGGACATAACTCCAATATTCTACTAGGAAATAACCACAAAATTGATCATCAACTCCAAAAGATTAATCTAATTACCTCGAATATCAACAACTCAAATTACAAGAAATCATCTATACTTAATAGTTTTCACTTTATCATAGTATCACATCAATACACATACCTCAAATTATCCACAAGCTTAACATAAACAAAATCATCATCAAAATCAAATCCTCAATTCTAAGATCATAATAAATTGTCACCAAAAACAACTCTAACAAATAATTTTCCAATATCAAAAACTCGCTTATACAAATCCTCACATCATAATCATATAATCCTTTCTTAACTGTACAAAATATCCAATCATAAACGCAATCACGTATTTATTCTCCTTAATGATATCCAATCACAATCCTTAACTAATATTATTGCTCCAGTGCATAACAATAATAATCTTAACAATGTATATCACATTTCTGAAATTAACTACAACTCGAGGAGAGAATGACACTTGGTCAAAATCAAGACCAACTAAACAAAGAACAAAATCGACTAAAATTCCTACGACGTCTACCCAGTGATTTACCCATAACTCACATGTCAAACCTAAATAGGTTTTCTACAAGAAAGAACCTAAGCTTTGATACCATCTCTGTAACACCCCCTTCCCGAAAAGGAAAGGGAGGTCACGTGCAAAGCACAACAAACCTCAAAATAAGCGAACAGAGCACTAACAACTTCAAAATATGTAATAATGATATCTATCAATGAAGTACTAATTATAATTCTCCAACTAGAGTCAAAATAATCAAAACTTAAAAATCGAAACAACCTAGATCGATGGTCAAAGACAACTCTCTCATCACACTAGCCCTGAAACACCCCTGCAAACCTGCCGGAAGAAAAACACAGCATGAGCCAATTGCCCAGTACGGATACAGATATACAAAAGATAAACAACTGATATACGAAAACAACTGAGACAAAATACTGAACAAAGCCTCAAGTGTAAATACGGACGAAAATATAATCTCCAAAGATCTGAATGAAATATATCTGAATCAACAGAATTGACGAAACCAATAGACGATTAAAGAAATAACGAACTGAAGTAACTAACTCAATGAATTGAACTGAACAAAAACAAACAAAACTAATACAATAAAATAATAGGCTGAAACAAATGGCTGGGGTTATTTCATACCAAGTGAGCTCAAAAATATACCTTGCCACACAGACAAGTCAAAATAATGCCACACAGGCAAGTCAAACTAATGCCACATAGGCAAATCAAAATAATGCCACACAGGCACATCGAAACAATGCCACACAGGCAATCACACATTGGACCGCGAATCTAAATGTATGCAAATCGGATAGGTGTGTTTGGCACAACATCACCAATCCGCAGAACAGAAAACTAGGGTTAACCCATACGCCTCCCACAACAAAACACCAAATGGCCCATTTACTCCGGAGCCCAAAATGGAGACGCCGTGGACTAATCACACCGCCACGGAAAGTGTCATGTCTCTCGTGCCAAGACGACATGCCTGTGGTACCCCCACAGGTGGTTATAGCTCAGGTATACGCTACGGTATATTCTAACAAAAATACCATGTCACAACACATGCGACATAATACCAACAAAAGGGTTCTATATGTACATGTTGAACCAAATCAAATTATAATCACAAGGTTTCAAAAGGAAGGTAGCAACATGTACCGCTCTATAATTATCGAAATAAATATTAGACATGATAACCTCATTCAAAGAGTACAAATGCGAGTTATATGAATCAACTCCAAAATGAAACTAATATACTTATTTCACAAGAAACAATTATGTGAAATAATAACGAAATTCGAACAAGCGACAAAACGAACAAATCAAATTTAACAAGAATGTCGCTGAAAGAGTACGGAATCCGTACCTGATACTTCCAACCCATTTATAGCACACTCCACCAAATCTTACCCTCAAATGTCAACGATATCAAATACGAAACGTCATTCACAACCTAAACATATTCACCTCAAATTAAAAACAATTCAAACTAATAATTCCAAAGTAATTCATAATCTATTTAATATGCCTTTAATCATCGCCTTTTCGTTCAAACTAACTAAACAAAATAATAATAAATATAAGTACACTTATAAAAATATTCTTTCATCTCTAACCCATTCATAAATTCATTTTATTATTATTATTATTATTACACTCCATATATTTTCTTTTTAATACCATTGTACTAACTACATACTTATATTTATTCTACCTCTGTTTCACAAGAAATACTCATTAACTGATATCCTGAAGTAAATTCGAATTAATTACAAACTTAATCATAATTCCCAACTCCGTTCTAATATATAAAAAAATTTCTAACATGATACCACAATATAATATATAGAACAATACTTTAAAATTTAACTACATGTTCCAAACAAGCTAATCTAATTTATACTTTATTTATTTGCTAGTTTTAATTGAGATTCCCTCCAGGCATGACTTATAACAATAAACAATCAAATTAATTAAGCTTGCAAGATCCGATCATAAAATAACTAAAAAAATACTCAATAATAAAAATAATGGTATTACCTTGGTTGGGAGAATTTTTCTCTTTCTATTTTCTGTACTCCTAGCCGCCTTTCTCTTCGCTTCATAATAGATGGAATCCAATACAATTAGGTTTGAGTCATATATATAATTAATCATCCTTGTCCTAATAGGATTTATAACATTGAACTTAATTAGTTTTAAAGCCCAAATTTACAAGATTCTGTCACTTATTGTTATAGCCCACAAACATTATTTTCAAATTGACCCAAATAAAAGACAAGCCCAATTATTCTATTTAAAACATAGATTTAAATGTTATTTACTTTATTTATTATTATTATTATTATTATTATTATTATTATTATTATTATTATTATTATTATTATTATCTTTTTACCGTGTATTACAATTGGTAACTTGACGTAGTCAATAAAGCAAGTTTCTTATATGAATCCTCGGTAACAACATGCAAAAGGGATGGGGCATTTTTGTAATTCAATGAAATAGAAGGAGTTTAAGGTGGGACCAAGCTTCTCATCAAAAGAAATTAGATGACTCCTGAAAGAATTACGACAACATAAGATTGCTACGAAAAAAGAAAAAAAAATTCTCAAGAGAATCCTTAACTCAAAAACAAGCGCCTCATCGATAAAAATAGTATCATAAGACCACACAAAGGTTAGTTCTAACTAACAATTTCTAAATGATGATATACAAAGAATGCATCATGATGGAAAGTAGTAGAACATGTGCGACAAATGCCTAAGCATCATCATATGTATGTGCGAATAGTAAATCAGTTTCTATATCAACATCATCTATATACACATGAAAAGATGAAAAGAAAAATACAGGAAAAGAGACATAGGCGCCCAACGACAAACGAAAGGTCTAGCAAATAAAATCTACATCATCAAACATATCAACATGTGCTAAGTCCTCTTAAGTTGAGGCCTCTATATCGAATTTCAAATATGGCAAATGAAAGGATGGGTCGCATCCTCCAGGGACGTCATCGGTACCCGGGTCAAGCCAGTATCTAATTCGTCAGGGTCACAAGTAAAAAGCTCGCCCCTTTTATAATTAATGATGAAATTTGTTGGAGTTAATCCCTAATGAAGGCATCTCCAATACCATGTGGTGTAATTCATTGCAATCAATCCCTAATGAAGGCATTGGAAGTACCCTGTGCTGTAATCCGTTGGAGTTAATCCCCAAAGAAGGCATCGACAGTACCCGGTGGTGTAATCTATTGCAATCAATCCCCAATGAAAGCATCGACAGTACTGGTGGTGTAATTCGTTAGATTCAATCCCCATCGAAAACATTAGCAATACGCAGTGGCCAGTGGTGTAATCCGTTGGATTTAATCCCCAGCGAAGGCATCAGAGGCAATACTAGATGGTGTCAATGTGAGTTGCGATGAAATATGAGATTTATGGTGCGATTTGATATGCGATTTGATATGTGATTTAAAATGTACGAAGTGTGATTGGCAAAATACGAAGTGTGATGTGCGAAGTGCGATTTGTGGTGTGCGAAGTGCGATGTACGATGATATGATATTTGTGATGCAATGGGGGATAATATGCAATTAGCGACCATATACAATTTACAATACAAACAGCGTTGATGATACGATTCCATTGAAGACAATACCTGGTAATGGCAGTGCAATAATCATTCTCCCCAACAGATGTGAGTGATATTAAAATGTAGCATTCATGACATCATATCATATTTTTGTAAATTTCATTGCATCATTAATATACCCTGTCATGGATCGGGTGTCTAGTATCTTTATCATGTTCATTTCATTGCATTATGTGATCATCTGTTGACATCTAAAATTTTGTTTTCTTTTTACTAACCTTGCAGGAGGGTAACCACGTAATTTTACCCCGGCGACAACTCCGCATGAGGGCATAAGTGAAATTTTTTCCTGACAACAACATTTTCAAGTAAGGATCGTCGAGCTGAGTATGAGGTCATAAGAAGCCACCATAACAATCCGCAAGCCGCAGACAAACTAGTTGGCTATCCCGCTGAATCCAAAAGATACCCGTCTGCTTTTCGCTTCATCTTCTCGGATCCAAAAGTGGTCAAACTTGATTATATTGGCAAGCTATAGAAAATAGATTTTCGGAATGGTATGACACATCTCCTAACTATTCTCGGATTGAAAGGAACGAACAACCGACTACAAAGCAAGGCGAATGACTAGCTGACATCTACCTAGGGATGGGTTTTCCCCTTTTTACCTATCTTCCTGAACTCAGAATTGGGCAAATAATATACCATTGCAAAGCTATTAGAAAGTGTTTTTGCCGAAATGATATGACACGTCTCCTAATTTTTCCCGGATTGAAAGTTACGAACATTTTAATGGATATTACAAAAACTAACTTTGCGGAACGAAAATTGAGTAAGAGGGGCCCACCCCAGGTCAACTGCATGTGTACCTACTGCTGCCTCTATTGCACCTGCGACTGCATCTATTGCACATGCGGCTGCCCCTTTTCCTCTTCAAATGGATGGATTTCAGCAGATCTAGAAAAGGTTAGCATTTTTAGAGAGAGAAACAACGAGTTTTAGATAGAGAAAGGCTCGATTTTAGCATTAAATCACTAGATTTGTGTTGAATCCATCACATATATTGTAAATCTTGAGTATCTAGAGTAATATAGCTCAAATCCAAGTCAAATAGAGCTCGTTTCTTCATTCCCCAAGGTGAAAAAAGTGAATCTTTGTACATGTCATTGTAAATATAGTTCAATCTACTAGATTTATTTCAATGTAGTGTTTATATATAGCTAAACATGTTATTTTGTACATATATTGCGTATTGGTTGATAGATCTATCTATTTTATCGATTAATTTATACATATCTAGTTAGAAATCAAGTCTTGTTACTAGATCTACCTGGAACTAATCGGATCTAGTCCTTAATATGTTCATTTTAATGTTTTCAATCGATTTTGGTTACTCCGTAGAGCGCTAGATCTATATCTAGTTGTGAGGGGGTCCTAAATATTCATGATAGAGATTTCAATCAACGAATCACCTAATAACGGGTTTAGGATACATTATATACATCTAAACATATTAATGTGAGCCTAAAAATCCCAGGGTTGAGATATAATAATCGGATCTCGACTAGATTCCCACGATGTAAATTTTGTTTGTAAACTAATATTAAACCGCGCAAACAATTGTATATGTAATATTGGGCCTTAAAATGACTTCGAGGGCATTATTCCGAGAAATTGAATTTAAGGCCTCGTGATAATGAAAATTATGATTGTGGGTGCTCGGGTCTATCGAGACGGCTTTTATGCCTGGAGATGGTTCGACCCTTTTTAATTCTTGCTTTTATGCATTATCACTCAAAACGATTTTCAAACCAAAATCGTAAAGAGCTTGTATAAAAATAAAGCGCTTCGGGGATAGACAATCTTAAGGTTAATAATCGGAAGTATCAAAGGACCTTGATTCCTATTTGGCGAAGGATTTGAGAACCTTGTTTTCCAAAACCTCATTTCAATATACTTTGTCTAAAAATGAACTTTTCTTTAAATCAATTCTTTCGTGCATAGGTCCAAAAAGGTTCAGCAATACTTTCAAAATAACACCGCTCATAGGTTAAAGCAAGGCATAGAACAACATTTAAAATCAAAATCACTTAACACAAGTCAAATAAATATCAAAAGCATTTCTAAAATCACACACACTTCATGCTTAGGAAAATTAACAAGATGATGTAACCATGTTTTCACGGAAGTAGAGGGAGCCTAACCCCTTCCCCTCGCTTAAGAAAGCCCCCGAACTCTATGAATCTCGGATTCCAGACCAATTAAACGGTGTCACATATTGGGTCATATTGTCAAAAACTTCAAAATTAAAATGAGTTGGTACATCCATTGGAACCTATACCAATTGGCGGCTCTGTCTAATTCGTCATAATCATTAAAATTAATCTTTTCACGTCGTCATCATTTATGTTGGTTTTTTCCTAAAATCTTACACTGAAAATAGCTTAATCAACATAGTGAAATACAAAGGGTAGAAATAAAATTAGGAATCGAATTCTCGGTGTCGACAATACTTTATCACTATTGTCGCCGCTCAACCATCCAATATGATCAAACACAAACAATTGATTCAAAGGAAAAAAAAACCTAAAAAAAACCTCCCATATTGATTTTTTTCGATCGTCAACGACTTTCAAACTCCTAGATCCGAAATGATGGCTTTAATACTTCAAAATCTAAAATGACTTTCCTTTTTTTTCTTTTTTTTGGTAACCAAAGGTATGTATGATATACATATATATATATATATATATATATATATATATATATATATATATATAAAGAGTGTAACAGAAAAGAGATTTTGTAGAGCATGAATACACCACTCAAACACTTGAGAACTAAGAAAGTAAATGAAATAATAAAGATGGAAACTTGGTTTCTTATTTCTTGCCAACTACTGATTACCACTTACAAATTTATAGAAAATGAAAGTCCCATAAGTTAATGATTGTACTCCTACCACTATCCATTGTTACAACAAAAAAATAGCTAACAGTACTAACTTCAGTAGAAATAGATTCCTAAAATATCTAGTCAACTACATAAATTTAGATAACAAAATAACCACTATTACACCTTAGCAACCCAAAGGCTTGACTTATTCAAACAAAATAGACTAACAACTAAATAGCAAAACTAAAACATAAAAATAAGATGCACTAATTTGTGACACTCCCTCTTAGTACATGCTTATTATTAATCAGTCCAAGTGCATTTTTGAACTTCTCAAACTTAGCTTTAGCAAGAGCCTTTGTAAAGACATATGCTACTTGATCTTCACTTTGGACTCCCATCAAACTGATTTCTCCTTGAAGAACTGTTTCTCTCACAAAATGATGTTGAACTTCTATATGTTTCGTGCATGCATGAAACACTATATTTTAAGCAAGTTTAATTGTCACATTGAATCTGAACAACATACTCAACATTTACATAAATATCACCAAATAGTGACTTCAACCAAATACATTTATGTGTTTCTTTAGAAGTTGCCACATACTCGGCCTCTGTTCTAGAAAAAAGCAACACATGGTTACTTTTTACTACACCACGAGACTGCTGTAAATCCAGTGCTAAAGCAGTATCCCGTAGTCCAACGTCGATCATTTGCATCCCCAACACAATTTGCATCAGTAAAACCATGCAACATAAATTTTTGTCCTTTCTTGTACAAGAGACCATGCTCAAAAGTTTCTTTCACATAGCGTAGAACTCGTTTTGCAGCTTCCAAATGAGAACTACACGGATTTTGCATAAACTGAGAAATTACACCAATATAAAATGCAATATCTGGCCTTGTGATTAGTTAAATAAATTAAGCTACCAACGAGTTGTCGAAACGTTGTTGCATCTTTCAGAATTCTCCCTTCATCATTCTTTAATTTCAAATTAGGCTCCATTGGAGTTGACCTTGTTTTCGGCTTCTCTGTGCCAAAAAGTTCCATCAACCTTTTAGCATAGCTCTTTTGTGACACAAAATAGCCATCTTCTAGCCTTTGAACTTCGAAGCTAAGAAAACTTCCTATTTCACCAAGATCTTTCATATCAAATCGAACTGATAAGTCATCCTGTAAACGTGATATTTCAATATCACTGTTTCCAATGATGACCATATCATCTATATACAATAGTACCATCATTCGCCTTCCTGATTTAAGCTTTACAAACATACTAGAATCTAAATTTGATACTGTAAAACCACAAAATGTAATATATTAAGAAATCTTACTATACCAAGCAAGTGAAGCCTGTTTCAAACCATATAACGCCTTCTTTAGTCGACAAACATAATGAGGGAACTGCTTAGAAATAAAACCTTGTGACTGATGTAAGACCCTAAATTTTTAATAAAGAGGATTTAATTTTCATGTAATTATTATTCTTAACAGTAAGGTGTTAACTTGATAAAATGATAAGTTAAGGGTAATATGTGCAATTATAAAAAGTATTTCGGGGAATATTC
This sequence comes from Panax japonicus, assembly GCA_020205505.1. Classification (NCBI taxonomy): domain Eukaryota; kingdom Viridiplantae; phylum Streptophyta; class Magnoliopsida; order Apiales; family Araliaceae; genus Panax; species Panax japonicus. The sequence goes on along the minus strand of CM035096.1, from coordinate 78,375,799 downwards.
GTTATGTCAGGAATATTAGTTAAAGTAAGAAAATGCCAAAATAATTAATCATTGGTGGGCCCCACAACGAAATATTTTCAGATGTAGAAAACAACATAAATAACCTTTTTAATATAAAAATTGGTAAAAGTACTATCACTTTTAACTGTTTAAATACCTAGTGATAAAACTACAGTAACACACGGTATTCTACAACGGCACACAACATTCGAAAGTATCACACGACATTTCACAGTACTTCATATTGTTGATTCAATAATTATTATAGTAATAACTATATAGTATTTCCTATTATTGAACTCAATAATTGTCACAGTAGTAAATGCAAATTATTCATATTATTATATCAATAATTAACACGACATAGTAACTCATATTATTTGATATGATATTATTAGGCCAGTAAACATTATTGACAATGCATGTCTAGAAAGTTCTATCAAGGAAATGAGTAATTTAATTGTGTGTCGTTCATACGGAAGGCCCACTCTTTCCAAGGAACGATCTGGTTGCCAATACTGTAAGGCTATAATAATTATACTCGGAAGAAATTAGTGAGCACCAGTCCACTGTAGCAAATACATGGATTTAAGGATGTCAAAATAATTGTCACAACATCGCATATTATTGAACCAATAATTGACATCGTAGCAAGAGTAGAAATGAAAAGTTTCATAAATGGAAGTCACGGGTTTTAAGCAGTTAGGTCGACTCATTATTTGAAGAACAATAATATCCACGATATTAATACATTAAGTCAATAATGTAGAAGACATTAATCTTTTGAATAAATAATGATAATAAATAATCTTTTTTATAATGGATTTATCTTTTTGAATAAATAAAGATAATAGATGAAAATGGGTAATAGTTATGTTTAAAGTGATGATAATGGGTAATCATTATTTTTAAAATAAAGATAATGGATGAGAATGGGTAATTATTATATTTAAAGATAATGATAATGGATGAATAATATATTTATAAAATATGGGATATTTTGGCTATAAATAGAAAGACTTAGCATAAGGAAATTCATAATTTTCTTACTCATACGTCCTTCTCTCTGTAAAAACTTCTTAGTGTAAGTTTCTCTCTAATTATACTAGGCTTCCTCAAGTATTAGTAAATATCATCTAGAGTAATAAATTTGTATTCCATGTCATTTCAAGCTAACTCTTTGTTGCATTCTTCTTTGAATTTTCGAGTGGAATTTTCTTATGTACAACAGCTCTTTAGAAAAATCATAGTAAATTCATCCTTTGTCGAAATTGAGTGATTCAAAAGCCTATTTTTATTATATTTTCGTCCTCTACAACTTTTAAGAAGGAAGAAAAGTCATCTGATGTCATCTTTATATCATAAAATGTTGAAAACCGTAACCTGTCCTAATTTTTGTCACTAGTTTTAGCCCAAATTTAAAAAGTTCACAATTCATTCATTTTAACTATGAATGTAGTGATTCTTGAGTATATTTTGTATATCTTTTCGATAACTACATGTTTTTAAAAATATAAAGAGATTTTAAAAACTTTAGAAGATCCATTCTTTACTACTGCAAAGACAAACATGGAAGAATTTGTTCGATTATTAATTTTGTGTTTCACAATATCGAGGTAAGGGGTATCATTCTTTTCATACTCATAAATGAATATCATTTTCCTTCTTACACTTAAAGTATGTCATTTTCTTCATACTTGTAAAGGGATATCACTTTCTTTAGTACTCGTAAGGGAGATCATTTTCTTTCATACTCCATATTATGATAAGAAAGTATTATTCATTTTACATCTTTATAATTAAATGTGAAAATTGTTGTGATGATTAGAATATCCTCAATAGTTTATAATTCATCTAACATCTTTGACATGAATATTCCTATAGTATTTTTAATCGTTATATTTGAACTGAGAAGCGTACATTTCTTAAACTTTATATTTTATCAAGAACTCTAATCGATTTTCTGGATATCGTGATAAAATTTTGGACTACATATAAATTAAATTGCAAATATCTAATGTTTATCATTGATCTTATTGTTCTTATTATTTCTATTCATTATATATAACATTTTTTATAATCATGGTGATGAAAGTTATTTTTGACTTGAGTGCAAAGATGGGTAGTTGATTGACATGATCATGACCATGGATTCTCTTCGGTCAGGGGTGCAAAGATAAATTATTGATTGGTATAATCATGACCATTGATTTTACAATTAAATATCTTTGGCTTAGGTGTAAAGATGAGTTAATCAATATAGTTATAAGTATTACTTCTATAATTCCTGAAATGATTAGAATTTTTTTTAGATTTGTGTTTTATCTAATATCATTTCACTTGAATTTTTATTTACCTAAATATTCTTATTAAATTTTAATCGTTATCTTTGAAATTTGAAACTTGAATATCATTCTTGAATTTGACTTCACATTTTGGTTATAATGTTGAAAATTTGAATATTATTGGAATCCTGACAAATTAAATGTCAAATCTCGAATGTTTATTCTTTTATCTTATTATTATTACAACTTCCGTCCATCCTTTATATTACTGTTATTTGTACTAATCCTCAAATAATCAAGTTGTTATGAATATATTTGGCCAGAGAGAAAAGATAATGTGATTGGTGAATGCCTTTGGTGTAGGGTTAAAAGATGATATGATTGTTGAATGTCTTTGGTTGGTATGTGAATGAAACATAGTAAAAATTATCTTTAGCCTTTGTGGCAAAGATAAATTGATTGGTATGATCATGATCATTGTTATTATATTTGAATGTCTTTGGCGTAGGGTGTAAAGACGATATGACTATTGAGTGTCTTTAGCCTTTGTGCCAAGGACACGGAGTGAGAGTTCTATTTAGCCTTTGTGGTAAGAATATATGGTGAAAATTCTCTTTAAACTTTGTGACGAGGAGAACTTCTTTATTTACATGATTATGAACAAGAACTGTGAACTGATATAACCATAATTTTTTGTGTTACAGGTAAAGATAGGTAGTCAAAATTCTCTTCGGGATGCAAAGATGAATTAATCAACATAATTATGACCATGAACTATTGATTGTCATGATTCATGATTATGAGCATGAACGGTTGTAGACACTCAAAATTTTTTGTAATACTGTTACTAACATTGCAGAAGGACAGATTCATCTTTTAATAGGGAACCCTGAAAGACAATCCATTTCTATACCGGATACTACCGGAAGTTCAGTATCAACCCCGGAACACACACTGGGAGTAACAATTCTAACCTCGGAGATAACCCCGAGGCGTGCAGATCCAATACCGGAACACACACCAGAGTAGACCGATTAATCTCGGAGATGACCCCGAGGTATCCAGTCTCATTCCCAATCATGGGAATAGCCACCAATCTTGGTGATAACCCCAAGGAATGCAGTTTCGGCGATAACCCCGGAAATGCTTATTTCAAATGCGACCAGCTTCAATCTCGGCGCTCACAACGAGATACTCCGTACCAACCCGGAGATAACACCGGGAGGATAGGCACACCTCAAAGATGACACTGAGGACCTTCAACAATTGTAGCAGTCCAATCTCAGCGAAGCCCTGAGCAACGTCTGCTTTATCAGCCCAAACCGACGATAACACTGGTGAGGGACAACATCGTCATCTCGCCAATGCGATGCCACATCACGTCGTCTCAACATTTCATACACATCTCTACACAACAATGTCCCACAAGAATCAAGGATAACCAATCCCGAGTGACTATTGTGCGGGGTAACGGATGGAATTTGAAGCTTGAAGACCGGAGGGCATCGTCCCATCTTCATTGACTTCGTACAAACTCTAATCCTATGCCATTGTACAACTCTCGACAACGACGATCAGAAATAGGTCTTGTATACCTCAATCGGATGCCCAGATTGCACTTCTGAAAGTTCGAGCGGACATTACAATGCCCGAGTGCACGTACTACGACCTGACCCGACCCGAGAAACCCGGGCCCACCTGGGTTGCCTCTGGTACACCTGTGGCTGAGCCGCAGGTACCTGCGGCTCCACCCTCTATAAATAGAGGGCTTGGGGTGCCTATTTTGCAAGAGAAAACGGCAAGGAAGCCCTGCCCAATTTGCTCTGCACTCACCCCATGCAGTGTACTTTCTCATTTTAAACACATGTGAGCTCATATATAGCTTCTTTTGTACCTAAAAAAGCCAGTGTTTACCCACTTTAAAGATATAAAAGTCTTCTTTGGCAGTCAATTGTAAGCCTTCTCACACACTTTAGAGTCTTTCTCTTCATCTCTGCACACACCCTTCTTCACGTTGAGAGTCGTGTTGCTTGCTTTTGCCCGGACTTCGGTCCGTGGTTTCATTTTCGTCTATATATATATATATAAATATATAAATGTTCATGCTCTTAATAAGAGTCCAAAGGATCAAACCTAATGTTTCCAGTTACTCCACTTCTCAGTTAAGGTGTCTAGCTGATGCAATCCATATTAGAGTTGATCAGTTACACGAAGAATCAGACAAGGCTTCTTCTCAATTTAGAGGAGAAAATTCTAGTCAAGATCTTGAAGATGAAGGTGATTGTGATCCCTATGGCACAATTCATCTCTAGGATGCTCAAGATCCATTTTCTTAAGTCCTGTAGTAATCAATCAAGGTGGGTATGATGATCTACCGCCTTCATTGCCTCAGTCAGCCAGCACCTGCTTCGGCAGCCTCAGTCAGCCCATTACCTGTCCCGGCAGCATAGTCAGCAGCAAAGATTACTTTACCGATTCACCGGTCATCTTCTTAATCTTTTCTTTCTTCTGTTAAAGTTTTTATTTTAAAAACTTATCGTCGCTGTTATATGGTATCAGAGCCACACGGTTGGTTCTTGATGCTATCGGTGGTTTCGATTAAAACAGTTATATATATATATATATATATATATATATATATATATATATATATATATATATATATACTTATATATATTAACTGTGTGTCGGACTCTGTTCGATGAGCCTGAATTTTACATCCGGAGCGTTTACTTGCTTATATATATATATATATATATATATATATATATATATATATATATATATATATATATATATATATATATATATATATGAACTGTTTTCGAACTCTGTTCGATGAGCCTAAATTTTATATCTGGTGCGTTTACTCACTTGTATATATATATATATATATATATATATATATATATATATATATATATATATATATATATATATATATATATATATATATATGAATTGTGGTCGAACTCTGTTCGATGAGCCTGTATTTTACATCCAGTGCATTTATTGCTTATATATATATATATATATATATATATATATATATATATATATATATATATATATATATATATATTCGTCCCACCTGGAGTTCATTTCGTGGTGGTTGATCGCTTTTACAGCTTTCTTTACGTTTCGTCCTGCCTGGAGTTTACTTTGTGGCAGTTGATCGCTTTGTACAGCTTTCTTTACATTTTGTCCCGCCTGGAGTTTCCTTTGTGGCGGTTGACCATATTTACAAATTTATTTACGTTTTGTCTCACCTGGTGTTTTCTCTGTGGCGGTTGATATCTTTTACAACTTTATTTACATTTCTGATCCCCCATGGAGTTGCTTCGTGGTTGGTAATCATGTCTGTATATATATATTTACAGCTTTTATATATATACCTACTTACTGCTTTCATACAAATTGCGGTATCATGTGCGCCTAGGAATCATGCGATCACATATTCAACCTACTGGATCTAGATTCGGTTCCCGTGATGGATATTTTCAGCTGTAAGCAGCTTGTAAATTATTCTGCGATGTCTGAACTTCCTCAGATGGTTTTCATACCCACGAGGAAGTCAGCATTATTTTGTACACTATTTTCGTACGGATGCCTCGCATCTGTAAAATAAGATCAATCAAGCCGAGCACTTAATAAAATGGAAGTGTAAAAGGTCTCAATTACTATTGAGCATAAGGGTTTGAAAAACCATTTTTTTATATAAAACATCATTGACATATCTTGCTTAAAATTGAATTTTTACATAAATTCAAACCCTGTGTATATAGGTGCGAACGAGGCCTCGCACTACTTCCAAATAACATCACATTGACCCACACACACACACACATTCAGATAACATTTTCTTGAAAAGAGGCGGTCACCGTGGTAACACGGATGTCGGGGGGGTGCCTAACACCTTCCCTCTGCATAACCAATTCCCCGGACCCTAATGAATCTTGGTTTCACCAACCCGTTTAGCAGTGTCACATCACTGGGTCAATGTGCAAACCTTTTCTCGATTGTGTTGGTACAACCATTTAAAAAAAACCAACTGGCAACTCTTAACAGTCCATCGTCGACATTATACATGTCGAACCTTTTTTACTTATTTTTTCAAATAAATCTCACCTAAAATGAGAACACCAAAGAACAAGTAACAGAAAAGGGACATCTAAAAATCCCGACGTCGACAGGTGGAGACTCTGCTGGGGACTCCAGTAAGAGGACTTAAGCCCCTATTACAATCTTTTCAAAATTGTTATCTGCTTGTGTGTGGATGTTGCATTTACATTGATGATGAATGTGTACGAATGAATTTCATTATTGCACTTAGTGCCTCGCACCATAACTGCTTGTGATATTAGTGCTTCGCACATGTCATCATTTTCATACGGTGAGACGCGATGTATGTGAATGTATGTTGTGTGGTTCCTCCACCAGGAGGCTATCCCATCGGTGTTTGATTACTGGACTCGTGAAAAGACTAATTCTCCGAGGCTTAGGAAAGACACCACCCAAATTCGCTCCACTTGAAAGATCGGATTAATTTCCCGTTGAGTAAATTGAGATGATTTGGTAACCTTCATGCCAAAAAGCCGCGAGAGTAACCTAAGATAGGTCAGCCTCTGATAAATCCAAAACGGAGGAAAGTCTCTTCATGCTCTCATTTTAATTACTTGTAAAACACAATTACTTATAATTTCATTCCATATCTATCTCCATGTAATGAGAAATATGAAGAAATGTGTACACATACATATTTTAATTAATATGCTACAAACAGCTGACATCCGTTTTGCAGGATAAAATTCCTAAAATGGACAAATCACATAGCATGTTATTATACACATTCCCTAAGGACTAAACTATGCAAGTCTTTCGCAGGGAACCAATCAGACCTACTACCCGGTCAAAGTCCAAAAAGGCAACATGCCTATAGTCAATCATGTCGTCATCCGACCAGACTGAACTTAATCCAGTTTCTCGCAAAGAATTCGACGGATTAACCAAACAAATTACAGATTTGGCTGTTCTACTCAAAGAACTACACAAGTCCAATCAGGGTCCAAAAATACCCGTACATACTGAATCCTCCACACAAAGGGGAACCCGGGTCCTTACAATACCTGAACTGCAATTGGATACGACCAACAAAAATCATGATGTTGCCCATCCCACTGGAGATCCAGACACTGGTGACATCAAAAAGAAAGTCCTCCAAATGGAAGAGACCCTTTGTGCTATCAAAGGAATTGGAATACACGGGAGTGTTTCATATGCTGATCTTTGCATTTTCTCTGGTGTTCATTATCTAGAAAAATTTAAAACTCCTGACTTCAAAAAATATTACGGGTTAGGAGATCCTTACACATATTTAAAGGTGTTTATTGGAGAACTAGGATCTTATACAGAGGACAAAAAGCTCAGAATGCAATTGTTCCAGAAAAGTCTAACTGGAGAAGCCCGTTCATGGTACACAAGATTAGACAATTCAAAGATCCATAGCTGGGAAGAGCTAGCACATGTTTTCCTCTCTCAATATAACTTTCAATCTCAAATGGCTCCTGATTGGTATCAAATTACCAAGATCAAGAAACAGTCTAACGAGTCTTTCAGAGAGTATGCTCAAAGGTGGAGACGTCTGGCTGCCCAAGTTAGTCCTTCCATGACAGAATCAGAGATGGTCATAACTTTCATAGACATACAAGAAGCTCCTTTCTATAAAAGAGTTTTAGCCGGCATCAGCAAACCATTTTCTAAAATGGTCAAACATGGGGAGATGGCTGAGATGGGATTGAAGTCCGAAAAGATTAAAGACCTAGCTGCCCTTAAAGTTGTTGCTGATCACATCTAATCCAAAAATTATGGAACAACCCCCGGAGGGTCCATAAAAAGAAAGAGGAAGATGTTTCCTTGATACTACAGGGTCAAAAAGGCAATCAAAACATGCCTGTTCAAAGGAGAAACTACACTCCCTTTCAAGCACAATCTATGTAGCAGCCCCGAATCCGGGCCCCGAATCGCCACGGACTCGGTACAATAATTCTTTCACTAATCGCGGAAGATATAAACATAATTTGTTTATACATTACATTACTCACTATTTTCCCCAAAATCGAGTAACCTTAACTTATTACACAATTCATAAGTTATCTAACACAGAACATTATTATCAACTATTCTATTACAAAATAGCTGTATATATTGCCCCAAGCTGAACTTGGCATTATCATTCCTATCGATAATTCCTTTGTTTAAGAATCATATCTATTCTCATTTCAAAATAAACCTTCTTTATCTATACAACATTTCAAACTGTATATAGCTGCCTATTACACTTGATAAAACTATCAATTATAGATTTATACATTTCTAATTCAAGAAAATGTATTCATTTTGTGCATCGTTCAAGCTTCATCATCCGTATAGCAAATAATATTGTCTAACATCATTAACCTGCAAAAAGTTTATGTTTGCAAGGTTGAGCTCGACAGCCCAGCAAATTTAACAGTGTCTATCATATTTCACAAAGCACACAATTCTATATGCACTACAATTCCTTTAACATGCAAATCTACATGCATCATATATTCTTTACTATGCATACCCTACATGCATCAATAATTCCTTACAAAACATACATTCATGCATTATACAATTCTAATTTATCGAGTTACATCATACAACATGTAATCACGTATAGATTGAGTTCCATAACCCAATTAACTTAGTCATATTTTGACTTTTACAATTCATAGCGCATGATATGTAATTTAACACATAACCACATTTCATCCACAAACATAATAGAACTGAAAAACTTGCCTGAACCGTTGATTACCGCAACGCAATTTAATTTAATCTCTCACGAAAGACCTATCAGTTAAAAGATTGATCTTTTAATCAGTATAACATGCTTTATTTCATAATACTATCTAATACTTAATCAAATATTAGATAACAGCTTATCACATCAATTTTGTTATCATCCTTTGATAATTATTCAATCACTATATCATATCCCTTATGATTTATCACTTGCTCTTTATTTCATAAGTTATTCATTAATATGTAATAAGGCAAACACTAATCCAGCACCCTGGATTCTACATCTAACAACCAACTTTATAATTCAGCAACTTGGATTCCAAGTCCATCAATTTAAACCTCAATCCAGAAAACCGAATTCAACACATTTTTAATACAGCAAACTGTATTCTATATTCTTATCACGAAAATATCAAATCAGTGAATTATTCTCCTATACTTTGGTCAAACATATATACATGTATTTTATGCATAAAAATTATTTTTCCATAATTTTCCAACATCCTTTGGTATTTTTCAAAATTAATTTCTAGTGCGTAGCTTAAGAAATTAGTTACCTCGTGCTTAACTCCAGTAATGCCCATCTTTTGGCATAACCTTATATATGTTAACGTGATACTCCATTTTAAATTTCATGGCAATCGGAGTTGTAGAACTCCGTATATAGCGATTTCCGTCAGAAAATCACAAAAATTAGAACGGTCATAACTTGGTCATTTTAACTCGGAATCAGCTCATTTTTGGACACGAGCTACATATTACCATATATTTTCATTTCCCAAAAGCCTGGAATTTTTATCATTAACTAAATGTCCAAAACAGCCCTCGGAAAAGTTTGGCCAGAAACTTTTTGCACTTTGGCAGTTTTGGAGTCCTTCACCAAAACTTAAATAAACGAAATTTGTAACTCCGATTAATGATCCGTCACTTTTGTTGGATTCCTATCTTTCTGAACTACATTTTTCATCTATCACAATCCATATTTGGACATGTTAAGCTCCCGGAATTTATCCCGGAAGTGACTGTTTAAAATCTGTCCTTATAACAGTTTTTCTTAACTTTGTGTAGTTTGGGAGAAATCCCATAACTTGTTCATTTTTCAATCTATTTTAGTAATTCCAAAGGGATTTTACCCTTAACACATATATCTAGCATCCCAAGAACATAAATCATATATATCCATCAAAGATTTCAAGAACAATCAAAACCTAGCTCACACTTTAAAAACTTTAACTTTTTCGGAAAATTTCCATTTTTCTATTCCTTTGATTTCCACCAAATCAACCCCCATTATGGGTAGATCCAAACAATAAACTCTTAATAACATGTATATACATGGTTTTTGAGTTTAGAAACAAAGTTTCTTAATTCATCAAACACAATCAAAGCTAAGAAAAATAAGATTTTCTACACTTTAAAAACCTAGCTTCACTTTTCTTGCTTTTGATCTATCTTTTGAAACTTAAAATGGATAGATTCACACATAAAACACTCTAAATCATGTAGATCTAGAGTTTTGAAGATCAAGAACATAAATCCATGTTTTGAGTTACAACCATCAAAAATTTAACTAAACAAAAAGGGTTTATAACTTTATTACCATGCTCTCCATCTTCTTCTTCTCCATAGCTTGATCATGGAATTTGGATGCCTCACCAAAACTCTCCTTTCTCTCCACCATGGCTGCCTAATGGCAGCTCTCTCACTCTCTCTCTCTCTCTCTCTTTCTTTCTTAGTTGAAAAATAGGAAATAAGAGATAAAAGAGAAAAATAAGCTATACTTTGTATTAAATGTTGATTATCTCATAATCTATATCCACTCTCCTCCTCTTCTTGCACAATGGTCCGGCCATATGGCCTTACTCTCTCTTTCTCTTGTACCACCAAGCTTTACATGAAATAAATGCTAATGTGTTGGACAAAATCACAAATTGACACATAGGGGGGAGTTGTTAGTAGTTGGTCACCAACTAAAGGGAACCATTAATGCATTCATCTCCCCTTTATCCTAGCTTCTCATGGCCGGCCCTATGGCCTAAAAATTGCTCCAAGTTTGGCTTTTTGATTTAATGCTTATTTGATTTAACAATTGTCCAAAAATTTCTCTCCCGCTGAGGCTAAAAATTGAGCCATTCCTTTACTGTATTGCTTGGCCTCTAACCCATTTCATTCGCCAATACTTGGGCTATAAAATATACATAATCATCTACCTTAAATTCTCATCCAACCCAATTCATTTAATTAGGGTTTTCACTTCTCCATTAAAACACCAATCCTTGCTCATAAACATTTATTTCCTTAACCCAATTAGACTTGCTATAATTAGGTTATAAAATTAATCCACCGAGATGTATAAAATAAATCTCTTAGAATTAGAAAGTATTCTAAATACCACAATTCTCTTTTTTCATAACCCTTAAGTTATGAAATCCTTCATTCCTAATATATAATTAGGGTCACACTAGTTTCTTTTGTTTGTTTATATAATAAACAAATATACACCATCACATAATGTTCATATTTCTTACACACAACTTTTTAACCCTTAGGGTTTAATACTTCGCATTTAGGATTCCTAAATTAGGGTTTAAATATCCGAATTAGGGGTTCAGATTCTCGAAACTAAAATTAAAGTTTCTGAGCGTATCGTTAGAGTTTTCTAACTTAATCACCATATTCATACTATGAATTTAGGGTTTCAGAACCGATTTCTATGGTTTCTCATCCATTGTTAGGGTTTTCTAACAATTTGTTAGATTTTTCTAACTTAATAAATGTATGATCAACATAACTTTAGGGTTTTCTAAAGTTATAACTTATCTGATCAATCCTTGATCTCAAATCATTACGGTTCACATATGTAACCAAATATACTGACTAGTATTCGCTTCGATACTTATCCTTGATAATTCTTCAAAAGAATTTTAAATCTACCATAATCTTATACCTCATTACTAGACTATCACTTACAGCCTATCACATAATTCAAGTTTTGTTCAAAACTTTTGAAATTCTTGAAATTTCATTACATAACTGCCAATTCCATACACTTATTTCCTGTCTAGGTCTATTATTTGACCTTAAATCAATCATTTAAGATTTTAATAAATTCTCCGAATTCTTGGGTTGTCACATTCACCCCTCCTTCTAAGAATTTCGTCCCCGAAATCCACCTTACACCTTACTCCGTGCACCTTACATCATTCACATATAACACATGCTACCCAATACACCATTCACAAGAGTAAAAGGTTTAAAATTGTGCTGAGGGGTCATATAGACCATGAACACATAGATTTGACGGTATTTATACCGCAAAACAAAACATCACTTGGTCTGTTTACAATCAAAAAGAAGGTAAACTACCATTACTAGTGCTTTAGGTGATTAGCCCATCGTACAGTTACGTCATGCATAACGTAATAATTATTTTTAGCGAATATGTACGCTATTAGATTGGATTTATTTATCCAAACAACATAGTTCACCTCAGTCTTATCATAGGATTCCGTCATTTGGTGATTTTATCATGCTACATCATACCATAGTGGAATAGTGACTTTAAGTCAAATTCACACTAAGTAATACTGCATTGATGACTCCATCATTTTTTATCATCTCTGCACCAGGTTACATGGTACATAAGTGATAAATAAAAACAATTTTTTTTTTAAAAGGCACATAGTGCGTATTTAGCTTGATGTCAAAATTTTGAAATCTAGCATAGATAGGGTTTAGGAAAACCTAAGTCTCCACTAATGATCGTATGCTTAACATTCTATCTGTTCCTATTATCCTCAATACTCCATTCACACATAACTATACCCAGTTCATAAAACCACACTTATGAGTCCATAAATTGCCACAATTATATGAGTTTACGAACTTTCCTAGACAGACCTTTGGCGTCCATTCGCTGAGAGGTTCATAAACATTTCATATAACTATGCATCAAGTATGTCACATAAGTATGAGTTTTAAGAACTCGTACTTAAACCTGTATTCTCTACCTATGACCTATCTATCTGTTATACACATGAGAAAGGAATCACCCTCTTAACACACATATAGTAAATAACGCGACACAAACATTTCAATGATTATCAATGTCAGAAACTAAGTGGTTGTCAAACCAAACTCGGCCACTAATCAATATAGGAAGCTAAGTGAACAATTCCCCGCCCATACAAAGAATTGGTCAACCTAACCACTACATCGACCAGGAAGCTAAGTGATTCTAAAACCAAGTACAAATTCCCCGCCCATACAAGGAATCATACAACTCAGCGGCTGACACGAGTCCTCAATTGAAATCCCACATAATTCTAGTTCCACACTTACTCCATACGAATTTTATTTAATCCGTCTTTATAATTCATAACTCTTTCATGAGTTTTCATAGTACAATTTTATAGTACAACTGATACACAGCATCTTGCTGTAAACTTTTCAATCATCAGATTGATTCTTTTCCCATATCATAACCTTATTAGATCACGGGGTGATCTTATCGTATATATTACGATTCAATTCCATGCACTATGATCGTTTTGTTTTACGATCTCCTATTCCTGCACTTTCAGTCTTTTAGACTTAATCTATTCACCATTACTGTTCAACTTTATTATCAGAGTTAGGGAACTCTGTATCTTAACAACTTATCGAGATTCGTCTTTGAACCTTTCTGACCAAATAACTCTATTTGAGTTAGTCTTATCCTAATCAGTGCGGTTATTGGTCTCAGGTATTCCTACCTAAGCTTCATAACCAACAGCTCTGCTACCAACTGTAGCAGCCCCGAATCCGGGCCCCGAATCGCCGCGGACTCGGTACACTAATTCTTTCACTAATCGTGAAAGATATAAACATAATTTGTTTATACATTACATTACTCACTATTTTCCCCAAAATCGAGTAACCTTAACTTATTACACAATTCATAAGTTATCTAACACAGAACATTATTATCAACTATTCTATTACAAAATAGCTGCATATATTGCCCCAAGCTGAATTTGGCATTATCATTCCTATCGATAATTCCTTTGTTTAAGAATCATATCTATTCTCATTTCAAAATAAACCTTTATCTATACAACATTTCAAACTGTATATAGCTGCCTATTACACTTGATAAAACTATCAATTATAGATTTATACAATTTCTAATTCAAGAAAATGTATTCATTTTGTGCATCGTTCAATCTTCATCATCCGTATAGCAAATAATATTGTCTAACATCATTAACCTGCAAAAAGTTTATGTTTGCAAGATTGAGCTCGACAGCCCAGCAAATTTAACAGTGTCTATCATATTTCACAAAGCACGCAATTCTATATGCACTACAATTCCTTTAACATGCATATCTACATGCATCATATATTCTTTACTATGCATACCCTACATGCATCAATAATTCCTTACAAAACATACATTCATGCATTATACAATTCTAATTTATCGAGTTACATCATACAACATGTAATCACGTATAGATTGAGTTCCATAACCCAATTAACTTAGTCATATTTTGACTTTTACAATTCATAGCGCATGATATGTAATTTAACACATAACCACATTTCATCCACAAACATAATAGAACTGAAAAACTTGCCTGAACCGTTGATTACCGCAACGCAATTTAATTTAATCTCTCACGAAAGACCTATCAGTTAAAAGATTGATCTTTTAATCAGTATAACATGCTTTATTTCATAATACTATCTAATACTTAATCAAATATTAGATAACAGCTTATCACATCAATTTTGTTATCATCCTTTGATAATTATTCAATCACTATATCATATCCCTTATGATTTATCACTTGCTCTTTATTTCATAAGTTATTCATTAATATGTAATAAGGCAAACACTAATCCAGCACCCTGGATTCTACATCTAACAACCAACTTTATAATTCAGCAACTTGGATTCCAAGTCCATCAATTTAAACCTCAATCCAGAAAACCGAATTCAACACATTTTTAATACAGCAAACTGTATTCTATATTCTTATCACGAAAATATCAAATCAGTGAATTATTCTCCTATCCTTTGGTCAAACATATATACATGTATTTTATGCATAAAAATTATTTTTCCATAATTTTCCAACATCCTTTGGTATTTTTCAAAATTAATTTCTAGTGCGTAGCTTAAGAAATTAGTTACCTCGTGCTTAACTCCAGTAATGCCCATCTTTTGGCATAACCTTATATATGTTAACGTGATACTCCATTTTAAATTTCATGGCAATCGGAGTTGTAGAACTCCGTATATAGCGATTTCCGTCAGAAAATCACAAAAATTAGAACGGTCATAACTTGGTCATTTTAACTCGGAATCAGCTCATTTTTGGACACGAGCTACATATTACCATATATTTTCATTTCCCAAAAGCCTGGAATTTTTATCATTAACTAAATGTCCAAAACAGCCCTCGGAAAAGTTTGGCCAGAAACTTTTTGCACTTTGACAGTTTTGGAGTCCTTCACCAAAACTTAAATAAACGAAATTTGTAACTCCGATTAATGATCCGTCACTTTTGTTGGATTCCTATCTTTCTGAACTACATTTTTCATCTATCAAAATCCATATTTGGACATGTTAAGCTCCCGGAATTTATCCCGGAAGTGACTGTTTAAAATCTGTCCTTATAACAGTTTTTCTTAACTTTGTGTAGTTTGGGAGAAATCCCATAACTTGTTCATTTTTCAATCTATTTTAGTAATTCCAAAGGGATTTTACCCTTAACACATATATCTAGCATCCCAAGAACATAAATCATATATATCCATCAAAGATTTCAAGAACAATCAAAACCTAGCTCACACTTTAAAAACTTTAACTTTTCCGGAAAATTTCCATTTTTCTATTCCTTTGATTTCCACCAAATCAACCCCCATTATAGGTAGATCCAAACAATAAACACTTAATAACATGTATATACATGGTTTTTGAGTTTAGAAACAAAGTTTCTTAATTCATCAAACACAATCAAAGCTAAGAAAAATAAGATTTTCTACACTTTAAAAACCTAGCTTCACTTTTCTTGCTTTTGATCTATCTTTTGAAACTTAAAATGGATAGATTCACACATAAAATACTCTAAATCATGTAGATCTAGATTTTTGAAGATCAAGATCATAAATCCATGTTTTGAGTTACAACAATCAAAAATTTAACTAAACAAAAAGGGTTTATACCTTTATTACCATGCTCTCCATCTTCTTCTTCTCCATAGCTTGATCATGGAACTTGGATGCCTCACCAAAACTCTCCTTTCTCTCCACCATGGCTGCCTAATGGCAGCTCTCTCACTCTCTCTCTCTCTCTCTCTCTTTCTTTCTTAGTTGAAAAGTAGGAAATAAGAGATAAAAGAGAAAAATAAGCTATACTTTGTATTAAATGTTGATTATCTCATAATCTATATCCACTCTCCTCCTCTTCTTGCACAATGGTCCGGCCATATGGCCTTACTCTCTCTTTCTCTTGTACCACCAAGCTTTACATGAAATAAATGCTAATGTGTTGGACAAAATCACAAATTGACACATAGGGGGGAGTTGTTAGTAGTTGGTCACCAACTAAAGGGAACCATTAATGCATTCATCTCCCCTTTATCCTAGCTTCTCATGGCCGGCCCTATGGCCTAAAAATTGCTCCAAGTTTGGCTTTTTGATTTAATGCTTATTTGATTTAACAATTGTCCAAAAATTTCTCTCCCGCTGAGGCTAAAAATTGAGCCATTCCTTTACTGTATTGCTTGGCCTCTAACCCATTTCATTCGCCAATACTTGGGCTATAAAATATACATAATCATCTACCTTAAATTCTCATCCAACCCAATTCATTTAATTAGGGTTTTCACTTCTCCATTAAAACACCAATCCTTGCTCATAAACATTTATTTCCTTAACCCAATTAGACTTGCTATAATTAGGTTATAAAATTAATCCACCGAGATGTATAAAATAAATCTCTTAGAATTAGAAAGTATTCTAAATACCACAATTCTCTTTTTTCATAACCCTTAAGTTATGAAATCCTTCATTCCTAATATATAATTAGGGTGACACTAGTTTCTTTTGTTTGTTTATATAATAAACAAATATACACCATCACATAATGTTCATATTTCTTACACACAACTTTTTAACCCTTAGGGTTTAATACTTCGCATTTAGGATTCCTAAATTAGGGTTTAAATATCTGAAATTAGGGTTTCAGATTCTCGAAACTAAAATTAAAGTTTTTGAGCGTATCGTTAGAGTTTTCTAACTTAATCACCATATTCATATTATGAATTTAGGGTTTCAGAACCGATTTCTATGGTTTCTCATCCATTGTTAGGGTTTTATAACAATTCGTTAGATTTTTCTAACTTAATAAATGTATGATCAACATAACTTTAGGGTTTTCTAAAGTTATAACTTATCTGATCAATCATTGATATCAAATCATTGCGGTTCACATATGTAACCAAATATACCGACTAGTATTCGCTTCGATACTTATCCTTGATAATTCTTCAAAAGAATTTTAAATCTACCATAATCTTATACCTCATTACTAGACTATCACTTACAGTCTATCACATAATTCAAGTTTTGTTCAAAACTTTTGAAATTCTTGGAATTTCATTACATAACTGCCAATTCCATACACTTATTTCCTGTCTAGGTCTATTATTTGACCTTAAATCAATCATTTAAGATTTTAATAAATTCTCCGAATTCTAGGGTTGTCACAGTCTGCGAACCCTCCAATACCAAAAGGTGGAGAAGTCAAACGCCCTCGAGTGTATACACCCTTAGGGGATACCCTCGAGAACATTCTCAATCTTCTGACAACACAGAAGAAAGTTACGCATCTTCTTCCACCAGCCAACCCTAATGGACGGGGTTTCAATACTGCTCAGAAATGTGCTTATCATGCCGGGGCACCTGGACATGATACTCGGGATTGTTGGGCCTTGAAACACAAGATCCAAGACCTGATAGACAACGGTGAGATCGTGGTCACCAAACCAGATCAGCCTCATGTTCAAGATAACCCTCTTCCTCAACACAAAGAAGAAGAGGTTAACATAATCAATTGGAGTAGCGGACAGAATTCCAATTTTAGCTGTGAATCCTCCTAAACCCTCAAAGACGGTGTTGACAAATGGGATTATGCCAAGTTCCAATTCACTATGGAACAAAAAATGAAGGCTTTATGCAAGCAAATTGAACAATTGGCGGAATTGGTGACTTATCAGCATCAAGTGACACATCAATTAATCAGCCAGAAGCATGCCAGTCTCCTGCCACTTGTCATGAATATTCCCTCGTCACTTTTTGAAAATGAAATGCTGGAAGACAAAGTGACAAAGAGAGCAAATGCTAAGGCCTGTCGGGATTTTGCCAACAAAAGGGAATTCACTTATTTGGGCCAACCTATGGATGAAATCCTTCATATGTTAATCAATGAAGGAAAGATCAGTTCCCTTCTACCTCCAATCAACCCCCGTTCAGGGCGGTATAACTCTTATTGAGTATATCAATATCACTCCCAGTCTCTCGGTCACAGCATAGAAGAATGCTGGGCACTCCGCCACCTTATCCAAAATCTAATTGACAGTGGTGTCCTGCGCTTAGCAGATGATGATACTGTGTTGCGTGCAAGTGAGAATTCAGGTCCTACTAAGTGGAAGAGTGTGGTAGCAGTCATATCCACTGAAACTGATGGGATTAACAAATCACTCACAATGCCAACAAATCAACTCAAAGGAAGCAACAATCCTTTGAAAGTGGTCGTTCCCGAGCCAATCAACTTGCCGTGCAGAGCACAATATCCTATTGTTAGCTTGCGCAAAGTTCTGTGGAATTATGGAGAAGGTGAAGGATCCATCTCACATACAACTGCTGCAGTGTCAAAGGAAAATCCATTGTATCTCCCCCAACGGGTGATGAAGTCTACCATCAAATCAAAGGGGAAAATACCCATGGAGAAGATTGAAAAATTCCTCCGCACTATGGGTCATAACGAAGCCACAGTGGTTTTAAGCTTAAAAGAAGCTCCACAACAAATATCAATTCTGGACTTGGTCCTAACTTTCGAGGATCACCGGACTATCTTGCTGAAGGTTTTAGAAGAAGTCTATCTACCAACATCAGTTGATATGAAAAAATTTCAACATCTGGTTGATCACATTTTCAACAATAATGTGATATCCTTCACTGATGACGACATACCGCCCGAGGGGACCGGTCATTGCAAGCCATTGCACATTGCGGTCTTATCATCTGGATACATGCTAGCTGGAGTCTTGATAGATGGAGGTTCCTCTCTAAATATCTGTCCATACGCTACCTTGGTAAAGATGAATATCAATCTCAACCGAATTCGGAGTAGCCATACTATCATCAAATCTTTTGATGGAGCCCGTCGGAATTCGGTCAGAGTAATTGAACTGCCAATTGAAATTGGTCCTCATATATTCTGCGTATCATTCCATGTACTCAAGATAGATTCGAGATACAACCTGCTCTTGGGACGACAATGGATTCATATGGCTGGGGTAGTCCCCTCCACTCTTCACCAATAATTGAAATACATTATCAATAATAGCCTGGTCATGGTCAACGCTGAACCAGAGTTTCCACAACACGGGGACATGTCATTCATCAATGCCAATGCAGATGTTGAACCAGTCAGTTTTTATGCCTTGGAAGTAAGCAATACCCAATACCATGTTATTGGAATGCCATTACCCGAACCCAAGATTTCTGCCGAGGTAATGTCGGCTACTCAAGAAATGATGTCATTGGGTCATAAACCGGGACAAGGGCTGGGTAAAGATTTCCAGGGTATCAAATACCCAATTTGATTAACCAGACAAACTGGAACAGTTTGGCTAAGCTATTCTGCCAGTTCTAGTCATAAGAATCCTCACAGGCATCAACATATTCCTTTAGCTTCAACCATGCGACGTTTATCTTCGCCTTCAAACTCTGAGTCCGCACAACCTCCTGTAAAGATGCCAGCCAATGTAATGGCTATGTTATTTCCCAAGCCGATACCGGTGAAGGAGAAAGAAGTCTTTGTTCCAAATCCCGCAGTGGAAGAATAGGAATGAATAATTAAAACATCATCCGAATGATGTCAGGCATACGCATCATCGTTCATGATGAACATACCAATAGATATACCCCAGACGATGATTTTTCCCAGACGTAATGGCCATCATTCGGGACAGGGAGGATGATGACAATCCCTCCATCACTGCGATCCACCCGAACTTTGCCCTTGTCAATTGGAACAGTACTCCTTGCATTGGTCGTCAAGGGTAAAGCGGGCAGAAACTCTTTCTGCCCTGTAGATATAATAACTGCTTACTTTTTTGTACAGTATTAGCAGTTTATTTTGTCAGTATATGCTAACACTGTGTATGATCAACACATTTTATATATACTAAGTGAAAGCATATTTTGTTTCAGGACTCTGAATTTAGATGTGCTTTTACTTGCTAATACGGTGCCTCTTCTCCACAAGGATTGTACCTTTGATGTAGAGATGAATTTAGCCTTGATGGAAATACAGGATGACATTGAGGTGCCTCCAGAAATTCAAGAATGGGTCAAAGACAAAACCAAACCCAACCTTGATCAAACCATTTCTTTCAATCTCGGAACCTTAGAAAGCCCTAAGTTAATCCAGATTGGTTCAAACCTTACCCCAAACGAACGGAATGACATGGTTACGCTATTAACCCAATTCCAGGATGTGTTTGCATGGTCTCATGAAGACATGATGGGTTTGTCCACTGACATTGTCCTTCATCGCCTTCCCATTAAAGAGGGATTTAAGCCAGTTAAGCAAAAGCTCAGGCGATTGAAACCTGAGTGGAGTTTAAAGGTAAAAGAAGAAATTGTGAAACAATTTCAAGCTGGCATCATCACGGTGTCTATATATCCTGAGTGGATAGCCAATACTGTGCTCGTGCCTAAACCTGGAGGGAAGGTGCGAGTTTGCGTGGATTACCGGGACTTGAACAAAGCTTGCTTAAAAGATAGCTTTTCCGTGCCATTTATCCACATTCTTATTGATAATATTGCGCAATATGATATGTACTCCTTTGCTGATTGCTTTGTGGGGTATCATCAGATCATGGTTTCTGAGGAAGATCGTGAGAAAACTGCTTTCATCACGCCTTGGGGAACCTTTTTCTATAAACGGTTGTCATTCGGCCTCATCAATGCCGGAGCCACCTATCAACGAGCTATAATGGCTCTTTTCCACGACTTAATGCACAGAGATCGAGATCTACGTGGATGACATCATTGTCAAGTCCCGAAAGGAGGATGACCATATAGACCATCTCATAAAGTTGTTTAACAGGTTGCGTAAGTACAATTTGAAGTTGAATCCAGCTAAATGCACCTTTGGCGTTAAATCATGCAAATTGCTAGGATTTCTAGTCAACCACAAAGGGATTGAGCTGGATCCTGCCAAAATCCAAGCCATCACGAAAATGCCCATTCCTCAGACAAAAAAGGAAATACGGGGATTTTTTAGAAGAATCAACTTCATTATCAGGTTTATCTCTCAACTCACAGCAACCTGTGAGCCAATCTTTAAGCTATTAAGGAAGAACTCCTCCATGAAATGGAATGATGAGTGTCAAAATGCCTTCCTCATAATCAAGAAACAGCTAGTCAAAGCTCCCGTGTTGGTACCACCCAGGGATGATGTTCCCCTGTTCATGTACCTGTCCATAAGTGACAATGCCATGGGCTGCATGCTGGGACAAAAAGACGATAGAGCCCAAGAACGAGCTATCTATTACCTCAACAAAAGGTTCAGCAGCAGTGAACACAAGTACACTCTGATCAAAAAGACGTGTTATGCTTTAGCGTGGGCTTCCACGAGGTTACAACATTACCTCCATGGTCACACAACACATCTCATATCCCGCGTGGATCCTCTCAAATACGTGTTCAATAAACCCATGTTAAATTGCCGGCTGTCCAGATGGTAGTTGATCATACAATAATTTGACATCGTATATGTGACTCAAAAGTCCATCAAAGGTCAAGGTATTGCAGATCAACTGGCCTCCGCACCTTTAGGGGATTTCAAGCCCTTGGAAACATATTTCCCCGATGAAGGAGTAATGACAGTGCAGCAACACCATCAGTACGATATGCGCCAATCATGGAAGATGTATTTTGATGGAGGTGTTAATCTGGAAGGTTCTAGAGCTAGAGCAGTTCTAGTATCTGGTACGGGGGAGCAGTATCCTGTCGCTGTCAAATTGTAGTTTGTCAGCACTAACAACACAACTGAGTATGAAGGCTGTCTCATGGGGCTAAAACTTGCCCATTCAATGGGCATCAGGCGATTAACTGTCTTTGGAGATTCAGAGTCGGTAATCAAATAATCCACCAGAATCTATCAAACCAAGGAACTACATTTGTTGCTCTACCATCGGCAGGTTTTGAAGATGGCTTTGGAGTTCAAAGAAATCTCCTTTCTACACATTCCTCGTAATAGGAATGACTTTGCAGACGCATTAGCTACTTTGGCCTCCTTGATTCACATATCATACAAGGAACACTTGCCAAACATCACAATTTCCCTACACAAGGCCCCAGCGTATGGAAATTACGTTGGAGAAGTATCAGATGAGCTACCTCCCATCCAACATCATTGGTATCAGCATATCAAGGAATATCTACGAGATGGATCTACACCCACTTAGGCAAGCCCGACTGAGAAAAGGCGGATCCGTCGACTTGCAATGAAATTCTATCTGAGTGGAGATGCGCTCTACAAAAGAGATGCAGGACTAGGTCTCCTCAGATGTTTAGACAAAGATCAAGCCCAAAGGCTTATGGATAAAATCCATGGTGGAGTCTGTGGCCCCCACATGAGTGGCCCCCTCCTTGTCAAGAAAATCCTCTGGACAGGACATTATTGGCTATCTCTCAAAGTTAATTACAATGACCACGTCAAGAGATGCTATCAGTGCCAGATTCATGGGAATGATATACACGCCCCTCCACTGGAACTCCACAATATGAGTTCACCTTGGCCCTTCTCAATGTAGGGAATGGACGTTATCGGGCCCATTGAGCCTAAAGCCAGTAATGTCATCGATTTATCTTCACTATGATCGACTACTTTACCAAGTGGGTAGAAGCAGCCTCCTTCCCCAGGGTTACTAAAGAAGTCATCATTGCTTTCATCAGAAACAATGTTGTTTGTCGATATTGAAAACCAGAGGTGATTGTGTCAGACAATGCTAAGAACCTCATTAACAAAATGATGGAGGAATTATGCCGTAAATTCCACATCAAACATCTTAACTCTGTCATCTATCGTCGAAGATGAATGGTGCTGCTGAAGTGGCTAACAAAAACATCAAGAAAAATATGCAAAAGATATCCGCCAACCACAAAGATTGGCCTGACCTATTGCCTCTGACTCTTTTAGCCTACAGAACCTCAATGCGCACTTCCACTGCGGCAACCCCCTACGCCTTAACCTATGGGATAGAAGCAGTACTCCCCATAGAAGTTGAAATGGAATCCCTCCGAGTATTGATAGACGCTCAGCTGGATGAAGACCAATGGGTACAAGACATGTATCACCTATTATCTCTAATAGACAAAAGGTGAACCGCGGCTATCTTCCATGGTCAGTTATATCAACAAAGGATCGCCAGATCCTACAACAAAAAAGTCCGGCTACAGCAGTTTAAACAACATGACTTGGTTTTGAAGAAGATACTTGACAACCAAGATCAATCTAAGGGAAAATTCGCTCCTAACTGGGAAAGCCGTTTGTTGTCAAGGAAATATTGACAGGAGGCACTCTCAGATTGCAAGAAATGGACAGCGATGAATTTCCACAACTCATCAATTCGAACGCCATGAAACGGTACTATGTCTGAAGTTGCCATCAAGCAAACATCCTGGTGTTGGACCATCAGAATACCAGTCATTCCGATTCTTTAACCCTTTACCACATACAACTTTTCCATACTTCGCCCCTCAGGGAAACATACTTTTCAAGCCAGCAGCCTGGCTCCTTTGCGTTCCTACGACTTAGGTCATCCCACTGTGGATTGAACCTCTCGCGTTTGCAGTTTGGCTACCCATACCTGGGATCAAACTTCTCGTACCTGCGGTTTATCCTCAACCTAGGATTAAACTTTCTCCTCCCCACACTCTGACCTGCACATGGGATCACGCTTTTCCACTCGCCCTGAGGGGCGAACTAAGTCGACCTAATCTCCTCTTCAATAGGAGTATGTAGGCAACCATTTCATATGGCCTGATCGCAATAAAAAAAAACAACAAAAACATTTCTACCCTTAAAAAAACAAAAACAACAAAAACATTCCTACACCATTTCTGCCATACACAGCGTTAAACCTCTTACACCAGGTTCGAACTACGCAGACTTGATCTCCTCTTGAATAGGAATACGTAGGCAGCCATTCATGGTTCGGTCTCACCCCCTACCAAAACACAAACCATTATCAACTGGTACTGGGGTCACCTTTCAATCCACTACATTTCATTCGGCTTCAGACCAAAGGGATGTAATTACCTGAACTCCTCCCAAATTGGAGATTCGGCGACCATTTAAGCTGCAGTCATACCTTGAAGAGCAACACCAATCCATAAGAGATGGAATTAACTAGGCTTCTCCTATATAGAAATACTGGCGACCATCTGTGGTGTGGTTAATCTCAGAGAGGAAAGCCATACTCCTCTCCACATTTTCATTTAGAAATCAGTCCCAAGACACCAAAGATGGTAGGGATACATACAGATCGATGATCCATTCTTAACTGTCCAGAGACAACTCAATGTCCATCCATCTAGGAGAAATTCAGAATACATCAAGAGCACAAGCCCTGAAGCAGCAGGCAAAATATCAAGCAAGTAGCAAAGCATATCAAAAAGGGAAGTGATCCAAAAATATATTTTTCTGTCATATATATAATGTTGTTTGATATATACAATGTAAACTGTATATGACAAAATGGCTAAGCTAGTCTGTGTAGGAAAATACAAGCTCATCTACAAGTCAGGGTATATGCGAGCTAACAAGCCCAGCATGGCGTCCCTCTCAGAAGATGGAGGTGAAGCTGTGGTCTCCTGTACGAGAATATCCACGCGACCCAACAAATCTGCGACTATCTGCATGGTAACCATATGATCATCAATATATGCGCTCATCTCTGCGATCATGCCGGTGGTAAGGGACCTCACGGCAGTACTATCTGTGACGGCTACATCCCGGGAAAATATAGCACTATTCCGTTCAACTATCACTGCGTCTCTGGCTGATCTAGCCTCATCCCGCTCAACAACAACGATATCTCTGTGAGCTAATGCCTCGTCTCTCTCTAATAGAGCTGTGTCTCTCCCATCAAGAGCAGTCAACATCATAGATCGAGCCTGATCTCTCTCAAAGGTCATCAGATGAAGACTCTGCTCAAAGTACTGTGCTGAGTGATGAATCACAACAGTACTAGTACTGGGAGAATCCGGAGGAAATGCTGGCAACCCAGCATCGGACTCCTCCTCGGTGTAGGAATCAATGTCCTCCATGGGCTCTACATCATCTGACTCGCTATCCGGTACTGTAGACACTACTGCAGCCGATAAAATCTATGTCTCCATCCATGCAGAATACTCTGCAGAACAACCTGGATGGCTCACACAAAAACAACTATCTCACGCTGATCCCAACAAGCGTACACACGGGATCGATCCTCTACTGAAAGATATCGAGAAGCTGAACGCTGACCTATCGCCCCCTCGAAAGGATGAAAATCCTAGAACTGGTCAAACTATGACATCACGGCCAGTGGGTGATAAGTAGTCACGCCCTTCAAACCAGCCAGAGGGAGGTAGTCCATGCCCGGAGCATGAGTAATGAAGCTGTATGGTGAGCTAAGCCCCGAACACGGCAATATGCTGAATGGATCTCTGATGTCTGCCAAAAATGTGGACCAAGACAGAGCACCTATACACTCCGATGGTTAAAAGGAGTATGACATGGCTATATCATGGGTGAAAAAATATACATGTCGTCTAAGGGTACCAATCGGTCTCAAGTGTGACATAAACCACACGTACAGCATGACCGAACTACCCGTGAACACTTCTGTCGGATAAGTGCAGCAGTAGGATGCTGACCGCAGGGTCTCTGCTACAATCATAGGTATAATGGTGTGACCCTCCCTGATAGCTCTCATGGCCATGATGACACCTATGTATATCTCATCCATGTACCTTGGCATATAGACATACGACAGTATGCATAGCATCAATACATCAACCATGGCCACACGTCAATGGTCCTTCGGTGAGGTGAAATCCCCGTAATGTGGTGAATAGCTATCCTCCGAGCCAAATTTGTCATACAGAAAACGCTGGGATATCATGTGGCCAGATGTCAGCTCATCCTGCACTACTCTACGTCGTAATCTAGTGAGAGTCATGAACCATCTACTCATGTCTCCCAAAGCCATGTGCACGTAAGGTCTATCTAAAGGCAGCATCGTCAATCGTGCATACTCCTCCAGAGTAGGAGTCAACTCATGGGTCCTGAATCAGAAGACCTGTCTATCCGGTACCCAATGCTCTAGCATCCCATCCATAAACCCTGCGGGTACCTGAAACATAAATAAGGTCATGGTATGCTGCAGCAAATGATCTACAGTCACCATGTCTGGTGGTGACATGATATCATACCACGATCACATACCCAATGCCACCAATGATGGTGGGGTATGATCTGTACGGTTAACTGTCGAAGAAGACATCTGTGTGGGCCGTGTCATAAGACCATCCAGGGGTAAATGCCAAATATCTCTGGACATACATACATACATATGCATAACATGATATATGTATAGCAGATAATAGATGGCAATATGATATAGGGAATGGAAAAACTGTGCATACATTCCTAAGTATATCATCATCTAATACATCATCTCTGTACAACTACAAATATAGGGAAATGGGTCACAGACGCCCTACTACTAACAGAGGCCTATTAAATGATATAGCAAAAATGGGGCACCCCCACCCCTCCGGCTCGGTCCAGTTCGAGTTACAAAAGAGTTCTTACGGACTAGAAAGGTCAAATTGAGAATAAAAATGCCACACGATTGAGCAAAACAACATGCAGTCCTGGTCTTCTCAGATGAAACTTTGAGTCTGTACATCGCCCATTGGTAGTCACCCGAACACGAGGTATACCCTGCCAATGATCTCTTTTATCACAAATCACATCCGGCAATACCTTATACGTGTCCGATGCTGCCAACTCCAGGTCGTTACCCTAAATGAGTCCCCGACGGGGGTTACAACGTGAGTCCCCGACGGGGGTTACAACGTGAAGCCCCGGTAGGGGATTACATCGCGAATTCAAGACGTTGACACACATATCAACGAAGGTCAAACAGCCTTGACATTATCTCAGCCGATAGCGATTAAACCTATCAGAGCTCTAGAGCTATTCGAGGATTTCATGCTCGATTACTCATATTCCCCAGCAGATCCCCAGCGGGGGTCACAACGCAGTGTTCCGTTGATTCACACATCAGCAGAGGTCAAGCAGCCTTGACAATCTACCCACGGAGTATCAGCCGTTGATTCACACGTCAGCGAAGGTCAAGCAACCTTGACAGTATATCCCCCAGGATTTTTCAGCCGTTGATTCACATGTCTGTGAAGTACACATCAACGAAGGTCAGGCATCCCTGACAGCATTTGATGTTGGTAGTAAATACAACAGAATCGTGACATATTCTGGCGATACTAACCAGGAAAGATCAATGTTATCAAAGAGGATAGATGATGGAATATGTTATACACATCCTCAAACATACCAAGCCTTATCCCCACAGATCTCTTGCACATAAGAGGTACCTTTTCAGGATCAAGTCGTTATCAAGAACACGGGAATTTTGTGATAACTCCAACATCAACATCCTAACACATTCGGATTACACATCAAATCTGGTCAGCATTGCTAATCCCTAATTGAAGCAACAGGGATCCAGCAATCATCCCCAGCATGTTAGGCTACAACCCCGTACACATGCATCATACATTTGCATCATGTTGCTACATATAGTACCATGTTTGTCTTATTGCGTTTCAACTAGGATTCTTTATCCTACCCATGCATCGCCATGCATGAGTATGATAAAGAGGGGCATCTGTAGACACTCAAAATTTTCTGTACTACTATCACTAACATTGTAGAAGGATAGATTCATCTTTTAAGAGGGAACCCTGAAAGACAATCCATATCCATACCGGATACTACCGGAAGTTCAGCATCAACCCCGGAACACACACTGGGAGTAACAATTCTAACCTCGGAGATAACCCCAAGGCGTGCAGATCCAATACCGGAACACACACCGGAGTAGACCGATTAATCTCGAAGATGACCCCGAGGTATCTAGTCTCAGTCCCAATCATGGGAATAGCCACCAACCTTGGTGATAACCCCAAGAAATGCAATTTCGGCGATAACCCCGGAAATGCTTGTTTCAAATGCGACCAGTTTCAATATTGACGCTCACAATGAGATACTCCGTACCAACCCGAAGATAAAATCGGGAGAACAGGCACACCTCAATGATGACACTGAGGACCTTCAAAAATTGCTGCAGTCCAATCTCAGCGAAGCCCTGAGCAACGTCTGCTTTATCAGCCCAAACCGGCGATAACACCGGTGAGGGAGAACATCGTAATCTTGCCAATGCGATGCCACATCATGTCGTCTCAACATTTTATACACATCTCTACACAACGATGTCCCACAAGAATCAAGGATAACCAATCCCGAATGACTATTGTGTGGGGTAACGGATGGAATTTGAAGCTTGAAGACCGGAGGGCATCATCCCATCTTCAATGACTTCGTACAAACTCTAATCCTATGCCATTGTACAACTCTCGACAACGGCGGTCTGAAATAGGTCATGTATACCTCAATTGGATGCCCAGATTGTACTTCTGAAAGTTCGAGAAGACATTACAGTGCCCGAGTGCACGTACTATGAGACAACCCGACCTGAGAAACCCAGGCCCACCCGAGTTGCCTCTGGTACACCTTTGGCTCAGCCGCAGGTACACCTGCAGCTCCACCCTCTATAAATAGAGGGCTTGGGGTGCCCATTTTGGAAGAGAAAATGGCGAGGAAGCCTTGCCCAATTTGCTCTGCACTCACCCCATGCAGTGTACTTTCCCATTTTAAACACCTGTGAGCTCATATATAGCTTCTTTCGTACCTACAAAAGCTAGTGTTTATCCACTTTAAAGATATAGAAGTCTTCTTTGGCAGTCAACTGTAAGCCTTCTCACGCACTTTAGAGTCTTTCTCTTCATCTCTGCACACACCCTTCTTCACGTTGAGAGTCGTGTTGCTTGCTTTTGCCCGGACTTCGGTCCGTGGTTTCATTTCCGTCTATATATATATATATATATATATATAAGCAAATAAACGCTCCAGACCAAATTCTAGGCTCAATCGAGGCATATATATATATATATATATGAACTGTGTGTCGAACTTTGTTCGATGAGCCTAGACTTCGGTCTGATGCGTTTACTCTGCTTTAATATATATATATATATATATATATATATATATATATATATATATATATATATTAACTGTGTGTTGGACTCTGTTCGATGAGCCTGGATTTTACATCCGGAGCGTTTACTTGCTTTTATATATATATTTATATATATGAACTGTTGTCGGACTATGTTCGATAAGCCTGGATTTTATATCTGATGCGTTTACTTGCTTATATATATATATATAATGAAGAAGCTTCTGATATCCCAGAATCTTCTAGTAATAACGCATCTAATAATGAATCTGATAGTGAAAATGAAGTCACCATATGTACTAAAAATTGTAATAAAAATTATTGTAAAAGAATCAATGTAATTACAAAAGAAGAAGAAGAAAGTACTCTATTAGTTGATTTAATCAGCAAAATCACAGACCCTGAATTGAAAGTTCAGTATTTAAAATAGTTAAAAGATTTATTAACCAAAGATAAGAAAGTCACTGATAAGGTTCTTAGAGCCAAAGAAAAACCCATTTTCTGTCTCAATAAAACACTTGAAAGATTTAAGACTCTAGTAAAAGAGATTACCCTCCCAGAATTAAATCAAGAAGTTAATAAACTTCAGAAAGAAATTTCTAACTTAAAATTAGATATTTTTAACTTAAGAAAAGAGATTGATGATAAAAAAAATCAGATCTTCAAGTTCATGATTCCTCTTCTAGTGATGAAAGTCACGATGAACCTGAATCATCAGGTGCTAAAGATTCTGATCTTTTTATTCAAGGACTCTCACTTAAAAGAATTAAAGATATTATTATTCAAAAATGGTATATCTCTATTAATTTAGTTATATATATATATATATATATATATATATATATATATATATATGAACTGTGGTCAAACTCTATTCGATGAGCCTGGATTTTACGTCCGGTGCGTTTATTGCTTTCATATATATATATATATATATATATATATATATATATATATATATATATATATATATATATATATACAGAAATTTGATCAGGTCCGGACCTCCCGGACGGGAGAAAATCCGGACCCGAAAAAAAAAAAAATTTTTTTTTTTTTTGTAGAACAACTAAAAAAAAAAAAAAAATTTATGGAATTGAAATTTTTCAATAATACAATGTTTTGGGTGTGTTTTTAATACCTACACCAACCAATGTATGTACAGTCTGCCCAGACTGTACAGACATGTTTTGTTATAGGCATCCAAATCACGCCCAAAACACTGTATAATGTAAAAATTCCAATTCCATAAAATTTTTTTTTTAGTTGTTTCAAAAAAAAAAGCAAAAAAAAAAAAAAAAGGTCCGGATTTTAACAAAATCCGGGAGTCCGGACCTGATCCGGACTCTATATATACATATATATATATATATATATATATATATATATATATATATATATATATATATATATATATTCGTCCCACATGGAGTTCACTTCGTGGTGGTTGATCGCTTTTACAGCTTTCTTTACGTTTCATCCTGCCTGGAGTTTACTTCGTGGCAGTTGATCGCTTTGTACAGCTTTCTTTACATTTTGTCTCGCCTGGAGTTTCCTTCGTGCCGGTTGACCGTATTTACAGCTTTATTTACGTTTTGTCCCGCCTGGAGTTTTCTCCGTGGTGATTGATAGCTTTTACAACTTTATTTACATTTCTGATCCCCTATGGATGTGCTTCGTGGTTGGTGATCATGTCTGTATATATATATATATTTACAACTTATATATATACACCTGCTTACTGCTTTCATACAAATTGCGGTATCATGTGCGCCTAGGAATCATGTGATCACGGATTCAACCTATTGGATCTAGATTCGGTTTCCGTGATGGACATTTTCAGCTGTAAGCAGCTTGTAAATTATTCTGTGATGTCTGAACTTCCTCAGATGGTTCTCATACCCACGAGGAAGTCGGCATTATTTTGTACACTATTTTCGTACGGATGCCTCGCATCTGTAAAATAAAATCAATCAAGTCGAGCACTTAATAAAATGGGAGTGTAAAAGGTCTCAATTACTATTGAGCATCAGGGTTTGAAAAACCTTTTTTTTTATATAAAACATCATTGATATATCTTGCTTAAAATTGAATTTTTACATAAATTCAAACCCTATGTATATAGGTGCGAACGAGGCCTCGCACTACTTCCAAATAATAGCACATTGACCCACACACACACATTCAGATAACAGTTTCTTAAAAAGAGGCGGTCACCGTGATAACACGGATGTCGGGGGGTGCCTAACACCTTCCCTCCGCATAACCAAGTCCCCGGACCCTAATGAATCTCAGTTTCACCGACCCGTTTAGCAGTGTCACATCACTGGGTCAATGTGCAAACCTTTTCTCGATTGTGTTGGTACAACCATTTAAAAAAAATAACTGACAACTCTTAACAGTCCATTGTCGACATTATACATGTCGGACCTTTTTCACTTATTTTTTCAAATAAATCTCACCTAAAATGAGAACACCAAAGAACAAGTAACGAAAAGGGACATCTAAAAATCCCGACGTCGACAACGGTTAATTGATGTTATAAGGATAAAAATATTGTTGGTGAACTTTTAAATTAGAGAAGATAATAGACATTATAGTTTATTTGACTCTTCTAATTGATTGTTTGTTCCGCTATATTTCTCGTTAAAAACTTATATTTAAAGCTATGATTAATCACCGTTGAAGGCTAAAGATAATTTATTCTTCATTATCTTAATCATGATATTCTTTACAGGGCTATTTATGCTCACCCTTTCCTTTTTGCTCCATTGTTCTTCTTAGGAAATGAGAGTGTAGTTGGGACTAGTCGGGGAGTGGAGCAATGGTTCAAGTTAATAACCATAATGTTCCAAGTTAGTGGTTGTCCTCATCAAGTTATAAGATAGTGTGACAATAATTGTACTGAGAACTTAAAGCGTGTGTTGCCACTATCATACAAGATGTCTAACCACATACAAATTTATGTTACAATAAGATATGGTTGTATGCATCCACTTGCTAATTATATTTATAAGCATTACCTATATAATCTTGGAGTATGGTTGGAATATAAATCTCAGTTTGACACAATATAGATAATTATATGGCAAGAAAATACACACCCTTGGAATGAATAGGATAGTAATCTTCTCGTTCTTCTTTGGAGTTTATTGGGTTAACCAAGGTTAATTCTTAAGTCCTATGATATCTATTATAACTTAGAAGCATGGTCTCTCATGTACGAAGATTTTTTTGAGCATTTTCCAAATATTTTAATTCCTAAAAAAGTTATTAAAAATACCTTTATGTAAAGTGTTATTGGTTTTTAGTGTGAACATTGTCGTTGTAATAATAGTTGTAAATAGAAAATTTCATGTTTGTTTGTAGTGTTGTTTTTGGCGACCCAAGTTTTGAGTGTGGCTTAGACCCGAATTTGGGGCGTCATAGCTGCTCTATGTACACAACACAATCTAGTTCACCATAGAGGAATACGTTCTTTACATCGAGTTTCCATAATTTCCAGCTTTTGTATGCTGTCAAGGAGATGAATGTTCTCACGTAACCATCTTTGCAGTTGGACTAAATGTTTCTTCGTAGTCTAGCCCATAGCATTGTGAAAATCCACGAGCAACCAGATGAGCCTTGTTCCTTTCGATGCTTCCATCTGAACTTTTTTTCAACTTGTAATCCCATTTACAAGTTACTACTTCAATATCTTTAGGCTTAGGCACAAGTTCTTAGGTTTCATTCTTCATCAATGCTTAACTTCTTCTTGCATAGCAAATTCACATTTAGTATTTCTTTTTTCTTCATCATACATGATGGTTCGTTGTTGTTCATTTCACCTAGAAAGAAACATGAACTTACAAAAATATGGTTTGCAGAGATGTCATAATCCTTCAAGTAATAAGGCTGCCTTCGTTCTCTTGTTTATCTTCTTGAATCAACTTGTAATTTCCCATCATCTCTTGCTGGTGATTGGAGTGTTTCTTCTTTGGTTTCAGTATTCCCCTTTGATTTTGAAACATCAGGTGACTCGAGATGAGATAAATCTTCCTCTGATTTGTTAAGTGACTCGAGCTGAGATAAATCTTCCTCTGATTTGTCAAATTGCTCATCATCTACAATAGTTGGTGTGGTTGCCCTTGATAAATTGCAATACAGAGATACCTTATTGAACACCACATTTCGTGATATGATATATCTCTTGGTGTTTGGATCCATACACCTCCGCCCTTTCTTGTTTGAGCCATAGCCTACAAACAGACATTTTTTTGCCTTGCAATCTAATTTAGTTCTATTGCCTTTTGGAACATGAACATAACAAATAGAAGGACATATGAACATGAACAATCGCTATCATGTAATGAAATCCGCTATAACTTGGAGTTTTAGCTGGTCCCATCAAATCTGCGTGACCTAATTCAAATGGATTCTTCCTTTGATTTTCTGAATTGTAAAATGGAAGGACATATGATTTGCCATATTGATAGCATTGGCAAACCACGCCTTTGTTGATACCTTTCATAGCTGGAACACCTTTAAGAAGCTTCTTTGAACAAATTTGTTGCAACATTTGTTAGCCCACGTGGCCCAATCGTGCGTGCGAGATTGATATACTGTCACTTCGACTTAATTTCTGCATAATATGATTCTACCGCAGACATGATATATAACTAATCTTTCTTCTCTCCAACAAGAACAACATCAACAACTATATTCTTCACATTATCTTGAACCTTCACATCTTTTGGACCAAACAAAACAATTTCTAGGATTTGTTATTTGAGAAACAAAAACCAGATTTTTCTTAAAGCTTGTCAAGAAAAAAATTACCTTCCTTTACAATCCCGTCCTTTATGATTGGATGCATAAAATTATCAACCTTGACAATTATTCGATCTCCATTATGTTGATGCAACTTCGAGAATAGTGAATCCACACACATGATATGAGCAGTCAGAGTCCATGATCCACTCCTTGTCATAATTGATGGAAGCCATATACGCTCCAATATTGCTCTCCAACACTATAGTTGAAAAAGATTATTCCCACTTTGGTTCATCAAAAGTTTGTGACACGAAAAAACTTCTTGATGTGGCCTAAATTTCCACATCGATGACATTTGACGTTTTTGTACTTTTCAACATTATCCCTTTTCGAAGTTGAACTCCCTCCAAGATGCTTATTTTTAGTTGGAGTCCCCTTTGCCCAAGTTTTTCCTTGGGCTTTTCTTTTGAAAAAAGAACATTATTGGATTCATACACCGATTTTAGAGATATTTGTTTGCCAAGGCTTCTTGATTGGTAAGCAAGTTCTCTAATTCTTTTGATGATTGAACATGCCACCCTTGAATGGAAGTAATGTAAGATGTGTATTCTTTATTCAATCTACGAATTAGAAACCTCCTTAATCTTATCTCACTAATCTTTTCATCAGCATCTAATTTTAAAATTTCAAAACATAGATTTTTAGTCTTTAAAAAATATTCTGAAATGGACATACCTTCTTCTATTTGCATTACAAGGTCATTCTCAAGAAACTACAACTGAGTCGTGTTCTTCTTGTTGAAAAGTGTTGCCAAAGTGTCCCACACCTTCTTTGGTGAATCCTCATTCCGAACATAAACAATATAATCTTTACTGATCGATGTTCGAAGTGCAAACATATCTTTATCGCACTTGATATTCCATTTCCGGCGCGGTTCAGCATTCTCCGGAGTCTCTTTCGGTTCTAAATCGGTGTCGGAAACAAGATCCCACGAGTCCTTACCTTGAAAGGTAAGCTTTCATGAACAATCACCAATACTTGTAGTTTGTGCCTACAAGTTTCTCAATACCATATTGAGTGGAACTATTGCCATTGTTGTTGAAATCCATCTTAGTTGTCATGAGACTAAGAGACAAAATAACAAACACCTTATCTACAAAAAAACCTCACCCTTATACACTTGAGAACTAAGAAGGAAAAAAATAATAAAGATGGAAACTTGTTTCTTATTTCTTGCCAACTGTTGATTGTCACTTACAAATTTATAAAAAATGGAAGTCACATAAGTTACTGATCATGCTCCAACCACTATCCATTATTACAACAAAAAATAGCTAATATCAGTACCAACTTTAGTAGAGATAGACTCCTAAAAGACCTTATCAAGTGCATAAATTTAGATAACAAAATAACCATTATTACATCTCAACAACCAAAAGCTTGACGTATTCAAACAAAACAGACTAACAAATAAATTGCAGGACTAAAACATAAAAATAAGATGAACTAAGTTATGACAAAGAGAGAATTGTAGGTGATTGTTGAGCATACCAATTTGAATTTGATGGATGAATGAGTTGTCTAGTTTTGAGAAAAAACAAAAATGGTTTATTTTCATTTTTTATTTTGTTATTTTTTTATATTTGATCTCGACAAATCTAAACCCGTTGAATAATTTGTTTATTAATTGAAATTTTATTTAATTACAATTTGTCCTTTATATATCAGATGAGATATTTATTATTATTAAACTCCAATGTTTTACCTTTTTATCCCTTTATTTAATATAATTGTAAAAAACTTTATTAAAAATATGTATTTTAATTAATTACACTTATAGATTGACTTGTCACGTCATTAATTCCTTTCTAATTGAGCAAAGTAGAAAAAATTAATAGTTTAATACCTTTTTTACAAAAATAAAAATGGCGATTACCAAAATAGAAAAAAAGATTAACAATTTAGGATAGTAAATATATTTAAGCCTACAATAAATATCGAAAACAGGTGCTTAATCTAATTTTTTCAACTTCATTTGATTAAGAGTCTTGTTATGTCACGGGATAAATTTACGCGTAATTACAATTATGAAACTTATCAATATATGAGATTGATAAGAATTATAGGAGGACCCACTTATTACATATCTTTCTAAAAACATTATCACTAATACTTAATTATATAATTGACGATAAAAAAATTGACCTAAACATTTGTAATATATATCATTACCCTTTGATTAATATGCATTCTTACGTACCTATTTGGCAACAACTTATTTTAAAATGATATAAAGTTAAAATTTAAGTTGATTTATAAATTATTGTAAGTTATGACTTATAAGTAAAAGCGTTCGACACCAATTTGATTTATAAGTCAAAAATTAATTTAAAACAAGTTATGAATGTGTTCGGCTGATAATGACTTATAAGCTAAAATAAAATGTAAAAATTATTAAAAAGAACATTAATAAAATGATACTACATTGATTCAATAGCAAAATAGAAGAGGGGAAAAATGGACATTACGTTTGGTCAAATCAACTTATTAGGAATGGCAAGTTGTTACTTATTTATTTTGACTTATAAATTAACTTATAAATTAAAAAAATAAGACATTACCAAACAACTCAACAGTAACAAATGACTTATAAATTAATTTTATCAATTTATAAATCGTTATCGAACACCCCCAAAAGCAGGACATTGGAGAAACATGAATGAGTAGTATTAATCACGACATGCATCGTCACAACCTTGTTTAGTATTTAAACATATCTTATCTATCCCATACGTTACACAACACCAAATTATTTTCCCGTTGCTTTTTCTCTTAATACATGGATCACCATTAATTTTATCTCCCGATATCGTATTAATTTTTGGCTTAATGACATTCCTGCTATGCACAATGCCCTCACTGCTAATCCCATTCTCATTACCTGTTTCAAAAAGAGAATAAAAGAAATAAGAAAATTTATATTATTATATAAATATTTATATGATACAAATATTTTTTGTTATATTTATAGATAGCTAGCTAGTGTATACAGGGGCGAAGCTAGGGGTTAGCCAGTGGGGTCAATTGCACTCACTGGATTTTTTTTTAATATATAATAAATAATTTTTTTTTGTGTGGGATAGAAGAGTCAATTGCACCCAGTGGCGAAGCCATATAGACTTCTATGAGATCAATCGCCCCCACTAAAAAAATTGTTTTATAATCTAAGGTAAATTTTAAAAATTTTAAGTATTATATATAAATTGACCCCACTAAAATTTTATAAATTTTCTATTATACGGGGTCAAATTGAAAATTTATAACTTTGTCGATCAAATTTTAATCACATATGACTCATATCCTCTTAATATATGTATCTCTCTATAATATTTTAAGTTAAATAATAATCTAATTTATATTATTTTTAAAAATAAATAATGAATTACTTATGAACAATTGTGATTAGAAAATTCTAGTATAATTCAATATAGTGTATATATACCATATATTATCACTCATTAAATTTTCATTATAATATAGTATATATATATATATATATATATATATATATATATATATATATATTCGAAAGTATATAGTATTAAAAAAATGGCTCGGGGCGCTGCCCCCAAACCCCCGTCAAATTATTTGTAACTCAGTAATAATTTCGACCCCACTTACAAATATTCCTGACTTCGCCACTGAGTGTATAATAAAATCTTCAAGAGGTTGGAAATGATATTCATAAAACTTTATAGAGGATACAATAAAATGAGAGAAAAATTATTTAAAATATATAATCATTAAATTAATGCAACCAAGCATACCTTCGTTCTTAGCAAAGAAGGTAAGAAGAATGCAAAAGAACAAAACCAACACCAAATGTTGAATGTAAGGAGAAGCCATTGATGAGGAAAGTATGAGACTATAGCATTGGATTAAATGGTCTTTATATAAGCAATTATAAATTCTTTGATTAGAAAATGCGATTGACATTGTCAGATATGTTATAGAGCAATAAATGTTGTTTATAGTATTAAATAGGCCTAAATATGGAATAATATCCTGAAATTTTTAATTTTTTCTTATTTTGGGAATTGTCTTCTCAATTTTTTTTTTAATTAGGAGAATAAATTATTAATTTGTTTTCACTTTGAGGATTGTCTTCTCAAAATTTTTAACTAGGAGATTAAATTTTTATTTTTTTTCTGATTACGTCTAGTTGATAGTACCACGTCAAAAATCAATGACACGACAATGACATGTGGTTAAAAAATACTTATGTGTAATATTGAGTCTCATTTTAACATTTATTCTATTAATTTTTTATACTTGTTAACGCCTGAACATAGCTAGGCTTATGAACGGCTGATTGATTACTACGACTACTCGGATGCAGCCAAATGTCAGATGTTCATGACTACTTTGAGAAAAGACGATCGTCAGTGGATGATGACGTTGACCCCGAACTCAATCTCGTCTTGGAAAGGGCTCTACGATAAGTTCCACGCTCGGTTCGACAGTAATAAAAGGAGGGGAAAGCCAACCGGGTCCTTAGCTCAAATCAGGTGTTGGGTCTCTAACTTTTAGTCTTATTTTGATTATAACAATAATTAGTAAATAAATTAATTAAAAGTGTAGAATCCTCTCCATAGGATATTTTTATTATAATTATTTTATTTATCTTATTTACTTTGACCAAAAATATTTTTTAAATCTTATTGAATTGATTTTCCTGATAATTTAAAATTGTTAAAGAAAATACATGTTGATCAAAATAGTGTTGAGACAGTTATTTTGAGACAAAAGGTGAATTAATATGCTCATTGATTGTTAGTTTGACTTTATGTGTTGATATATGTAAAGATATGGAAAATGAATGTGGTGATATATGAAAAGATTAAATTGAAACTTGAGAATTAAGGCATATTAAATGTGTGTGTGTAACCATGCATGTATATATATACTCCCTCGGTTCCTATATAACTGACGTTGGAGGCCAAAGTCCACTTTTTAAGGAAAGTAATGGTGGGTCAAGGTAAAGTCTAAATTGTCCTTTTTTTATTTTTGTTTTTTTATAATTAATTGTGGGTCAAGATTGAAATTAAATAGGAGTCTTCCACTTGGAAATATGAGATGTTTTAGGGGTAATCTAGGAAAATAAGAGAAAAAACCTCCTAGAAATATGGAAATGTCAATTATTTAGGAATCAATTTTTTTCTTTAAAGAGTCAATTATATAGGAACCGAAGGAGTATAAGTCTTACATATATATATAAGTATAATGTAAGACCCCAACTTTTTATAAATGAAATTTAATTTCCTCTATTTATTATTTTGAAATAGTAAGGGTTGAATTGATTAATGTGGTTAGTTATGGGTAAAATGCGCGAATATTTTAAAAATAAGCAGGTGGTTATAAAATATTCATTGTTGTCGGGGAATATTCGTTTGGTCGTAGAATATTCTTGCTGTCGGCGAATATTCGTACGACGGCGCAGTCTTTTGTGGGCCCATAACAGAAAGCGATTGGATGAAGAAAATGACAAGTATAAGTTGTTTATAAATAACGGCGTAGTTGTTACCGTTAATACTGTTAGAATACTCGGTGGTTAAAACACAGTAATACGCGTTGTTGCACAGTAGCACACGATATTGTACCAATTATTGATTCTTACGTAAGAATGCACTACTCAATAATTGTTACAGTAATTACTGTTCAGTATTTTATTTTATTGATTCAATAATTATTGCGTTGATATTTTATATTACTGTTGTTTCAATAATTGTCACTACACAGTATTTTCCATTATCGAAGCAATAATTTATATTATCTGAATAATATTATTAGATAACATTATTGGCAATGTCTAGAAAGTTCTGTCTAAGGAGAGGCTTGGTCACCTAATTGCGCTCCAGTAAGGAGAAATTCTTATTGGAAAGTCCCCTCTTTCCTGAGAACTGCCTGCTTGTCAGTATTGTGATTCTGTAATATTATTTGTGAATAATTAATTATTGATTTATATGATAAGAAAAATATTCTTTTTATGTGGATACAGATGGAGAAAATTTTTAAAGTGACAATTGTTGAAAATCGATATTTTATCTTTTCTGATAAAATAATATTTTTTTATATTATTATAATATAATAATGATGATATTTTTTTACAATGAATGTGAGATATATGAGTATATAAGGAGGAAGAGTTTTTTTGTTGCAAAAATTATTTAAAATATGTTAAACATGTCTGTGGGCCCATTTCTTGACTGAAATTTGATTATAGCCTATAAAATTGTCCGTTTATGGATTTCGGTCAATTTCTGTTTGGAATTTGAAAAAACTTTCTTCTGCAAAGTTGTAGAGAATTGAATTTCCTATAAAATGTCGCAAGATTTGAATTTTCTGATAAAAGGGCTATTTATTATAAATTATTGAAGTTCTGGATTAATTTATTATTAATTGTTGGAAGTTTTAATTGTTTTATTTAAGGAAAAACGTTTTTGTTGTTTTGGAACATGTGTGGCTGATGTTTTTGCCAAAGAAGTGGGTGTAGGATGTTTAAGAAAATTATATTAATATTATATTAAATTTTTTGCTTTGATGTTCTAAGCAATTTCTTATAAATAGGGTGCTTAAGTTAGAATTGAAAATCACACCAGAAACTAAAGATTTCTCTCTTTCTCTCTCGATATATTGACCGTATTTTTGTGAGTATTTTAGTACTTTGAGTATTGCTATACGGTGCAAGTTCTTTCAGCACTATATCCAGTCAGAAGTACTATCCTTTTGAAGTAAGGGATATTATTTTTTAAAAATAATATTATTTCTTCAATATCATTATGCCAAAATATTAGTTGGAACTTTTTATCAAATTTGGAACTTTTTCATGTCGAGGTTACTATTCACGTATACGACACTATTCACGTATACGGCACTATTCACGAATACGACACTATTCACAGAAAAATTAAATTTTCTTTTCTGTGTCCAAGATTGTCTATTATAATTCCTATCTTTGATTAGATCTATGTTTTGGTCTTCATTCTTGAATTTTACTTCACTCTGATTATTTATGAAGTATTTTTGAACTTGGATTGTGTAAAGTACGAATCCTTAATATTTGTTCTTTTGTTTCACTGGATTCGTTTCCTTTAAAATATTTTTCATCATCCTTAGTCCTAAATGATGATATAACTGAATATGTTTGGCCTGTAGTGCAAAGATGAATGATTTCTGATGAATATCTTTGGCCCGTAGTGCAAAGATGAACAGGTGTTTAGATGAACATGACCAACTGATGAATATCTTTGGCCTGTAGTGCAAAGATGAATATTTGATTCCAGATATATATTGATTGATGTTACAGGGATAAAATGTTGACGGTGGACTTTTAAATTCATATATAGAAGATAGTAGATTTTATTCTCTACTTAACTCTTCTAATGAATTATTATTTCCGCTGCGAATATTGATTTAAAACGTGTTATCTATTGTATTCTATTAGCTTTTTCCCTGTTGAGGACTAACGATAATTTGTTTTATATTATCTTGGTCATAATATTCTTTACTGGGCTAGTTAAGCTCACCCTTTTTTTTGTTCCATTTTTCTTCTCAGGAGGCGGGAATGTAGCGATTACTAGTCGGGGTATGGAATGAAGGTTCTAGAAAGTCGTTTTAGTAGTCCTCACCATTTTTGTAAAATAATGTATCAATAATTGTACTGAGAACTTATTTGAGTGTGAATATTATCTAGATGACAATATTTGTATTTAAACTCACAGTTTTTATGTTGTATTAATAAAGTTGTAGTTGTTTCTCTACCATGTATTTTGACGACTCAGAATGGGTGTTGTATACCTATTTTGGGTGCGTCACAGTTGGTATCAGAGCTTAGGGATATAGTCTCAGGCGGAGATCGGGGAATAGTACTAGGAGGGGAGAGACGAGTAATCCTTCGCTAGTGTGTCATACCTAAGTTTATTTGTTGGTTAGTTGAAGTATATGGTTAATATGTGATATGTTAATTTATTTAATTAACCCTTGTTTTATGGCAGTATTTAAGAATGGCAGCTGAGAATATTAACGGTGGAGTTAATGAGACCGTGGAAATACCTTTAATCACCACCCAGGGGAACGTGCAACAGAAAAGCAATATTCCTCCTGTAAACAATACCACTGAGAAGAAGATGAACGACGGGATGTTTAGAAGCTTTTTGCAGTTCATGCAAAACCAAACGAGGGAGACTCGTGTACAGTATACGGGTGAAAATGATAGCAACGCGCGGCTTGTCACGACCAAGCAGTTTAAAGAGTTGGGACAACCAGAATTTAACGGAAAGCTAGATCCGATCATGGCGGAAACGTGGATCAAGCAAATTACCAAGATATTCGATGTCTTGGGATGCACAGAGGAACAGAAGGTTCCATTCGTCACCTTTATGTTCCGTGGCGAGGCAGACTACTGGTGGGAGTCTGTGAAATGGACCCAGCCTGCCGCACTCAGCATGTCTTAGGAAACGTTTCAGAAACTTTTCAACAAAAAATACTTTCCTGAAATTATTCGCCATATGAAGGAGGTAGAGTTTATTAGACTAGAACAAAACTACATGATAGTGTCCCAATACGAGGCGAAGTTCGCAGAGTTATCCAGGTTTGCAACTCATTTGGTAGAGAATGAGGAACGAATGACGAGGATATTTCTGAGTGGTTTAAAACTCGAGATTCGACAATATCTTATCTCTCATAAATTTTCTTTATATTCAGATGTTGTCAACAGGGCTCAATTATTAGAGCGAGATAGCGAGTACGTTCAACCAAGGGACCGCAACCAGGGTCATACCGGTGGCAGAAGTCATCGGAGCAATGAAAACTAGCGGGGAGAAAAACATTCAGACAAAAGCGGTAACTACTCTGGTGGTAATTGTGGCCATGAAAAATAGAAGAAACGAGTCGGGGGAGATTTTAAAAAGAGGAGATTTAACAATGACAATGTGAAGACGTCAGCACCAGCAGCAACTGGTTCCAAGGGAGGAGAACGACCACCGGTTATATGATATAAGTGCGGAAAAGAAGGACATATCAGCCCAAACTGCCCACAACAGTTTAAGGTATGTTATAACTGTGTAAAAGAAGGGCATATCTCTCGAGATTGCACTATAGAGAAACCAAGTCCAGTGGGGATGGTGACTCAAAAGGCTGTCCCAGAAAAGTCAAAGTCAACGGTTCCTGGAAGAGCGTTTGTCGTGACTAGTCAACATGCGAGGAACCCAAACGAGGTGATCACGGGTAAGCTAATCATAAATTCATGCAAAGTTTATACATTACTAGATACCGGCGCAACCCATTCATTTATCTCTCCTGCTTGTGCTCAACGTTTAAACTTGACTCCAGAGAAATTAGACTTTGACCTATCTGTGGAGACTCCGTTAGGAGAAACTTTTATCACATCCACTGTTTATAAATCTTGTTTGATCCAAGTTGGAACCATCACATTACCTGTTGACCTTATCTCTTTAAAGATACTTGCTTTTGATGTGATTTTAGGGATTGATTGGTTACCTACTCATCATGCCAAAATTGATTATTTTCGTAAGGTTGTTAGTTTTCATATTCCTAATCAACCTGTTGTTCGAATTAAAGCAACTAAACCATTAAAATCAATCACTGTCATATCAAGTCATAAAGATATTCGTTTATTGAAAAACAGATGTCAAGCTTTCTTAGCCCATGTTATGGATTTAAATAAAGACACGTCAGATTTGAATAATATTCCTGTTGTTATTGAATTTCCTGACGTATTTCCTGAAGAACTTTCCGGTCTACCCCCAGAACGTGAAGTTGAATTCTTTATTGACCTTGAACCTGGTACAAAGCCCATTTCTAAAACCCCATATCGAATGGCTCCTATTGAACTTCAGGAGTTAAAGGTCCAACTACAGGAGTTATTGGACACCAGTTTCATTCGTCCTAGTACATCTCCTTGGGGTGCTCCTATTTTATTTGTAAAGAAGAAAGACAGGAGTATACGACTTTGTATCGATTATCGGGAATTAAACCATGTCACTATCAAGAATAGGTATCCGCTACCTCGTATTGATGACCTGTTTGACCAGTTGCAAGGAGCACAATTCTTTTCAAAAATCGATCTTCGTTCTAGATATCATTAGCTGAAGGTTAAAACTGAGGATATTCCGAAGACTGCCTTCAGAACTAGGTACGGGCGTTATGAATTCCTAGTCATGTCCTTTGGATTGACTAATGCTCCTGCGGCTTTCATGGATATGATGAACTGAGTATTAAAGGATTATTTGGATCAGTTCGTTGTTGTCTTTATTGATGACATCCTCATATATTCCAAAAGCCGTGAAGATCATGAGCGCCATTTGAAGCTGGTACTGCGAAGGCTTCGTGATAAC
Source organism: Panax japonicus (assembly GCA_020205505.1). Taxonomy (NCBI): domain Eukaryota; kingdom Viridiplantae; phylum Streptophyta; class Magnoliopsida; order Apiales; family Araliaceae; genus Panax; species Panax japonicus. Next base: position 78,330,862 of record CM035096.1, on the reverse strand, counting down.
AAGCTATATGCCAAGCTGAAGAAATGCGAGTTCTGGCTTGAGTAAGTAGTATTCCTTGGGCACGTGGTGTCAAAACATGGAGTATTTATTGACCCGACGAAGATTGAAGCAATACAAAGTTGGGAGCAACCAAAGACGGTGACCGAAGTACGTAGCTTTTTGGGCTTAGCTGGTTATTATTGGAGATTTGTGGAAGGATTTTCTAGAATCGCTACTCCGTTAACTCAGCTGGCTCGTAAAGATACAAAATTCGTATGGAGCGAGGAATGCGAGAAGAGTTTCCAAGATCTCAAGAGGAGACTCATTTCGTCACCTGTTTTGATAATACCATCTGGTTCGGATGGATTTGTTATCTACAGCGATGTTTCAGGCAAAGGGTTAGGGTGTGTTCTCATGCAACGTGGGAAAGTCATAGCCTATGCCTCGCGACAACTTAAAGAATATGAGAGAAATTATCCTACTCATGATCTAGAGTTGGCATCAGTCATTTTCGCGCTAAAGATCTGAAGGCACTATCTATATGGGGAGAAAGTAGAGATATATTCAGACCATAAAAGCCTCAAATATTTCTTCACCCAAAAAGAACTCAACATGCAGCAAAGACGTTGGCTCGAGCTGTTGAAAGACTATAACCATATCATTCAATACCATCCTGGAAAAGTGAATGTGGTAGTTGACGCATTAAGTAGAAGATCTTATGCAGGAACGAGTGCGATGTTGTCAACACAAAGGCCCATTTTGTGTGATTTACAAAAGTTGAAGATAGAATTTAAGACTCCGGGGGCCCATGCGATGATGTCAAATATATGCATAGAACCAACTTTAATCGAAAAAGTTAAAGTTGCTCAAGCCACAGACCCGGAGCTAATGCGTATGAAGAAGAAAGTACAAGAAGGTACTATTCCAGAATCAAGAATCGATGAAGAAGAAATACTTCGAGTCCACTCCAGACTTTGTGTTCCTAACGATTCTGACTTGAAGCATAGAATCATGATGGAGGCACACAACACACCGTTTACAATCCATCCTGAGAGTACCAAAATTTATCGTGATCTTCGACATACATTTTGGTGGAACAATATGAAAAGAGAGATTGCAAAGTTTATCTCGATGTGTTTAACTTGTCAACGTGTAAAGGCGGAGCATCAAGTACCAAAGGGTCCATTGCAACCACTTGAGATTCTGAAATGGAAGTGGGAACACATTACTATGGATTTTGTTACGGGTCTTCCCAAGGTTTCTCAAGGAATAGATGCGATTTGGGTTATTGTTGATATATTAACCAAGTTAGCCCATTTCTTGCCTATACGTGAGACTTATTCCCTTGAACGTCTTGCTAGTATGTACGTAAATAAGATTGTAAGATTGCATGGCATGCCAGTATCCATAGTTTCGGATCATGACCCAAGATTCACTTCAAGATTTTAGGTTAGCTTGCAAAAAGCTATGGGCACGAATTTACGATTTAGTTCAGCATACCATCTTCAAACGGACGAATAATTAGAGAGGACTATTCAAACTCTTGAAGATCTATTAAGACTTTGTGTCCTCGATTTCAAAGGGAGTTAGGATAAGTATTTACCATTGGTGGAATTTTCCTACAACAACAGTTATCAAGCAAGTATAGGTGTGGCTCCATTCGAAACATTGTATGGATGAAAGTGTCGCTCTCTGATATGCTGGAATGGGGTGGGAGAAGCAACGTTGTTGGGACCAGAGTTGGTACGAATGACTACAAAAAAGATCCAAACGATTCGACAATGTATACAAACGGAACAGGATCGACAAAAGAGTTATGCGGATCTTGATCGAAAGGACGTGGAATTTGACATTGGGGATCATGTATTGTTACGTATTTCTCCATGGAAGGGAGTTACAAGATTTGGGAAGAGAGGAAAGCTCAATCCATGATTTATTGGTCCATTTCAGATTCTTGATCGAGTAGGAAAAGTGGCCTATAGACTCGCGTTACCTCCAAGAATGTCTCGTGTTCATAACATTTTTCACATATCTGTGCTTCGTAAATAAGGAAGAATTAAGCAAGATATCGTCAGAATGATGTCATTCATACGCATCATTGTCCATGACGAGCATACAAATAGATACACCCCAGACGATGATTGTCCAGACGTAATGGTCATCATTTGGGACAAGGAGGACGATGACAGCCCCTCCCTCACTTCAGTCCATCAGGACTTTGCCCTCGACAATTGGAGCAACAATCCTTGCATTGGTCGACAATGGTAAAACGAGCAGTAACTTTTGTTGCCTTGTAGATATCATAACTGCTTACTTTTCTGTACAGTATTAAAAGTTGTTTTGTCCGTACATGCTAACACTTTGTATGATTAAACAAATACATATATACTAAGTAAAAACATATTTTGTTTCAGAACTCTGAACTTAGATGTGCCTGTACTTGCTGATAAGATGCCTCTTCTCCACAAGGATTGTAACTTTGATAAAAAGTTGGACTCAGACTTGATGGAAATACAAGAGGACATTGAGGTGCCTCGGGAGATCAAAGAATGGGTCGAAGACAACCCTAAACCCAACCTTGATCAAACCACTTCTTTCAATCTCGGAACCTTAGAAAGCCCTAAGTTAATCCAGATTGGTCCAGACTTTACCCCAAACCAGAGGAATGACATGGTTACGCTACTAACCCAATTCCAGGATGTGTTTACATGGTCTCATGAAGACATGGTTGGTTTATCCACTGACATTGTTCTTCATCGCCTTCCCATTAAAGAGGGATTAAAGCCAGTCAAGCAGAAGCTCAGGCGATTGAAACCTAAGTGGAGTTTAAAGGTTAAATAAGAAATTGTGAAACAATTTCAAGCTGGCATTATCATGGTGTCCACGTATCCTGAGTGAATATCCAGCATAGTTCTCGTACCTAAACCTAGAGGGAAGGCACGAGTTTGCGTGGATTACTGGGATCTGAACAAAGCTTTCCTTAAAGATAGCTTTCTCGTGCCATTTATCCACATTCTGATTGATAATTCTGCTCAATACGTCATGTACTCCTTTGCTGATTACTTTGCGGGGTACCATCAAATTATGGTTGCTAAGGAGGATCGTGAGAAAATTGTATTCATCACGCCTTGGGGAACCTTTTGCTATAGACGGTTGTCATTCGGCCTTATCAATGCCGGAGCCACCCATTAGTGAGCCATGATGGCTGTTTTCCACGACTTAATGCACAAAGAGATAGAGATCTATGTGGATGACATCATTGTTAAGTCCCGGAAGGAGGAAGACCAGCTAGACCATCTCAGAAAGCTCTTCAACAGGTTGCGTAAGTACAACTTGAAGTTGAATCCAGCCAAGTGTGCCTTTGGCGTTAAATCAGGTAAGTTGCTAGAATTCCTAGTTAGCCACAAAGGGATTGAGCTGGATCCCACCAAAATCCAGGCCATCACGAAAATGCCCACTCCTCATACAAAGAAGGAAATACGGGGATTTTTGGGAAGAATCAACTTTATTAGCAGGTTCATTTCTCAACTCACAGCAACCTGTGAGTCTATCATCAAGCTGTTAAGGAAGAACTTGTGACGCCCCCAAAATAGGTCCATTCCATCCAACCCATTATGAGTCGTCAATTACATGGTACAGAAATAACTACAACTTTATTATTACATTACAACATACAAACTGTGAGTTTAAATACAGATATTGCCATCTAGACAATATCCACATACAAATAAATCCCCATCATAATTATTGATACATTATTTTACAAAAATGGTGAGGACTACTAAACAACTCTCTCTAGAACCATCATTACATTCCTCGACTCGTACTCGCTACATTCTCGTCTCCTGAGAAGAAAAATAGAACAACAAGAAAAAGGGTGAGCTCAACTAGCCCAGTAAAGAATATTATGACTAAGATAATGTACAACAAATTATCCTTAGTCTTCAACAGGGAAAAATCTGATAGAATACAATAGACAACCAGTTTTAAATCAACAACTGCAGCGGAAACAACAATTCATTAGAAGAGTTAAGTAGAGAATGCAAACTACTATCTTCTATATATGAATTTAAAAGTTCATTGTCGATATTTTATCCCTGTAACATCAATCAATATATATCTGGAATCAAATATTCATCTTTGCACTACAGGCCAAAGATATTCATCAGTCGTTCATGTTCATCTAAACACCTGTTCATCTTTGCACTACAGGCCAAAGATATTCATCAAGAAATCATTCATCTTTGCACTACAGGCCAAAGATATTCAATAATATCGTCATTTAAGACTGAGGATGATGAAAAATATTTTAAAGAAAGCGAATCCAGTGAATCAAAAGAACAAATATTAAGGATTCGTACTTTAAACAGTTCCCATTCAAAAATACTTCATAAATAATCAGAGGGGTAAAATTCAAGAATGATCAAAACATGAATACAATCAAAGCTAGTATCCACAATAGATATTTTGGACGAAAAGAAGAAATTTCATTTTGTTGGTGAATAGTGCCGTATTCGTGAATAGTGCCGTATACGTGAATAGTGTCGTATACGTGAATAGTAACTCCGACACCAAAAGATAGAAATTTCACAAAAAACATTATCATGCTTCATGAATAGTACTCGTGAATAGTAACTCATGAATAGTAACTCATTAATAGTAACCACGACATGAAAAAGTTCTAAATTTGATAAAAATTTCCAATCAATAATTCGGCATAATGATATTGAAGAAATAATATCATTTTCGAATAAAATAACATCTCTTACCTCGAAAGACGGTACTTCTAGTAGAAACACCGGATATAGGCTATGATTTGAACTTGCACCGTATAGCAATACTCAAAGTATACTCAAAATACTCACAATAATACGCTCGATAATATAGAGAGAGAAAACTTCAGTTTCTGGTGTGATTTTCAATTCTAACCTAAGCACCCTATTTATAGGAAATTGCTTAGAACACCAAAGCAGAAAATTTAATATAATATTAATATATTTAATAAATTCTCTATGCCCATCTAGACAATCTGATCTCAGCCATCAACACATGTTAAATGAGGGAACCAAATGAAAAAAAACGTTTTTGTAAATAAAAATATTTTAAACTTCCAAAAATTAATTATTTCGGAGCTTCGGAACTTCAATAATTCATAATAAATAGCCCTTTTGCCAGAAAATTCGAATCTCGCGAGTTTTTATAGAAAATTCCATTATCTACAACTTTGCAGAAGGATGTTTTTCCAAATTCCAAACAAAAATTGACCGAAATCCACAAACGGGCGATTTTACAGGCTATAATCAAATTTTCAGTCAAGAAATAGGTCTACCGACACACAAAATCTGTTTTTAATATTTATTGCAACAAAAATACTCTTTCTCCTCATAAACTCATATATCCCACATTCATTATAAAAATATCACCATTATTATATTATTAAAAATATAATAATATATTTAAATGAATTATTTTATCAAAAAAGATAAAATATTAATTTTCAACAATTGTCACATTAAAAATTTTCTCCATCTATATCCACATAAAATCAGTATTGTTCTTATCATATAAATCAATAATTAATTATTCACAAATAATATTACAGAATCACAATACTGACAATCAGACCGTTCCCAGGATAGAGGGGGCTTTCCAATAAAGATTTCCCCTTACTGGCGCGCAATTAGGTGACCAAACCTCTCCTTAGACAGAACTTTCTAGACATTGCCAATAATGTTTTCTAATAATATTATTCATATAATATGAATTATTGTTTCGATAATGAAAAATACTGTGTAGTGACAATTATTGAAATAACAGTAATATAAAAAATCAACGCAGCAATTATTGAATCAATAAAATAAAATACTGAACAATAATTACTGTAACAATTATTGAGTAATGTCTTCTTACATAAGAATCAATAATTGGTGCAATACCGTGTGCTACTGTGCAACAACGCGTATTACTGTGTTTTAACCACCGGGTATTCCAACAGTATTAACGGTAACAACTACGTCGTTTTTTATAAACAACTTATACTTGTCGTTTTCTTCATCCAATCGCTTTCCGTTATGGGGTCCACAAAAGACTGCGCCGTCGTACGAATATTCCCCGACATCAAGAATATTTCACGACCAAACGAATATTCCCCGACAACAATGAATATTTTATAACCACCTGCTTATTTAAAATATTTGCGCATTTTACCCATAACTAACCACATTAATCAAATTCACCCTTACTATTTCAAAAAATAAATAAAGGAAATTCCTTTTTATTTAAAAAATTTTGGGGTCTTACAACCTCCCCTCCTTATGAAATTTCATCCTCGAAATTGATATACGTAACTGGTGTTTCGAAAAGGTAAAGATACCTCGCTTTCATTTCCGTTTCCAACTCCAAGGTCATTTCCTCTATAGCATGATTCCTCCACAAAACTTTAACTTGTGGTATGACCTTCGTGCGTAGGACATGCTCCTTCCCATCCAACATCTTGACAGGTACCTCCTCGTACGTTAAGTCTTCGGCTATTTCGTCCGATTCTAACTCAATAACATGGTTCGAGTCGTCCACATCGGTACATAAAAAAACGTTATAAACACGCGACATACTTAGCGATAAAACGAGTCTATAGGCCACAGTTCCTATTCGATCGAGGATTTCAAATGGACTAATAAATTGAAGGTTTGAGCTTTGCTCACATCGCTAATTCTCGCTTTTGAAATAATAACTTCTTGCACCTCCTTCTTCAAATTCATCAGCTCCAGTGTGTAGCTTGAACAGCTTTAACTTTATCGATTAAAGTCGATTATACTCGTATATCTTCACGTGGATACCTAGAGTTTTCATCTCCATCTCTATTATTTGTAAATTATACGAAATGAGTCTTTGACAATATCGTACTCATACTCGTATACGATCTTCTACTCAACACGTCAGTTACCACGTTCGCTTTTCTAAGACGGTATGGTCAGAACATGTGCCGAAATGAGTCTCCTCTTGAGTTCTTCGAAGCTCTTCCCACATTCCTTGCTCCATTCGAACTTTGTATCTCTACGAGTCAGCTGCGTTAATGGAATAGCGATTCGAGAATATCCTTCAATGAATCTCCGATAATAACCAACTAAGCCTAGAAAGCTACGTATTTCGATTACCGACTTAGGTTGTTCTCAACTGTGACTCATATCCCAACCTTGGATAGCACGTTACAATGACACCTATCAGTTTACTATCGCACGAATATTGTCCCCTACGGAGAGTCTGGCTTCGGTGCATTCCATAAAGGAAGTCACCAGATAAAGGCTCAGATACCAAATTCTATAGTTAAATTTTTAACTCCTGAAGTTCAATAGGAGCCATTCGATATGAGATTTTAGAAATGAGTTTTGTACCGGGTTCAAAGTCAATACAAAATTTAATATAAGGCTTTGGGAGTAAGCCAAGAAATTCTTCAGGAAATACATCAGGAAATTTACTAACAACAGAAATATCATTCAAATCTGACGTATTTTTGTTTAAGTCCATAACATGACTAACAAAGCTTGACATTCGTTTTTCAATAAACAAATGGCTTTATAATTTAATATGAAAGAGTTTGACTTCAATGGTTTGGTTGCTTGAATTCAAATAATAGGTTGCTTAGGAATATGAAAACCAACAACCTTACGAAAGCAATCAATTTTGGCATGATGAGTAGTTAACCAATCAATCCCCAAAATCACATCAAAAGCAAGTATCTTTAAAGAGATAAGATCAACAGGTAATGTGATGGTGCCAACTTGAATCAAGCAAGATTTCTAAACAACGGATGTAATGAAAGTTTCTCCTAACGGAGTCTCCATAGATAGGTCAAAGTCTAATTTCTCCGTAGTCAAGTTCAAACGTTGAGCGCAAGCAAGAGAGATAAAAGAATGGGTAGAACCGGTATCTAGTAAGGTATAAACTTCGCAAGAATTATAATTAACTAACATGTGCTAACTTCGTTCGGGTTCCTAGCATTTTGACCGGTCACGACAAACGCTCTTCCAGGAACCGTTGACTTTGACTTTTTTGGGACAGCCTTTTGAATCACCGTCCCCGCTGGAATTGGTTTCGCTACCGTACAATCTCGAGCGATATGTCCTTCCTTTCCACAATTATAGCATACCTTGAACTGTTGTGGGCAGTTTGGGCTGATATGTCCCTCTTTCCCGCATTTGTAACATAGGACCGGTGGTCTTTCTCCTCCCTTTGAACCAGTTGCTGCTGGTGCTGACGTCTTCACATGGTCGTTGTTGAATCTCTTTTTTTTAAAATCTCCTCCTGACTCGCTTCTTCTATTTTCATGGCCGTGATTACCACCAGAGTGGTTACCACCTTTGACCGTATTCTTCTTTCTTCGCAGGTTATCGTTGTTCTGATGACTGCTGTCACCAGTATGATCCTGGTTATGGTCCCTCGGTTGAACGTACTCGTTATCTCGTTCTAACAATTGAGCCCTGTTGACAACATCTGAATAGAGAGAAAATTTATGAGAAATGAGATACTGGCGTATGTCAGGTTTCAAACCTCTCAAAAACATCCGCGTCATAAGTTCCTCATTCTCCACCAAATGAGGTGCAAACATGGATAACTCTGCGAACTTTGCCTCGTACTGGGATACCGTCATGTTGTTCTGTTCTAGTCTAATAAACTCTACCTCCTTCATATTGCGAATAATTTCAGGAAAGTATTTTTCATTGAAAAGTTTCTGAAATGTTTCCCAAGACATGCTGAGTGCAGCTGGATGGGTACGCTTCACAGATTTCCACCAGTAATCTGCCTCACCACGGAACATAAAGATGGCGAATGGAACCTTCTGTTCCTCCGTGCATCCCAATACATCGAATATCTTGGTAATTTGTTTGACCCACGTTTCCGCCATGATCGGATCCAGCTTTCCCCAGAATTCTGGTGGTCCCAACTCTTTGAACTGCTTGGCTGTGACAAGCCGCGCGTTGCTATCATTTCCACCCGTATTCTGTACACGAGTCTCCCTCGTCTGGTTTTGCATGAACTGCAAAAAGCTCCTAAACATCTCGTCGTTCATCGTCTGCTCAATGGTGTTGTTCATAGGAGGTACATTGCCAACCTGTTGCACGTTCTCCTCGTTGGTAAGTACAGGCATCTCCACGGTCTCATTTACTCTAGTGTTAATATTCTCAGTCGACATTCTCAAATACTGCCATAAAACAAGGGTTAATTAAATAATTTAACAAATCACATAATACCCCTATATTATGACCGACCAACAAATAAGCTTAGGTAGGATAGACAAGTGAAGGATTTACTCGTCTCTCCCCTCCTAGTTCTATTCCCCGATCTCCGCCAGAGATCATATCCCTAAGCTCTGATACCAACTATGACGCCCCCAAAATAGGTCCATTCTATCCAACCCATTCTGAGTCGTCAATTACATGGTACAGAAATAACTACAACTTTATTATTACATTACAACATACAAACTGTGAGTTTAAATACAGATATTGCCATCTAGACAATATCCACATACAAATAAATCCCCATCATAATTATTGATACATTATTTTACAAAAATGGTGAGGACTACTAAACAACTCTCTCTAGAACCATCATTACATTCCCCGACTCGTACTCGCTACATTCTCGTCTCCTGAGAAGAAAAATAGAACAACAAGAAAAAGGGTGAGCTCAACTAGCCCAGTAAAGAATATTATGACTAAGATAATGTACAACAAATTATCCTTAGTCTTCAACAGAGAAAAATCTGATAGAATACAATAGACAACCAGTTTTAAATCAACAACTGCAGCGGAAACAACAATTCATTAGAAGAGTTAAGTAGAGAATGCAAACTACTATCTTCTATATATGAATTTAAAAGTTCATCGTCGATATTTTATCCCTGTAACATCAATCAATATATATCTGGAATCAAATATTCATCTTTGCACTACAGGCCAAAGATATTCATCAGTCGTTCATGTTCATCTAAACACCTGTTCATCTTTGCACTACAGGCCAAAGATATTCATCAAGAAATCATTCATCTTTGCACTACAGGCCAAAGATATTCAATAATATCATCATTTAAGACTGAGGATGATGAAAAATATTTTAAAGAAAACGAATCCAGTGAAGCAAAAGAACAAATATTAAGAATTCGTACTTTAAACAATTCCCATTCAAAAATACTTCATAAATAATCAGAGGGGTAAAATTCAAGAATGATCAAAACATGGATACAATCAAAGCTAGTATCCACAATAGATATTTTGGACGAAAAGAAGAAATTTCATTTTTTGGTGAATAGTGCCGTATTCGTGAATAGTGTCGTATACGTGAATAGTGTCGTATACGTGAATAGTAACTCCGACACCAAAAGATAGAAATTTCATAAAAAACATCATCATACTTCATGAATAGTACTCGTGAATAGTAACTCGTGAATAGTAACTCATGAATAGTAACTCATGAATAGTAACCCCGATATGAAAAAGTTCCAAATTTGATAAAAATTTCCAACCAATAATTCGGCATAATGATATTGAAGAAATAATATCATTTTCGAATAAAATAACACCCCTTACCTTGAACGACAGTACTTCTAGTAGAAACACCGGATATAGGCTATGATTTGAACTTGCACCGTATAACAATACTCAAAGTATACTCAAAATACTCACAAGAATACGCTCGATAATATAGAGAGAGAAAACTTCAGTTTCTGGTGTGATTTTCAATTCTAACCTAAGCACCCTATTTATAGGAAATTGCTTAGAACACCAAAGCAGAAAATTTAATATAATATTAATATATTTAATAAATTCTCTACGCCCATCTAGACAATCTGATCTCAGCCATCAACACATGTTAAATGAGGGAACCAAATGAAAAAAAACGTTTTTGTAAATAAAAATATTTTAAACTTCCAAAAATTAATTATTTCGGAGCTTCGGAACTTCAATAATTCATAATAAATATCCCTTTTGCCAGAAAATTCGAATCTCACGAGTTTTTATAGGAAATTCCATTATCTACAACTTTGCAGAAGGACGTTTTTCCAAATTCCAAACAGAAATTGACCGAAATCCACAAACGGACGATTTTACAGGCTATAATCAAATTTTCAGTCAAGAAATAGGTCTACCGACACACAAAATCTATTTTTAATATTTATTGCAATAAAAATACTCTTTCTCCTCATAAACTCATATATCCCACATTCATTGTAAAAATATCACCATTATTATATTATTAAAAATATAATAATATATTTAAATGAATTATTTTGTCAGAAAAAGATAAAATATTAATTTTCAACAATTGTCACATTAAAAATTTTCTCCATCTATATCCACATAAAATCAGTATTGTTCTTATCATATAAATCAATAATTAATTATTCATAAATAATATTACAGAATCACAATACTGACAATCAGGCCGTTCCCAGGATAGAGAGGGCTTTCCAATAAAGATTTCCCCTTACTGGCGCGCAATTAGGTGACCAAACCTCTCCTTAGACAGAACTTTCTAGACATTGTCAATAATATTTTCTAATAATATTATTCAGATAATATGAATTATTGCTTCGATAATGAAAAATATTGTGTAGTGACAATTATTGAAATAACAGTAATATAAAAAATCAACGCAGCAATTATTGAATTAATTAAATAAAATACTGAATAGTAATTACTGTAACAATTATTGAGTAATGCCTTCTTACATAAGAATCAATAATTAGTGCAATACCGTGTGCTACTGTGCAACAACGCGTATTACTGTGTTTTAACCACCGGGTATTCCAACAGTATTAACGGTAACAACTACGTCATTTTTTATAAACAACTTATACTTGTCGTTTTCTTCATCCAATCGCTTTCTGTTATGGGGCCCACAAAAGACTGCGCCGTCGTACGAATATTCCCCGACATCAAGAATATTCCACGACCAAACGAATATTCCCCGACAACAATGAATATTTTATAACCACCTGCTTATTTAAAATATTTGCGCATTTTACCCATAACTAACCACATTAATCAAATTCACCCTTACTATTTCAAAAAATAAATAAAAGAAATTCCTTTTAATTTAAAAATTTTCGGGGTCTTACAGAACTTCTCCATGAAATGGAATGACGAGTGCTAGACGGCCTTCCTTACAATCAAATAGCAGCTAGTTAAAGCTCCTATTTTGGTACCACCTAGGTATGATGTTCCCCTGTTCTTGTACCTGTCCATAAGTGACAATATCATGGGCTGTATGCCGGGACAAAAAGACGATAGAGGCCAAGAACGAGCTATCTATTACCTCAGCAAAAGATTCAACAGCAGTAAATACAAGTACACTCTGATTGAGAAGACTTGTTGTGCTTTAGCATGGACTTCCATGAGGTTACAACATTACCTCCATGGTCACACAACCCATCTCATATCCCGCGTGGATCCTCTCAAGTACGTGTTCAACAAACCCATGTTAAATTATCGGTTGTCCAGATGGTAGTTGATCATACAACAATTTGACATCGTCTACGTAACGTAAAAGTCCATCAAAGGTCAAGGAATTGCGGATTAACTGGCCGCCGCACCTTCAAGGGATTTCAAACCCTTGGAAACCTACTTCCCCGATGAAGGGGTAATAGCAGTTCAGCGACACCATCAGTACGATACATGCCATACATGGAAAATGTATTTCGATTAAGCTGTTAATATAAAAGGTTCTGGAGCTGGAGCAGTTCTAATATCCGGTACGGAGGAGCAGTATCCCGTCGCCGTCAAATTACAGTTTGTCAGCACCAACAACACTGCTAAATATGAAGGTTGTATCATGGGGCTAAAACTTGCCAGTTCAATGGGCATCAGGCGGTTAATTGTCTTTGGGGATTCGGAGTTGGTGGTCAAACAATCCACGCTAATCTATTAAACCAAAGAGTTACATTTGTTGCCTTACCACTGACAAGGAACACATGCCAAGCATCACTTTTGCCCTACGCAAGGCACCAGCCTATGGGAACTACGTTGGAGAAGTATCGAATGAGCTACCTCCCATCCAACATCCTTGGTATCAGCATATCAAGGAATATCTACGAGATAGATCTACACCCGCTGAGGTGAGCCCGACTGAGAAAAGGCGGATCCATCGACTTGCTATGAAATTTTACCTGAGCGGAGATGCACTTTACAAAAGAGATGCAGGACTAGGTCTCCTCAGATGTCTGGATCAAGACTAAGCTCAGAGGCTCATGGATGAGATCCATGGTGGAGTATGTGGCCCACACATGAACGGCCATGTACTTGTTAAGAAAATCCTCAGGACAGGACATTACTGGCTCTCTCTCAAGACTGACTGCAATGACCACGTCAGGAGATGTTATCAATGCCAAATTCATGGGAATGCTATCCACGCCTCTCCACGGGAGCTCCACAATATGAATTCGCCTTGGCCCTTCTCAATATGGGGAATGGACGTGATCAGGCCCATCGAGCCTAAAGCCAGTAATAGACATCGCTTTATCTTCACCATGATCGACTACTTCACCAAGTGGGTAGAAGCAGCCTCCTTCCCCAGGGTTACCAAAGAAGTCATCATTGTTTTCATCAGAAATAATGTCATTTGTCGATATGGACAACCAGAGGTAATTGTATCAGACAATGCTAAGAACCTCAACAACAAAATGATGGAGGAGTTATGTAGTAAATTCAACATCAAACACCTTAACTCTGCCATCTATCATCCAAAGATGAATGGTGCTGTTGAAGCGGCTAACAAAAAACATCAAGAAGATCATGCAAAAGATGTCTGCCAATCACAAAGGATGACCTGACTTATTGTCTCTTACTTTGTTAGCCTACAGAACATCAATGCATACTTTCACTGGGGCAACCCCCTATACATTGACCTATGGGATGGAAGCAGTGCTCCCCATAAAAGTTGAAATGGAATCCCTCAGAGTGTTGATAGACGCTCAGCTGGATGAAGACCAATGGGTACAAGACAGGTATCACCAATTGTCTCTAATAGACGAAAGGCGAACCACGGCTATCTTCCATAGTCAATTATACCAACAAAGAATCGCCAAGTCCTACAACAGAAAAGTCCGGCTACGGCATTTTAAAAAACATGACTTGGTTTTAAAGAAGATCATTGGCAACCAAGATCAGTTTAAAGGAAAATTCGTCCCTAACTGGGAAGGCCCGTTTGTTGTCAAGGAAGTATTAACATGAGGTGCTCTCAGATTGCAGGAAATGGACGACGATGAATTTCCACAACTCATCAACTCGGACGCCGTGAAACGATACTATGTCTGAAGTTACCATCAAGCAAACATCCTAGTGTTGGATCATCAGATCACCAGTCATTCCGGTTCTTTAACCCTTACCAGATACAACTCTTTTCCACACTTTGCCCCTAAAACTAATACCGTTGGCACACACATTATATAACATTCTAGTCCCACATCGAAATATATAAGAAAATTTTGTTTGTGTATAAATAATTAAATTACTAACAATAGTATCATATAAGAATTTATAAAATTTAAATAAATAAATAAAAAGATAAAAAAGTTTTAAATTAAAAAATTAAAAAATAATATAAATAAATTTTTTAAGATTAAAATAAAAAACAATGTTATGACGCAATTACACCAAATGCTTCATTAACTCTTGAAATCGCTTTATTAGTAAAGATATTGGTACAAGGAGTGTGTTCATTGTATTGACGTGATAGTAAAATTTTGTTGTTAATACTTTAATTCTTTAAATATATTGTTTATATTATTATCAATAAATTTTTTTATAGAATATTTTTTTTATATTTATAAATGAGACATTTTTTTATAGGATTGAGGTTATATAGTCTTTACATTATAAACATAATAAAATTAATACAAGAAAAAAATACTTCCTATGTCCCAAATTAACTGCTCAATTTTGACCTTTTTAAGTCAAATTGACTTTTTTTAGAATTAATAATTAAGCATATATAAATATATTTCTAATATTATAAAAATTGGGATTAGTAATAAATTGTATATACTTTCTTTTAGTTATAATCTCTTCACCTATATTTTAACAAAAATAGTAAAAAGATTATTTTTAAAAATGGTCAATTTGACTTTAAAAAGTCAAAACTGAGCAATTAATTTGGGACGGAGGGAGTAGTATTTTGAATTTAAAACTTACCTGTGTTTTTTTATTTTTATAAACTCAACAATAGTTACATGATTTTTTTTAAAAATAATTTTTTTCTTTTTTTTTCCTCATCAAATTTAAAATTTTCGTTCTTTTTTTTAATTAAAAACTCAAAAACATAACGTCAACTATCCATAAATTGGTAGTCAAAAATGACAACTACGTACAGCACACGGTTTGGTTTCGTACTTTTCAAGATGTTTGATAATAAATAAATGAAAAACGCGGTTTTAATTAGTCTCCTCAAATTTATTAAATGTAACTTGTTGCGTAGCTTTAACGAGGGAAAGGGAGAAATCCAAACGTCATATTCTGGTTCTTCATCAGTAGAATTTGGAACCATTATATATGTATTTATATTCTATTTCTGAGTTTTAAAATAGATAGAAAAAAAAAAGAAATGGACGGAAAATTTAAGTTTTCTTTTCAATTCTTATGTTTCTGAGTTTTTTAATAAACGGAAAAGAAAAGAAATGAATAGAAAACTTGGCCACTTCTCCTGCCAAAGTTTTTTCTATCCAAAATTGGCATGATTTGGACTGAAAAGAAATTAGAATAAGTAATATTTTTATAATTCCCATATTATTCTCAACTTTTAATATAATAAATTTTAAATTACAACTCATGTCCTCAATTTTAAATTTTCTATCATTTTCCATTAAAAACTCAGAAACAACACAAAGGAAAACTTTAAGTTTTCTATTCTTTTCTTTTCTGTTCTAATTTAAGTTTTCTATTCTTTTCTTTTCTGTTCAAAACTTAGAAACAGAGTGTTAGTATGAATAAAAATTAACAAATACTAGTAGCATTTATATCATTCATAGCAAATACTCCCTCCGTTTTTAAAATATTGTCATTTAAGGTTTTGGCACATGAATTAAGAAAGTGTTATTTACCGAGTAAAATTTATTTGAAATTTCATCACTACCCCTTTATGAGAAATTGAAAACTATTAATACAAGGGAGAGAATTTCTTGGAATAATGAGAGAAGGTAGGGGTAATATAAGAAAGTAAATAATTTATTCTCCTCGAAAATTATAAACGACAAACTTTTTGAAACAAAATTTTTCTCCTAAAACGACAATCTTTTAGGAACAGATGGAGTATTAATTGTGGGGAGTAAAAATAAAGAAAAACTATTTGTAGCGTACTTTGATTTTTAACTATTTGTAATAAATTAAAAATGGAGAAACATTATTTTTAAAAATTAACCTTATTAGTATTAATATCGGATAACAGGTTACCGTCCTTACTATCCGTATCGAATCCCGTAAGTAGATGCTTGTACGGAGTACTATTTTTAACGGGATAAATTAACTTTTGGTATTTGTACTGGGTCACGACTTACAATTTGGTACCTGAAGTGAAAAAAGTTATAAACTGGTGATTGTACTCGAAAAATATTACACTCCGTTAAACATTAGGAACACGACTTATAATTTAGTACCCGAAGTAAAAAAAGTTACAAACTGGTGATTGTACTAAATTTTTTTTTGTAATCTGGTTCTTGTACTTTTTTAATTTTTAAATAATCGTTAAAATTGATCCAAAAGGAAAGACAAACATACAGAGAGAAGCGAAGTCGACGCGAAGAAGATCTTCGATGTTTTGTTTCATCTTTTCTTGCCTCCCACATTCGCACCATTGCTCCACAGTGGCACCGACTTGGAAACTCTGGTGTAATCTATTCATTTTTGTTGCATAACTACAATTTTCTTCTCCGATTTCATTTACAATTCCACTCCAAGACGAGCTCATCATTTCAATTAAACACTGAAAACTCTTTAATAAATATATGTGAACTAGTAATCAATGGAGAATCGAGACAAGAAGAATGAGAGAAGAAGAAGGACAAACGAAGAGACCCCTAATTTTCAAACAGAATAAAGATGAAACCCTACTGTTTAACGGAGTGTAACATTTTTCGAGTACAATCACCAGTTTGTAACTTTTTTCACTTCGGGTACCAAATTTGTAAGTCGTGTTCCTAATATTTAACGGAGTGTAATATTTTTCGAGTACAATCACCAGTTTATAATTTTTTTCATTTTGGATACCAAATTATAAATTGTGTCCTAATACAGATACCCAAAAATTGATTTATCCCTATTTTTAACTGACATCCGCTATTAATAACTAAGTATTAATAATATTAGTAGGTAAACATGATTTTTTTTATTTTTAATCGTTGATTTTTATTTGACCATTTTTGATTTATATATGTACTGAACTATTTCCATATATATCTCCCCACCCCTCCCTGCGTTCTTCATTCTCTGCCTCTTCGCCCTTTAGTTTTCACATAAGAGAGAGATGGCAACTTTAAACGTTTCTCCTGTTCTAACTTCTCCCAGAGATGATGCCATCCAGCTTTACCGTGCTTTCAAGGGTAATCTCTCTCTCTCTCTCTATATATATATATATATATCCGGGAATGATCATAGACTTCATAGTAAAAGTTTGCTCGTTACTATTGGGGCAAATCCTGACCGTCCATAGGAAAGACAGATGATCCAGGTTTAAAATTTCTGCTGCTAGTAGCGACTAGTATTTTTTATTTTAAAATATGGGTATGAAGGTTTTGCCAAAATAATGTCATAGCAAGTATTGGTTTGGATCGAACAAATTATATAAGGACAGTACGTAAAATTATTGTTTTGCCCCATTTAATAGCAACATGTAATATAATTAATTTCAGTTATATTAATAGATAGTCTAATTACCATTTACCATGATAAAAATGATTAATTAATTATACTAAATTTGAAATTCTTGATTTTTTCCCTAAATTAAGTGCCGACTATTAGATGGTGTAAAATAATAGTCATACGGTGAGTACTTGTATAATATATTCTCAGGTTTATATCATACACATAAATATGATTGTATCTGATTTAATTGTTCCATCAAAGCAAACGAAGTTTGTACTATTTAGTGTGCTTGGATTGGGTTGATTTTGTTTCAAATTCTGTTGTGAATTGTGTTTTTGATCTTTATTCTGCTACATTTATGTGGTTTTGGGTTAACATGTTACTAACTATGGAACAATTTGCAAAAACGTTGAGACATTCCTGAATCCATTTTGAAGATAAATGGCGAAAATAGATTTTGGGGGAGAGAAATGTAACAGTCTCATTTGGGACACAAATAATATAGAGATTGAGAGAATGGAAGAAACTGATGTAGAACCCAAGGAAGAAAAGCTTTTAAGCCTTTAACAGAATTCTTGTTGCCAACTGTGATGGGTTCTCCTAGCTAGACGCGTCCTTCTCCAGCTTACTCACACTGTTAAGAATCATAAGTGAGTTGTATTCCTGTAATGCAGAAATAATAAAAGAGTGAATGACTAAATTACATGACTGGGCCCAATACCTAATACATAGCCTAAGGTTTTGGGTCAAGTTGAGTTTCAAACATGTGTGTTAGTAGTGTCTTGTGTATGCTCACGGGTTCCAAACATATGTCTTACGCTGACGTGATGCGGGCTCCCCAATTCTTTCCCAACAATTACAAGAAACCCCATTGAAAGGGGTGGGAATTGAAGATCTCTTATTATGAAATTGAAGAATTGAAAGGAGGGGGAGGGGGAGGGGGAGGGGGAGGGGGAGGGGGGGCATAAATTTTATTTGTATGTGGCAGAAGACTTATTAGGATTAGCCTTGAGGGAACCTAACCTTTATTGGATTAATATTTAGTTTAACGATTTCTTTTCCTGTTTATTCAAGGGGACAAAAAAAAATATACAACTGATGTGAACAGTCTTCAAATCGGCATCACTACAACTTGTGAGTTGTGACACAATTCAGCCACTCAAAAACTTATTATCTTTTTTAATAAGCCACTTTACTTCAAATTAACCTGAATTGATATCATTCCTTATTTAGTTACTTTGAATTACCCTGAATTGAGATCAAGACACCATAATGATGTATTAATATTAACTGAAATTATCTATATAAACCTCCTATGCTTTTCGGAATGACTTCCATCTCTTAGTCCGTCCCTAGATCAAAACCCTGTTTTAGTTGTGTTTAAAATCATATACTATGTATAATCCTAAAACTTTGATTTTATTATTTGTTGCAATTTCATATGATTCCATTAACGGCAAGTGTAAGTATCAAAATTTATCACTAAACCTCCATTTATTTTTGAACTTTTTTATTCTATGTGTTGCTTTTATTAATGATTACCTAAAGAAAAAAGTGTCGGAGGGATTAATTTGTAAGATTGCATTCTTATCTATGCCTTTCTAATGAATTAAGTTTTTTAGATTAATACCTAGCAACTAAAGAGGCATGTGTTTTTGATAATTGCAGAGGCCAAAAATGCACTTATGGAGACCCCGTAACAAGACTCTTAAATTGTTTGATGTGTTTTTATTTGTGAGGATTTAATTGCCAATATGGTGGATTGTTGTGTTGTGAGTAATACAATGATATGAATGGACCTTATGAATTAACTAGCGCTTGATGATATAATGAATATTGTACTTCACACAGTTAAGTTGATTAACACTACCAAAGTTAATCTACAAGGGCAAATAAATCAACAACTGAACACATACCAACAAATTTTGCAATCAATAAAACACGCGCAAGTATACGTGGTCCACAAGTAATATAATGTAAGTCGAGTATCGAACCCACAAAGAATTATTAATAAAACTATGCAGGTATTAAAATTATTGAATCCAATCTTATCTAAACAACTGATATGTGTGGTAGAAGATCTAGATAAATGTAAGTAACAAAGTAAATGATGATCAACGATTGATATCAAATTGAGATAAGCTAAGATCACAATTTTTCCCAATGCTTTGTTCAATCTCCTAACTCTCCCTTTAATTAATAAATCACTAGAATGGTTAACCGAGAATTCTAGATATACATAAGCCTTTTTCCAAAAGTAATGAGTATCTCTTATCTAAATAAATCACTATATTTCTATGGTGAAATAAATTAGGCAAGGAGTAATTAAAATTAAACTCTCACAATAGCTACACATGGCAAATAGATATATTCCTATTCTATATGCAAATTATGTATTCAATCTTAAGAAGAATAGCCATAACATGTGTTATCATATTTAGGTCTAACTCTACATTCTATTTTCCAATATCATATAGATACCCACATTAATCACTATCAAATCAATTAATACATGAAACTTAAAATATAATAACCCATTCACATGTGAATCACAATAATCAAAAGGAGAGAAATTCGATTTAACTATACATCGGGTTTCATTGCAATCTTAGAATGGAAGTTTAGTTCATTGCTATTGAATTAAACTTCATTAACAATGTATTCAACATTCTTAGATAACAAAAAGTGAATGAAAGAATTAGAGAATGAAATCCCCTTAGAAATAATATTCAAACTCTAATTCTTCTCTTCCAAGAATGATTTCCAAGCTTGTTGCAAGAATTGCACCTCCTTTCTTTGGTTTCAATCACTGTTCTTTGTGTTCAAAAAGTGCCCTCTCTTTTTAGAATGGAGGCTGCTTAAATAATGAGGGAAGATAGCCCACCCATTAGGTTAGCTGATTAAACTTGTTTTTTGCCTAAAAACCCAAACCGGCGCTGCGGCGCATTTTAGCCTAGCAACGGAGCTGCGGTGCCAGGGAGATCGGAGAAGCTGAGCAGCAGGCGCTGCAGTGCCCAAATCAAAGGTAAAATCGGCGTTGCGGCGCTGGTACTGAAGAAATGACCCTTTTGCCCTTCAAAGCTGGAAAAGACTGTTTCGCCTGTCTGATGCTTCCTTTTACTAAATATCAAGAAAAACACATCAAAAGCAAAGAGAAAAATGCAAGGGTAAACATATTATCAAGTCTAAAAGCACCCGATTCGTAGGTATACAACTCACTCATCACACACACTCGTGTGTGTATGTGTATATATATATATATATATATATATATATATATATATATATATAGTGGAAATGATTCATAGAAAACGTTAGTTCTGGGCACTGTTTCAATTAATTGTTATCCAGTCGTCCAAAATTAGATCGAATGGTTGAGATGAGGGCCGAACCGCTAGAGGGAGTAGCGGCCAAGTGGTTTCCAGATCTAAACTAATCGATGCATACTGCTTGCGTTTGCTGCTACAGACAGAAGGCGTTGCACAAAGAGAAGGGTTTGCTGCTGCGATTGCTTCGAATTTGTTACATTAATCTTCGAAACGTTGATACATAAATCTTGATCGGGCGTCTACCCACAAGATACAAGTTATGCGATTGTCTTCACCTGATTTGACACGGAAGAAAATTTTACTCGCACTGCTAGGATCAATTTTTTTTCCAGATAATTGACTGCTGCATGTGTATCATTTTCATCCCCCGAGTCACGCCTTAAATCTTTAACTACATTACGAATATCTTTGTCACTAAAACCTACATTTTGCATCCCTCCACCCATTGTGTTCAAAACATTCATCATCCTACTTGGTCTAATACCCGCCTTATTTAATGTGTCAATTAATTTCCTTGCTACAGGCGTAATATTTTTATGTGTCTCAATCAAATCTACTTTGGTAGGTGTCACTAAATGATAATTGTGATCCAACTCAATAATCGAAATACGCCAGTTATCTTCTTTCTTACCGTGGACAACATACATTCTAGCTTTGCATAGTGTTCAACCAATTGTGTCTCGATGTCTTGTTTTCTTATCGTTATCACATTCATCATCTAATGAATTCTTTACAATAGTTGGTCTACCAGCCTTTTTACATACATATAACCTTGACGTCAAATCATTATTGTGAGCATGTTTACGACTCGTAGCAATCCTAATCTCAAATCTTCTTTTTTGGGCATAGGATCTATAAAAATTTTCAGCTTCTTCCAATTTAAAAAATAATTGACCAATATAAGAAACCATTACCTCTGTATTACTACTTTCACAATTATTAACATACTCAGATTCATTTCTACATTCTAAACCAGCAAGAGATTCAGAAGAACTAGATAAAAATATATTTGTAGCATGCATGAAAGCCATTGATAAAGATTTGCCAAAAATTGATTGCACAAATAAGTGATTTCTTCTGCCTTCAGAACTAGCAAATTCTCTCCAAAGCTAAATTTCTGCAGCTGTTTAGAATATGGATGGGAATGGAGTAAAATGTTAGATCTATGTCCTAAGATCTAGTCAATCTGGCCGCTACTCTCTCTGGCGACTGGGCCAAATCCCCAAACCACCCTCAATTTAATTAATTTTCTATGTTGGCCGCTAGAGGGAGTAGCGGCCAACATGTAAAATTAATTAAATTATTGTTGGCCGCTACTTCCTCTAGCGGTTGGGTCCTCATCTCAGTCATTCGATCTAATTTTGGACGACTGGATAACAGTTAGTTGAAACAGTGCTCAGAAACGTTTTTCATGAATCATTTCCCTTTATATATATATATAATATGACTTGAACATTATAGTTCCTCAAGTGAAAGTTTTGAAATGCCAGAGGTTACGCTATAAATTACACTAGAAATAAAGTTATGAAACAGATCATGGTAGGATGAATCAAGTTTTACAGGATAAGCTTACTGTGATCTAGATTACGTTAAGGGTTATCAGAAAACTCTTATTGCCCAGCATTCCACATAGTGAGTACTATATTTCTAAATCGTGGTATGAGAACTATATACGTTACACTTTATACCTGATTTCGTTCCGCATACCTAGTAGATCAACTTTTCTGGTAACCATACTTTCACCATTCCTAGGATTCCATACTTGAATCTAGAGATTCAAGTATGAGTTTTATTGTGGATAAGAGCAGTAGTCAATTCAGTCAGAATTTGGAAAGAAATTAGCATAATGGTAAAATCAGCAATTAGTAATAGTATAATTAGGATTGCACAAAAAAGTTGTGTCATGCTACCGTCAAAATTAATTGTTTGTTTATTATCTATTTTTTCTGTTCATCCTAATGGTTTCCCATACAATATTTTATTTAAGTTTTCTCCCCTCCATCCTCCAGGATTCGGCTGCGATACTGCAGCTGTCATTAATATTCTTGCTCATCGTGATGGAACACAGCGTACTCTCATC
Source organism: Panax japonicus (assembly GCA_020205505.1). Classification (NCBI taxonomy): domain Eukaryota; kingdom Viridiplantae; phylum Streptophyta; class Magnoliopsida; order Apiales; family Araliaceae; genus Panax; species Panax japonicus. Next base: position 78,307,625 of record CM035096.1, on the reverse strand, counting down.
CGACAAGAATACAGAACAATGTATTCTGAGGATCTTCTTAAAAGGTTATCATCAGAGCTTAGCGGAAAATTAGAGGTATCAAACTAACAAAACTGCTGCTTCTTCTTTTAGTTTTCCTTTCCTTTTTTGCTGCGCTCTAATCTGGACTTGCAAGTTTAATGCCCAAAACCCCTTGTTGTAAATGTTGTTTTTATCAATCTAGGATATGAAATTACAATATTTCCTCCATTAGTAGTGCAATATAGCAATATTTGGTACCTGACCTTGATGTAAGTGTTGTTTTGTTTTGCACTAATAATTGTATTTTGAGGGAGGGATTTTCTAATTAGTCAAACTCAAGAACAAAAACATCACATGAACACAAACAAGGGAGAGTTTTGCATTTTAGTCTATTGCAAGCCATTAATTCTTTGCCTTTACACTATAATGCCTACCTCGAATTTTACACATACAACTCCATGTATCAGACAGCTGTTTTGCTTTGGATGCATGAACCAGCGGAGCGGGATGCAATAATATTGAGGCAGGCATTGTCTCCAGACTTTATTAATCTTGAAGCTGTCACTGAATTGATATGCACTCGTACTCCTCCGCAAATACATACAATCAAGCAGATATATTATTCGATGTTTGGGGTTCACGTTGAACGTGATATTGAACAACAAACATCCGGGGATCATGAAAAGGTAAACCTTCTCTCTGATCCTAGTTCACATGTCAAAATCAGCTAATTTACGATAATTTTTTGTCATATATATAATATGCTTATTCGTATTAAACTCTTAGAAGAACAAAACAAATTTGGTGTATATATCTTGCACATTATAAGGAGAGACTGCTTATTGCTATGCTATTTCCTTGAGGTTTAATGGCATTAAGTCGTTAATTAAGCTACCTTTAGTTTTGTGGGATATAGGCTGCCTAAAAATATTTAGTTTCGCATCAGCAATGGCTACCTATATAATATTTAGAATTTTAAATGTTGTGACTTTTACTAGCTAAAGTTCAGTTTCGCATCAACAATGGCTACCTATTTAATATTTAGAATTTTAAATGTTGTGGCTTTTACTAGCTAAAGTTCAACTCTTTAGTATTTGACAGATCACTATATTGGACTCTAGTACCACTATTTATTTATTTATCTTTGCAAATTCTAAAAGATTTATGTGTCTTCATTTGAATGGAGGAATAGTTCAGTGATATCTTAGTGTTAAATACTTGTTGCAGATTTTACTGGCATACTTAAGTGCAACACGTCATGAAGGCGTAGAAATTGACAGACAATTGGTTGCAAAAGATGCAAAGGCTCTGTTTAAAGCAGGGGAGAAGAAATTAGGAACTAATGAAGAAACATTTATCCACATATTTAGTGAACGAAGTCGAGCACATTTGATTGCTGTCAATTCTGCATACCATGACATGTATGGAAACTCACTGAAAAAGGTATGTATGCACGTCCTTGATGTCTTATCGAATTCAATTCTGTTGTCTCATCCCCCGTCTCATCTGCCGTCTCTCCTCATGTATTGCTCTCCATGTATTTTTTTAATTCAATTACAAAGTAATTGTAGATAAATAAATAAGAATTAAGTGACAACAATGTATGATGAGCTATTGTGACAAACTGAGATTCTGGCAGGCAGTGAAGAGTGAAACTTCGGGGAAATTTGAACTTGCTCTTTTGACAATTTTAAGCTGTGCTGAGAATCCTGCAAAGCAATTTGCAAAGGTATGTCATATGTGACAATTATTCATCTGCGTTTAATCTGTATTTTTTTCCAGTTATCATTTTTGAATGAGGTTGAAAACTGTAGCTCTTCAATTTATATAATGACATCATAATATGGAGGGAGTAATGGGCCATGTATTCCAATAAGATTAACAATTCTCGGATGTTAGAACAAACTATGGCAAACATAGAAATCAACAAAGGAAATTCAAGACAAGAACACAAGATTAATTTACATTAAAAAAACTAAGTTGGGAAAAATCAAGGCGTGAGGCTAAAAGATATCACGATATTTAAGTGTGAAAAATACAATATGTGAATCTCACTTTGAAGGCAGCTGAAAACTGAGGGGGAAAAAAAAGAATAACAAAACCCTAGCTATAGTAACATATATATAGCCGGACTAAAAAACAAATGCACCCAAATAGTTTTTCTTTTCTTTCGGGTTGCTGTAAAAAAATAGTTCAGGTCGGGTCAAATGTCAAATCCCAAACTAGAATTTGAGACGCATAAAATCAGAGAAAGTCGGTATATGTTTATGTATTACTTCAATGTTCCACCTGCATCTTATTTTCTTTATATTTGGTAGGCCTTGCACAAAGCCATGAAAGGCTTGGGGACCGATGACAATACACTTATCAGAATAATTGTGACAAGGACAGAGATTGATATGCAGTATATTAAGGCAGAATACCAGAAGAAATACAAGAAGACATTGAACAATGAAGTCCATTCGGAAACATCAAGCCATTACAGAACGTTTCTTCTCTCACTTTTGGGTCCTGACAACCATTAGCAGCATGGCAATGGTTTTCAAGGTTTGTATATAAAGTGCAAGTTGATGGTGTTTGTGATTGTAATTTCTCAAAGCTTTTTAGTTTGTGTATAATTTTGTTTATAAGCAGTGTTTATTGTAATTTCTCAAAGCTTTGAAGGTTGTTTGGTTGCTGTCAAGTTGAAGCTAAAACGATCTTTTGTCAGGTTTTTATTGCTTTTCTTTGTTTGCTTATCAATCCTTTCAAGTGGTTAGAAATTAATATAATTAGATTTTTATAAAATACTTGGGAATTTATGGTACTTCAGATATTTTATTTAAGTATTTGTTACTCCTTCCGTCCCAGGATAAAAGTTCTTACGATTATTTTTGGTAGTCTCATGTTAAATGTCTATTTTCTTTTAATAACCAAATTTTTACACATTTTTTCTTATTATGCCCGTAACATTAAATATTTCATACTTTTCTTATTCTAATTCTCTCTCCATATTTAATAACATTATTATGGGTAATTTTGTTATTTTATTCATCTTCTTAATATGCGTGAAAAGTCCATCGAAACTTTTATCCTGGGATGGAGGGAGTATAATTTATGAATTGTAGTAACTGTATAAGGAGCCACACGTAGGGGTGATCATTCGGTTATAACCGAACCGAATAAGCTATTCGGTTATAACCGAAAATCAAATTATTGATAATTTCACTATCTGAAATAATAATCGAAATTTGAAAATAATCGAATTATCAAATACCGAATTATAATTTTGGATATTCGGGTAAAAATTGAACCAGCATCCAATTGTTACCTGTATAGCAAATTAACACTGTCCGGTAAATTAACAGTTTAATACTGTCCAGCAGCAAAGTAGTACAGGTTAACAGTAAGTCAGCAACCTCCAACAAACTCATAAAGTTTAAAAATACAGGCATACAGCAGCAACAAGCCTAAACACTGTAAGGATGAAGCTATTTTATCTACAGAACATTGTTTAACAGCTTTTCAACACCCAAAGTTGACTTGCAACTAATAAATTAATATACAACTTAAAATATGATGATGAGATCTCCTACAAAGTCTGAACAACACTCACACCCATCTTAATTCACATCATGCCCCAAAATCATGATACTATTTTTTTTAATCAAAAGATGCATCAAATTTCCTCCTTATTTTTCTAAAGTAAGTAAAATCCATGATATTATTAATTTTTTATTTTTTATTTTTAGCTTGTAGTGTAGCATTAATAAAATCCTTTAACTGTAATTTATAGTAATCATTATATATATATATATATATATATATATATATATATATATATATAGGGATCCCTTCCATGACAGCCGGTTGCTATTATAACTGTGCAATACCACCTTTTTGGACCGTTGATCAACTTATTGGAAGGCTGAGATTGGGATATATTAATACCAAGCCGTGAGAAGCTCTGCCGGTTTCTATTTAAATAAGAGTGGCCCACATTTTAACATATTGTCAGTATAGTTAAACAAAACGAATATTTAATATTAAAATATTTCGGCCGGTACAAGTTGTACCGGCCTATTCTTTTTTTTTACACATTGATGTTTTATCAGTTTTTAATCAAATATAAAAAGATTGCACATAATATTAAAATTTTAAAATATTTAAAAATATTCCGGCCGGTACAAGTTGTACCGACCTACTCTTTTTTTTTTTTTTACCACATTCATGTTTTCATAATTTATAAAACATTACCAAATACATTATAATTATAATACAAACATTACCAAATACAAATAAATATAACTTGTTTTAAAAATAAATATAATAAATATATAATTATGCAAGATATATAATTATATTATTAATAATTATGCAAGATGTAATAAAGATGTAAATATTATTAATATAAAAATAAATATAATTATATTACATCTTTATATAAATAAATATAATTATATTACATCTTTATATAAATATATTAAAAATAAATATAATTATATTACATCTTTATATAAATAAATATAATTATATTACATCTTTAAATAAATATATTAAAAATAAATATAATTATATTACATCTTTATATAAATAAATATAATTATATTACATCTTTATATAAATATATTAAAAATAAATATAATTATATTACATCTTTATATAAATAAATATAATTATATAAAGATGTAATATAATTATATTTATTTTTATATTAATAATATTTACATCTTTATTACATCTTGCATAATATTAATAATATAATTATATATCTTGCATAATTATATATTTATTATATTTATTTTTAATATATTAATATTAAAAATAATTTTTATATTTATATATTTATAATATAATTATATTTATTTTTATATTACTAATATTTATTTTTAACATTATATTTGTAAGTTACAATAAATTTTGTGCAATCTCTTTATATTTGATTAAAAAGTGAGAAAACATGAATGTGGTAAAAAAAAAAAAGAGTAGGCCGGTACAACTTGTACCGGTCGGAATATTTTTAAATATTTTAATATTTTAATATTATGTGCAATCTTTTTATATTTGATTAAAAACTGATAAAACATCAATGTGTAAAAAAAAAGAATAGGACGGTACAACTTGTACCGGCCGAAATATTTTAATATTAAATATTCATTTTGTTTAACTATACTGACAATATGTTAAAATGTGGGCCCCTCTTATTTAAATAGAAACCGGCAGAGCTTCTCACGGCTTGGTATTAATATATCCCAATCTCAGCCTTCCAATAAGTTGATCAACGGTCCAAAAAGGGGGTGTTGCACAGTTCTAATAGCAACCGGCTGCCATGGAAGGGATCCCATATATATATATATATATATATATATATATATATATATAAGTTTTCACTTCATTAACTCCATTATACATAGAAAAACATCTATGTTGTTACTAAAATTACTCTATGAACAAAAAACAAACCCTCACAAAACTTCAACAGCTGCACAATGCAAGCTTGGCAGCTTCCCTAGCAAATCCACCGTGAAGTATATCTTGACAGAGAAAGATATGGAGAATCAACATATGAAACTAGAATTTAAATCCTTCCCAATCCATGGAACAAATTAAAAGGTCCAAGTTAACAAAGCCAACAAATTAAAATCTCACCCACAATTCACAATACCCAAGTAAGAAAAAAAATTCCAAATTTATGAAAGAAATCAAATGATTACCCACCTTAGAAATCATAACCCTAAGTCCTAACTAACAAAATCGGATCGAATAACCCGTAAAAGAGTTCAAATCAAAATCAGATGTATGTAACAATTAACAAAACAAATATACCAATTTCTCGAAACTCGTAAGACGGTAAAAGAGTCGAAGGGGGAGAGGGCAGAGCCGCAGAGGGCACTGGGCAGTGGCCGTCGGCCGAGGCGCGTTTGCTGGACAATGAGAGCCAAGAGGCGGAGGCCGGAGAGAGGCGGAGGCTGGAGAGGATGTGAGATCGAGTATTCGACTGTCGAGACTCAAGAGGCAAGAGTGAAGAAAAGGGATCTCAGATCTGAAATGTGAAATGGAGTGGGAGCGAGCTAAGGGCTAGGGCAAAATGGATCTGAAGTGAAACTGAAATGGACTCGGTCTGTCGGTCATAGTCTAAGTGTTAGTCATATAGTAGATAATAATAATATTATAAAATCAATTTTTTTTTAAGTATTTTGGTTCGGTTATTCGGATACCCGAATAACTTGTTTTCTGAAAACCGAAACCGTAACTGAATACTGAGTAATAATTCAGATATAACCAAAATTGTGAAAAAAAACCAAAAAATCGAAATAATTCGGTTAAAAAATTTCGGTTCGGTTCGATAATTCGATTTTATCCGTTTTTTGCTCACTCCTAGCCACACGAGACATTATACATTACTAGTATCTGGTGACACACATGTTGCTTGTAACTTATGTGGGGCTAAAATAAGAATTTTATAAAATTAGAAAGATTAAATAGAAAGATAAAAAGAATGTATAAAAAATAAAATAGTACAATTAAAGGTGCAAGAGCATAAGGGAGAATAAAAAAATAAATGCGACACAAAATCACCAAAATGATCTCAGCGACTCCTCGGAACCGCTTTATAATATAGATATGGATCTCTTTTTGTTAATGATTCAAATTGTATTTGTGACGCCTCCAAAACAGGTATACATCACCCATCTTGAGTCGCCAAATACATGGTACAAAATTCAAATACAACTTAATTATACAACAGTCGTGTAAAATACGACTAAACATAATCTAAGAGTTTTAATAAGAATATTGTCATCTAGACAATATCCACACTCAATGGAGTCCTCATTGTATTTATTCTCACACTATTTAACAGAAAAGTGAGGACTACTAATGCTATCATCTGGACCGTCACTCTGTTCCACGACTAGTCCCAGCTACGTTCTCATTTTCTGAAGAGAACAGTGAAAGAAAGGGTGAGCTCAACTAGCCTAGTAAGAAATATTATGATAATGTAGAATAAATTATCATTAGCTTTCAACAATGTTAAACTGATAGAATATAATAGACAACAAGTTTAACTGCAGCGGAACAAGCAATCCATTAGAAGAGTAAAGTAGAGCATAAAATCTACTATCTTCTATGATTTAAAAAGTTTTTCATCAACTTTATCGCTGAGACTTAGCTTAATAAATAAAATCGAATCATCCCTGCATCACAACCAAGGATATTCATGTAATCATCAATGGTCATGATTATACCGAATAATTTCAGGTCATAATCATACCAACAACTGTCCATCAATGAACTACAGGCCCATGAGGACTTTTACCACATCATTCGTCACATTACAGTCATGATTATACCGAATAATCCCTGGTCATAATCATACCATGTCCATCTATACACGTAAGCCAAAGATGACTTTAATCATAATATAAGCATGAGGATGATGAAAATGACATAATAATTCAATAAAACAAGTTCAAGGAAAAATTTTAAAGATTTATAATTTTAATTTATCCAGAAATCAATAATGTCCAAATTGTCAACATGATACTTCTTTGTGGAGTAAAATTCAAGAATGCTCAGAAGAATATTTTCATGAAAAGATACTGGATGAAGCGCAAATATCAAGGATATTCCACTAATTTCATGGAGTATAGAAGCCAAAACTTTAACCAACTGAGTATAATAGAATATATGAAACCGTATGTTAGTTCCCAGAGGGCACAATAGATCTAGAAGGGGGGTTTGAATAGATCCTTTTTATTTCAAATACTTTTCTAATTTAATTTATATTGTTCATAATTAACATATGACAACATAAGGATCTTTTCAAGCACAACGGAATAAGTAAAAGATCCCATTCATTGATATATTTATAATCATACATACATTGTTCATAGAGTAAGTTTAGTTGTAAACAGTTAAAACATACATAGTAGTTATAGCAGTTATAGTATATAATGTAAATGACATAATGTAAAAGATGTAGACACTCAAAATTTTCTTCTACTGTTACTAACATTGCAGGAGGACAGATTCATCTTTTAAGAGGGAACCCTGAAAGACAATCCAAATCCATACCGAATACTACCAGAAGTTCATCATCAAACCCCAGATCACAATCTTGGAGTAACCAAATCCAACCTCAGAGATAACCCCGAGGCCTGCTGATACAAAACCGGACCACACACCGGAGAAGACCGATTAATCTCGGAGATGACCCCGAGGTATCTAGTCTCAGTCCCAACCATGAGAATAGGTCAAGCCAACCTCAGAGATGACCCTGAGGATAGTCAAAGTCAACAGCAAGCCAACCTCAGAGATAACCCTGAGAAACGACTGCTACAACTGTGCGAGAACCGGAGATAACCCCAGGAGAGGAAAAATGGTCATTTTGCCAACTCAACTTCACTTCAAATCAAATACACTCATTTCAACTCAAAATAATTCAAAGGAAGCCCCACAAGAGTGATATCTTAACTCCGGAGCGCAAACTACACAAAACGACTCACCGAATTGCCTGACAGAAACCCGGGAATGCCATTTCGGTCATGGACCCATCTTCCTGGAATCAAAAAAGGTCAAAACATATATCATTGTATAGCTCTCGGAAAGATCTTTTCAAAATGGTATGGCAAGCTTCCATCGGATTCCCGGATTGAAAGTTATGAGCGACCGAGCGAACAGCGCGTACGTACTTCGACACGGCAGGACCCACACTGCCCGGGGCACCCCGGGTAGCCGCAGGTACACCTGCTACTAGGTGCCGCAGGTAGACCTACGGCTCCCACCTTTATAAATATAGGGCTTAGGGTGCTGATTTTCTAAGAGAAAAAGACGGGGAAACCCTGCACAATTCGCTCTGCACTCGCCCATACAGTGTATTTTCCCACTTTTAAACACCTGTGAGCTCATATAAAGCCTATTTTGTACCCACAAAAGCCTGTGTTTAACCACTCTAAAGATATAGAAGCCTTCTTTATCAGTTAGTTGTAAGCCTTCTCACACACTTTAGAGTCTTTCTTTTCATCTTTGCACACACCCTTCTACACGTTGAGAGTCGTGTTGCTTGCTTTTGCCCGGACTTCGGTCCGTGGTTTCATTTCATCTTGTATATATATATTTACATATATATTGACTAACATTATCGAGTTATGCCTCGATTGAGCCTAAACTTCGGTCTAGAGCGTTTACTCGCTTATATATATATACTTATATATATCAACTGTGTGTCGGACTTTGTTCGATGAGCCTAGACTTCGGTCTGGTGCGTTTACTCACTTATATATATATATATATACTTATATATATCAACTGTGTGTCGGATTTTGTTCGATGAGCCTAGACTTCGGTCTGGTGCGTTTACTCGCTTATATATATATATACTTATATATATGAACTGTGGTCGAACTTTGTTCGATGAGCCTGGATTTTACATCCGGTGCGTTTATTGCTTATATATATATACATATTTTGTCCCACATGGAGTTTACTTCGTGGTAGTTGATCGCTTTTACAGCTTTATTTACATTCTGTCCCGCCTGGAGTTTCCTTCATGGCGGTTGACCGTATCTACAACTTTATTTACATTTCTGATCCCCCATGGAGGTGCTTCGTGGTTGGTGATCCTGTCTGTATATATATATTTATAGCTTTTATACATATACCTGCTTACTGCTTTCATATAAAATGCAGTATGGACATTTTCAGCTGTAAGCAGCTTGTAAATTATTCCGTGGTGTCTGAATTTCCTCAGATGGTTTCCATACCCACGAGGAAGTCGGCATTATCTTTGTACATTATTTTTATACGGATGCCTCACATCCGTCAAATAAAATCAATCAAGCCGATCACTTAATAAAATGGGAGTGTAAAAGGTCTCAATTCCTATTGAGCATCAGGGTTTAAAAAAACCTCTTTTATAAAACATCACTGCCACATCTTGCTAAAAACTGAGCTTTTACATAAATTCAGACCCTGTGTATATAGTTTCGAACGCGGCCTCGCACAACTTCCAAATAACAGCACATTGACCCACACACACACACACACACACACACACACACACTCAGATAATAGTTTCTTGTAAAGAGACGGTCACCGTGGTAACACAGATGTCTGGGAATACCTAACACCTTCCCCCCGCATAACCAAGTCCCCGGACCCTAAACGAATCTCGATTTCATCGACCCGTATAACAGTGTCACGTCGCTGGGTCAATGTGCAAACCTTTTCTCGGTTGTGTTGGTACAACCATTTAAAAAACTAACTGGCGACTCTTAACAGTCCATCGTCGACATTATACATGTCGGACCTTTTTCACTTATTTTTTCAAACAAATCTCACCTAAAATGAGAACACCAAAGAACAAGTAACGGAAAGGGACACACAAAAAATCCCGACGTCGACAGGTGGCGACTCTGCTGGGGACTCCAGTAAGAGGACTTTAGCCGCTATTAAAATCTTTTTAAAACTTTTATCTGCTTGTGTGTGGATGTTGCATTTACATTTTTGATGAATGTGTACGAATGCATTTCCTTATTGCACTTAGTGCTTCGGACCATAACTGCTTGTGATATTAGTGCTTCGCACCATATCTGCTTGTGATATTAGTGCTTCACACATGTCATCATTTTCATACGGTGAGACGCGATATATGTGAATGTATGTTGTGTGGTCCCTCCACCAGGAGGCTATCCCGTCGGTGTTTGATTACTGGACTCGTGAGAAGACTAATTCTCCGAGGCTCAGGAAAGGCACCACCCAAATTCGCTTCAGTTGAAAGACCGGATTAACTTCCCGTCTAGTAGATTGCGATGATTTGGGAACCTTCATGCCAAAAAGCCGCGAGAGTAACCTTAGATAGGTCAGCCTCTGATAAACCCAAAATGGAGGAAAGCCTCTTCATGCTCTCATTTCAAATTACTTGTAAACACAATTACTTGTAATTACATTCCATATCTATCTCCATGTAATGAGAAATATGAAGAAATGGGTACACATACATATTTAACATGCTACAAATAGCTGACATCAGTTTTGCAGGATAAAATTCCTAAAATGAACATGTCACATAGCATGTTATTATATACATTCCCTAAAGACTAAACTATGCAAGTCTTTCGCAGGGAAGCAACTGGTCCCGTTACCCGTTTAAAGTCCAGGAAGGCACTGATCCCACCGTTAGGCATGGCTACACCGGGCCAGCCTGATCCTACTCCTGTTTCCCGAGAGGAGTTTGAAGGATTAAGGAATCAGATAGCAGAATTGGTTGTCTTTTTAAAAGAACAAAGTAAAAATACGCAGGGCCAGACAATGCTTACTCAACCAGAGTCCTTCACACTAGGGGGAAGTCAGGGCCTTGGTAAAAAGATGGAAACCCATATACCTAAACCTCATTCCAATAAAGAAATCACAAATCTCAAGGATGATAGAGAAAATGGGGATATAAGAAAGAAAGTCCAACAAATGGAGGATACCATCCAGTCAATTAAAGGGACTGTAAATTATAGGAGTGTCACCTATTCAGATCTCTGTATATTCCCAGGGGCTCAATATCCTACCAAATTTAAAGTTCTAGAGTTTGAAAAGTACAATGGGGGTAGGCGATCCCTATACGCACCTAAAACTGTACATTGGCGAACTGGGGTCTTATGCTGAAAACAAAAGCCTCAGAATGCAACTTTTTCAAAAGAGTCTCACTGGAGAAGCTAAATCATGGTATGCGCGACTTGATAATGCCAAAATCTACAACTGGGAAGAATTGGCCCACACCTTTCTAAATCAGTACAGTTTTCAGTCACAAATGGCACCAGATCAATATCAAGTGACTAAAGTGAAAAAGAAAAGTACCGAATCTTTCCGAGAATATGCCCAAAGGTGGAGACATCTAGCAGCGCAAGTCATTCCATCAATGACAGAAACTGAGATGGTAATGACATTTATTGATATCCAAGAGGCTCCTTACGATGAGAGGATCCTAGCAGGCATAGGAAAGGCATTTACGGAAATGATCAAACACGACGAAATGGCAGAGATGGGCCTGAAGGCAGGCAAGATTAAAGACTTCACTGCCTTGGAAGTAGTTGCCAAACATATACAGATTGGCAAGTATGCGAGTTATCCCAAAGGGGTACCCGATAAAGGCAATGAACATGTATCCCTTGTTGTACAGGGGCAAGCTAGGAGACCAAAATACAGTCCCCCCATTTGGAAAATGCAAGACAATCTGCCATCTCCACAACATGCTGCATTCAACCAATACCCAGACAGGAAAAAAAAATTTGAAAGAACGGAAAATCAGGTATTCACTCCACTGGGCGATTCCCTTGAACATGTATTGGCGATATTAATGGATCACAAGAAAATTACCGAACTAGCTACACCTCTGGAAGCAGGGAGTAAAAGATACAATCCAAGCCAGAGATGTGCTTACCACTCAGGGTCTCCAGGACACGATACACAGGATTGTTGGTCCTTAAAACATAAGATTCAAAATCTGATCGAAAGTGGCAGTATTGTGGTCGAACAACCTGACCAACAAAATGTCAACACTAACCTTCCGTTGCGACATGATACGGAAGAAGTAAACATGATCGGGTCAGGAAGCGCTGAAATGTATCCAATTCGTAAGTACATACGAAGGATGGAGGAATACCCCCAAAAGCACATAACAAATGTCCTAGAGTGGGAAAACTCGGAGGGGGGTATGCCAGTAATGCAAAAATTGGATGCTACCCAGAATCAAGTAAACCTTCTAGCTAAGCTGATAGTGCGCCAACATCAGGAAACGAGGCAATTTTTTACTCAACTATCAGAAAGCCAAGAGAAAAAGGACTCCACGATGAGCCAACTAAATGAAGAAGATCAAAGCAGGCTGAAAGTACAAGAAAAGGGGGATGATAAAATTGCTAGAAGATCTCGCCAACGGAAGAACCAATCGAGGGAATGCGAATTCTCAAAGATGAAAGATCAAACAACCTCCAAAAGAGTCCGAAAATTCACCCCTCTGAGCAAATCCAAAGAAGAAATGCTACACTTTCTGATAAGAAAAGGAAGGATTACTGAGTTGCTGCCTCCTATAAAACCCAAGATAAAGAGTTATGACTCCACCAAGATATGTCTCTACCATTCTAACTCACTTGGGCATACGACTGAAGAATGCTGGTCTTTGCGACATAAAATCTAGGATCTCATTGAAAATGGAGAGCTGGATATAGAATTTCCCATGACCAAAAAAGGCAAAAAGGAAATAAAAAGCTTAAGATGTCCATTCGAGACAGGCAATTTAAATGAGGTGAAGGCTATGAGTGACAATTCTACCAGAGCACAAGGTGGACTGATCCTGATGCAAGAAGTGACAGAAGAGACAAAGGCATCCCCAAAGGAGATTCCCCCGCCAACATCAAACGTCCCATGATTCCAAGATATCAACCACATTCCTGATCTTATCACCTTGGATGATGCGGAGGAAATAATAATCCTTTCCAAGGAAGAAAAAACCAAAAAGGAAAGTTCTTTGCAAGAAATGCGACAACAGTTTGAGGGAGATTTCATGGTTGAATCCTTTGAAACCCATGAAGAAGACGAAGGAATAGATGAAGAAAAAGGTGGTGAGATTGTCGGGGAATCCAACCCATTAAAGAATCCAGAGTTCATCCCTTTTTATAATGCGTCCATATCAAGCGTCCCTGAGGGATGTACTGAATCAGGAAGCGATCAAGTTATGGCCACAAGCGAAGACATTCAGAATCAAGGGGTAACCTCTATCACGAGCCCTGAAGGCGACATAACCACTGACAACTGGACTACCATGCCTCAACTAGCCGAGAAGATGTAGATCCAGGGGATGAAGGTGCGAGTTCCAGAAAGTGTTGGAACGGTATCACTTTCTTTGTAGTATGCCTTTTATTTTCCATGTATGTAAATAAATAAAAAACAACAAAAACATCTCTACCCTCTTCTCACCACTTACCCCTTTGAACCTTTTCATACCAAAGCCTGAACTACGAAAGACCTGATCTCCTCTTCAATAGGAGTACGTAGGCAGCCATCAATGGTGCGGTCAAACCAAACAAAAACCCAAATAAACATTTCTCAAACAGATACACCCCAGACGATGATTGCCCAGACGTAATGGTCATCATTCAGGAGAAGGAGGTTGATGATAGCCCCTCCATCACTGCAGTTCACCAAAACTTTGCCCTCGATAATTGAAGCAGCACTCCTTGCATTTGTCGACGAGGGTAAACAGGGAAGAAACTCTCTTTACCTTGTAGATATTAATACCGCTTACTTTTTCTGAACAATATTAGCAGTTACTTTTGTCATTACAGGCTAACACTTTGTGTGATTGAACAATGTTATATACTAAGTGAAAGCATATTTTGTTTCAGGACTCTGAATTTAGATGTGCCTGTACTTGCTGATGAGGTGCCTATTTTCCACAAGGACTGTAACTTTGATGTAAAGTTGGACTCAGACTTGATGGAAATACAAGAGGACTATGAGATACCTCAGGAGATAAAAGAATGGGTCGAAGACAAACCCAAGCCAAATCTTGATCAAACCACCTCTTTCAAACCTCAGAACCTTAGAAATTCCCAAACAAATCCAAATTGGTATAGACCTCACTCAAAACCAAAGGAATGCTATGGTTACTCTATTGACCCTATTCTAGGATGTGTTTGCATTGTCTCACGAAGACATGGTCAGTTTATACACGGACATTATCATTCATCTCCTTCCCATCAAAGGGGGATTCAAGCCACTCAGGCATAAGCTCAAGCGATTAAAACTTGAGTGGGAGTTAAAAGTTAAAGAAAAAATTGTTAAACAATTTCAAGCCGGCTTTATCATGGTGTCAATTTAACCTGAATGGCTATCCAACATAGTCCCCGTGCCGAAATCGGGAAGGGAGGTGCGAGTTTGTGTGGATTACAGAGATTTGAATAAAGCTTGCCTCAAAGATAGCTTTCACGTGCCATTCATCCATATACTCATTAATAATACAGCTCGATACGACATGTATTCCTTTGCTGATTGCTCCGCGGGGTACCATCAAGTCATGGTTGCTGAAGATGATCATGAAAAAACTTCATTCATCATGCCTTAGGGAGCCCTTTGTTACAGACGATTGTCATTCGGCCTCATCAATGCCGGAGCTACCTATCAGTGAGCCGTGGGGCTCTTTTCCATGATCTAATAGAAAAAAAAGAAAAAAAATAAAAAATAAAAAGAAAATAAAAAGAAAAAAAAGAAAAAAAAAGAAAAAAAAAAGAAAAAGAAAAAACCTCTTCAACGGGTTCTACAGTTGTTGCCTTACCATCGACAGGTTCTACAAATGGCTTCAGAGTTCGAAGAAAAATCCTTCCTCCACATTCCTCGTAATAGGAATGACTTTGCGGACGCATTAGCAACTTTGGCATCCTTGATTCGCATATCAGACAAGGAACACTTTCCGAGCGTCGTGATCTCCCTATACAAGGCCCCAACCTATAAGAATTATTATGGAAAAGTATCGGATGAGCTACTTCCCATCCAACACCCTTGATATCAGCATATCAATGAGCACTTACAAGATAAATCTACACCCGCTGAGGCAAGCCCGACTAAGAAAAGGCGGATCTATCGACTAGCTATGAAATTCTACCTGAGCGGAGATGCACTCTATGAAAGAGATGCAGAACGATGTCTCATCAGATGTTTGGATGAAGACCAAGCTCAGAGACTATGGATGAAATCCATGGGAAAGTATGTGGCCCCCAAATGAGCGGCCTTCTACTTATAAAGAAGATCCTACAACAGAAAAGTCTGACTACGACAGTTCAAACAACACGACTTGGTTTTGAAAAAGATCATTGACAACCAAGCTCAGACTAAAGGGAAATTTTCCCCGAACTAGGAAGGCCCGGTTATTGGCAAGGAGGTATTGACAAGAGGATCTTTCAGGTTACAGGAAATGGACGACGATAAATTTCCACAGCTTATCATGTCGGACACCGTGAAACGGTACTATGTCTAAGGTTACCATCAAGCGAACATCCTGGTTTTGGGATCATCAGATCACCAGTCTTTCTGGTTGTTTAACCCTTTACCATATACAACTCCTTTCCACGCTTTGCCGCTCAGGGAAACATCCTTTTAAGTCAGCAGCCTAGCTTCACTACGATCATACCACTTAGGTCATCTCACCGCGAATTGAACCTCTCACACTTGCATTTTGGCTACCCATACCTGGGATCAAACTTCTCATACCTGCCGTTTATCCTCAACCTAGGATTAAACTTTCTCCTCCCCGCACTTTGACCTGTACATGGGATTACGCTTTTCTACTCGCCCTGAGGGGCGAACTACGTCGACCTGATCTCCCCAATACACTGAAGTACGTAGGCAGCCATGTTATATGGTCCGGTCTCACCACAGAAAAACAAAAACAAACACACTCCTATCCATAACTACATACAGAAACAAGTCCCAAGACACCAAAGATGGTAGGGAATACACACAGATCGACGATCCATTCTAAAAATCCTGAGACATCTCACTGTCCATCCATCAAGGAGGAGTTCAGAATACATCCAGATCACAAAGTCCTGGAGAAATAAGTGAATATCAAGCAAGTAGCAAGCCACAACTAAAAGGGAAGTGAATCAACATATATTTCCATGCCATATATAATGTTGTTTGATATATATAATGTGTACTGTAAATGACAAAATGGCTAAGCTAGTCTGTGCAGGAAAATACAAGCCCATCTACAAATCAGTGTGTATGCGGGCTATCAAGTCCAACATGGATTCCCTCTCAGAAGAAGGAGGTAACACTGTGATCTCCTACCCAAGGGTTTCTACATGAGCCAACAGCTCCACTGCCAACTACATGCGATATCTCGGGTAGATATAACGTCATCCCACTCAGCAACAACGATATCCCTATGAGTTAGAGCATCATCTCTCCAACAAAGTGACATCTTTACCAGAAAGAGCTGTCCACATCAAATCCCACATCCACTACCTGTTCACCAGATGGTACAGATGTAAAAGCCTCTTATGATCTCTGCGTCTTATCAGCTCATCTATCAAAGCAACTATCCCAGACAACAAGCGAGGCTGGGGCAATTTCAAAATTAGCGACAACCGGATAGTGGATCCCTTACAACAAGATTGGGGGTAATCTCGAAAGCAGCGACAACTCAACACTGGGGTATTTATCAATCATCCTAAAATGGAAAATGCACCAGTTAGCGCCATCAACATGGCCCATCATCATCTTAGTGACAATTCAGGTATTATTCACTCGCGACTTCATCAACAAAGAGAGTTTCTCATATGAACCCTCAGCATCAACATGCAAAAGGACTGGGGCATTTTTCCAATTTCAAGAAATGAAAGGAGCTTAAGACGAGATCAAGCTTCTCATCAAAAATAAAGGGGTGAACTCCTGAAAGAAATCATAGCGACATAAGCGTGCCCCTACGAAAGAAGGGGAAATTCTCAAAAAGTGCTTAACTCAGAAACAGAAGGTCAACGAAGAAAGGCCTAGCGAATGAAATCTACACCATTAACATGCGTTAAGTCCTCACAAGTTGAAGCCTCTACATCGACGTTCAAATATGGGCAGCGAAAGAATGAAATACACCCTCCAAGGATATCAGCGGCATTCAGGCCATCAGTTCAGCCGGGTTACGAATCAAACGATTAAGGAAATGGGGCACAAGTATCCAACAGCGAAATAAGACTCCAAATCACCTCAAAAAGGATGAGACATCTGGTGGTTGTCATCAATCTAACATCAGGCGAAGTCTAGTGAAGTAATTCGTGGAATAGTACTTTAGTGAAGATATCGGAAGATCTGGTATTCTAAACCATGCCATCAGTACAGTGCGATATCAACACAGTTCAGCGATGAAAGCTTCGTATACCACCGTTCGAGTGGGAACTAGAAAAGTTTGGCGATCAGCAAGATAGTCACCGTTGCAACTACCAGCGAATACATCGGGTGGGTCTGGTGATTCCAGAACGTCATCCCCATCAGAGATGTGGAAAACATCTCAACTTATCTTCATCAAACAAGCATCAGCGATTAAATGCCAAACCATTGGAGTCAACACCAGCATCTGCAGCAGCAATGATCGGTAAAAGGTAAAGCGATTTACGAATACATTTTAACATTCATCATAATATTCATTACATTACGATTTGTGATATGCGATTTGCGATATGCAATATGCGGTTTGCGATATGCGATTTGGGATGCGATATGTGAAATACGATATGCGAAATACGATTTGCGAGTTGCGAAGTGCAATTTGGCCAAATGCGAAAAGTGATGTGCGATGTGCGAAATGCGATGTGCGATTTACGAACTGCGATTTGCGAAAACATTGTCACATTCATCATAAACATTCACTACATTGCGATTTACATCATTGAAAATATCTTGTCATGTTTCAAGTGTCTACTATTCTTTATCATGTCCATTCCATTGCATTGCATGAACATGATAAAGAGGGGCATCTGTAGACACTCAAAATTTTCTTCTCTTGTTACTAACATTGCAGGAGGACAGATTCGTCTCTTAAGAGGGAACCCTGAAAGACAATCCAAATCCATACCGAATACTACCAGAAGTTCATCATCAAACCCCGGATCACAATCTAGGAGTAACCAAATCCAACCTCGGAGATAACCCCGAGGCCTGCAGATACAAAACCGGACCACACACCGCAGAAGACCGATTAATCTCGGAGATGACCCCGAGGTATCCAGTCTCAGTCCCAACCATGGGAATAGGTCAAGCCAACTTCAGAGATGACCCTGAGGATAGTCAAAGTCAACAACAATCCAACCTCAGAGATAACCCTGAGAAACGACTTCTACAACTGCGCGAGAACTGGAGATAACCTTGGGAGGGGAAAAATAGTCATTTTGCCAACTCAACTTCACTTAAAATCAAATACAATCATTTCAACTCAAAATAATTCAAAGGAAGTCCCACAAGAGTGATATCTTAACTCCGGAGCGCAAACTACACAAAACGGCTCACCGGATTGCCTGACGGAAACCCGAGAATGCCATTTCGGTCATGGACCCATCTTCCTGGAATCAAAAAAGGTCAAATCATATATCATTGTGTAGATCTTGGAAATAGCTTTCCGGAATGGTATGGCACGCTTCCAGCGGACTCCCGGATTGAAAGTTATGAGCGATCGAGCGAACAACGCGTACGTACTTCGACACGATGGGACCCACACTGCCCGGGGCACCCTGGGCAGTCGCAGGTGCACCTGCTACTAGGTGTCGCAGGTAGACCTGTGGCTCCCACCTCTATAAATATGGGGCTTGGGGTGCTGATTTTCTAAGAGAAAAAGACGGGGAAACCCTACAAAATTCGTTCTGCACTCGCCCATACAGTGTATTTTTTCACTTTTAAACACCTGTGAGCTCATATATAGGTTCTTTTGTACCCAAAAAAGCCTGTGTTTACCCACTCTAAAGATATAGAAGCCTTCTTTATCAGTTAGCTGTAAGCCTTCTCACACACTTTAGAGTCTTTCTCTTCATCTTTGCACACACCCTTCTACACGTTGAGAGTCGTGTTGCTTGCTTTTGCCCGAACTTTGGTCCGTGGTTTCATTTCAGCTTGTATATATATATATATATTATATATAAATCTACATATATATTGACTAACATTATCGAGTTATGCCTCGATTGAGCCTAGACTTCGGTCTGGAGCGTTTACTCGCTTATATATATATATATATATATGCTTATATATATCAACTGTGTGTCGGACTTTGTTCGATGAGCCTAGACTTTGGTCTGGTGCGTTTACTCTTATATATATATATATATATATATATATATATGAACTGTGGTCGAACTCTATTCGATGAGCCTGGATTTTACATCCGGTGCGTTTATTGCTTATATATATATATACATATTTTGTCCCACCTGGAGTTTACTTCGTTGTCGTTGATCACTTTTACAGCTTTATTTACATTCTGTCCCGCCTGGAGTTTTCTTCTTGGCGGTTGACCGTATCTACAGCTTTATTTACATTTCTGATCCCCCATGGAGGTGCTTCGTGGTTGGTGATCCTGTCTGTATATATATATTTACAGCTTTTATATATATACATGTTTACTACTTTCATATAAAAATGCAGTATTTTGTGAGCCTAGGAATCATGTGATCACAGATTCATCCCATTGAATCTAGATTTGGTTCCCGTGATGGACATTTTCAGCTATAAGCAGCTTGTAAATTATTATGCGGTGTCTGAATTTCCTCAGATGGTTTCCATACCCACGAGGAAGTCGACATTATCTTTATACATTATTTTTATACGGATGCCTCGCATCCGTCAAATAAAATCAATCAAGCCGATCACTTAATAAAATGGGAGTGTAAAAGGTCTTTATTCTTATTAAGCATTAGGGTTTAAAAAAACCTCTTTTATAAAACATCACTGCCATATCTTGCTAAAAACTAAACTTTTACATAAATTTAGACCCTGTGTATATAGGTTCGAACGAGGCCTCGCACAACTTCCAAATAATAGCACATTGACTCACACACACACACACACTCAGATAATAGTTTCTTGTAAAGAGGCGGTCACCATGGTAACACAGATGTCGGGGAGTACCTAACACCTTCCCCCCACATAACCAAGTCCTCGGACCCTAAACGAATCTCGGTTTTACCGATCCGTATAACAGTGTCACATCGCTGGGTCAATGTGCAAACCTTTTCTCGGTTGTATTGGTACAACCATTTAAAAAACCAACTGGCGACTCTTAACAGTCCATCGTCTATATTATACATGTCGGACCTTTTTCACTTATTTTTTCAAACAAATTTCACCTAAAATGAGAAAACCAAAGAACATATAACGGAAAGGGACACACAAAAAATCCCGACGTCGAAAAAAGACACAAGGGGTTTTAAGTGGTTCAGAGAATCAAGTTCCTAATCCACTCTTCTACTTTAAACTAGCAGGATTTCCACTAAGGAAGGGCAGCACCCTGAATCACAAAGATTCCATTAAGGCCAGCAGCCTTGGAACTTTGTTTAGTCCCTCCGAACAAGGACCCTTCTACCCCTGCTTTGTTTAGTCCCATCGGACAAGGACCCTTATGGCCCTACTTCATGTAGTCCCTCTGGACAAGGACTCCTCAGGCCCTGGCTTTGTTGAGTTGTTTGTTTGTTGTTGGAGTCGGTGCTGAGCTGCTAAGATGTCTTCATGCTCTAAACATCTTCTATACTTAGCAGCTTGGCTTGATCATACTTGAAGTGCAGCTGAGTGTTGCATGATGCTCAGCTTCTTTGGTTACTCAACCACTTCGGATGACCCCTTGTTGAACTGCCTTGAAGATCATTCTCCTTGGTACTTGATGACTGCACATGAGAGGCTTCCAAGCTAACTGTAGGCTCTTCTATTAGGTACTTAGAAGCTTTCTCATGTTTGACACCAAGATGGCTTTTGTGATCTTCCTTCTACTACTTGATGCCTTCTCATGATGGACTTGCTAAGATGACTGTAGGCTCTTCTCTATTATACTTAGAGTCTTCCCATGATGGACATCAAGATATCATGATGCTCTTCTTTCTCTCGGCAGTTCTTAACACTCTTCATGTAGTAGAACTCTCACTTCTACATAGTAGAACTCACACTTCTACTTATTTCTTTATCTGACTTCTGAGTGTTCTTGGTGGACCGTAGAGTGAGCCTTCGGACTCACTGTTTCACATGGTTTAGATCAGTCCACCTTCTCTCCAAACTCAGTAACTCCAGAAACCTTTGATCTTTGAAGTTCTTCCTCATTTATACTCCTTCCCAATCCTTCCATTGGAAAGTAGCCGTTGAAGGCTATTCAAATCTCTTCACAGATCTCGAGTTACTTGAGGTAGACTGCTCGATGTGACTTGTCATTCTTTTTCTGACACTGCAGTCTACTGTTTCACCTACCCTGTCAGATGTATCACTTTAATGTCTTGGGCAGGTCGAAGACTTTATTACCTCTTTCTGATTTCTCGATCAGAGGTTGTCCTATTGCATCGATGCTCTCAATAAGCACTTGTCCGAATATTACCCTTCAGATTGAACCTTTGCCAATGCTTCAGTCTTCAGTTATTCGGACTCTATGATCCTGATGCACGTCTTCAAGGACTTGATCGTAGTGTCTTGTTGAGTGTTTCTCATTAACTGGTAGAGTTAACACTACGATCTTGAAGAGTGTTGATTGGATCTTCAATGTAGAACACCTCTTCCTTGTATTGTGCAGTGCTTCAATACTTCTGTTTGCCTCAACTTTTCTCAGAGACTGATGGCCTAATTCTTTGCTCTAGTCCCCTTCTGAATATCAAGGCACTTCAGATTTGTTACGCATCCAGCTTGCTTTCTCCTTGTGATCTCCCGTTCACTTATCATCAATGAACTGACCCTGTACTTAATCACTTTAGCCTTGTTCTTAAGAAGCTGATCAGTATCTCGGTTCACCTTCCATCAGTTCCTTCTCTATTTGGCAAGCACTACAATCTTGGTTGCTTCCAAGATCGTTGTATTTTGTTCACTTGATAGCTACTGCATAGGCTGACTTTCCTTAGTCAGCTTCTGAAGTCTTCTTTGGATCTCCTTGTGGAATACTTCATCACGAATGGCCTTACACATCAATCATGATGCTGATTGGGTTTGTGCTGAGATCTTCTGTTAGCCTGCATGCCATTCGTTGAGTGCTCTCTGGTTTCCTTGGATGTAGCTTGCAGCTTGAACCAGAGGCTTCATTCTTTTGGATATTCTGGGAGTGCTCATTTATTGAGAACTGTATATGCTCTACGATTCATCCTTAGCATTGTGAGCACTTCTTCTTAGATCGTAGTTCTTCAATCGACGATTCAGTTTCGGCTTGTGCAGATACTAAGATCTCGAGATCAGATTTTGACACTACAATTTCTGTCTTGTGCTTGTTGTCTTCATCTGATCTTGCTTGGCTACGATCTCTGCATGTAATCAATAGACTCTATGAACTCAGAGTGTGATCTACGATCCTTGAATTGGCTTTGGCATCAGTAGACTCTACGACTCTAAGTGTAGTCTACGTTTCTACCTTGGCTTCGATAGATAATCGATCGGCTCGTAGGCAGGCTGTCTCTATGATTCTGAACATGACTTCCTCAGCACACTACGATCCCGAGGAAGCTCTACTCGATACACTACGATCCTTTTTTGTTTCCCCTGGCAGTCTACGAACTCCGAGATCTATTGTCTTGCATACTCCTATTCTGCCTTGATAGCTCTCGAGTTAACCTTGACTCACCTGGCAGACTTCGACTTCTGGTGCAGTGCTCGACGATCAGACTATCCTATCTATTACATCATAAGATCAACCTAACAAGATTGATCTTTCTATCTTTATAGTCCTTGTACATCTTTTCTTTTTTAAGGACTTTACAAAGCCGTCTTTCTTATGTAGGATCAACTTAACATATTTGATCAATTCATTCTAAGTCCTTGTACACATATTTCTATTATCTATCAAGGGACTTTACATCTTTTCTTAATGCAAGCATACTTTCATATTATTTATTCATATATATATATATATATCATAATCAAATCATATATAAATAGGAATAGCATTCACATGCTTATTCCTGACACCGTAAATGGATTTTTGCCCGCCATGCGGTAATCCACGTAGACAGATCATTTCCACAATTTAATAAGGAATGAATACGAATCATCATTTACCATGCATACGGTAATCCACATAGACAGGGTATTCCAACAGAATAATAAAGAATGGAATAACAGAAGAATTCACCAGGCGTGCGTAATCCGCACAGACAGGTTAATTTCAACAGAATAATAAAGAATGGAACCAGGTCATGCGTAACCCGCACAAACAGGATATTCCAATAGAATAATAAAGAATGGAACCAGGTCATGCGTAATCCGCACATACAGGATATTTTAACAGAATAATAAAGAATGGAATAACAACAGAATTCACCAGGCATGCGATAGACCGCACAAACAGGTTATTACAACAGAATAATAAAGAATAAAATAATAGAAGAATTTCACCATGTATGCAGTACTTCGCATAGACAGGTTATTCCAACATAATAATAAAGAATGGAATAACAACCCTTACGAGTATTGAAAGAAAATAACTTTATTCATGAATACGAAAGAATAATACCCCTTACCTTAGAAGAAGACTGGATACTGGAATAGTGAGGTAGCAGACTTCTCTTCTTCTTTCCCTCAATAATTTTTCTCTATAATAATTGCTCTATAGCTTTAGTGAATTGTTGAGAAATGAAGGAAGAATGAGCTTCTATTTATAGAAAAATATAGTTTCGATAATTGCACGTTTTGGGGATCAAAATATTACAGTATAATACCTTCCTTTTTTTCTTCATTTTTAATTTAGTCCTGCAAGTATTTTCAAACTTGCACCACCTCCCCTAATAGTAAATAATGTGAATCAATAGTTCAATCATGTGACTTAATAGTATAATCATGTAAAAAAACTAATTACAGTATAATACCTTCATCTATACCTCCATTTTTAATTTAGTCATGCAAGTATTATCAATCTTGCACCAACTCCCCTAATAGTAAATAATGTGAATCAATAGCAGACACATGTGAACACATAGTTATAAACATGTGAATTAATAGCAATTAATTGCTCATTTATCCGGTGAATTACCCGATTTATCAATATAACCTCCCGACATTAATTATTATCAAAATAAATGTCGAATTCCACTAACACTAATAATCCCAACATAATAGAAATATCAATTTCACCTCTAATCAATACGAACTTATTCATCATTAATAGATCAAGCCATCGTCATTGCCGCATGTTGAGTTCCTTTTGAGTAAAGAAATATTTGAGGCTTTTATGATCGTATAGATCTCCACCTTCTCTCCATACAGGTAATGCCTCCAAATCTTAAGCGCAAAAACGACTGCTGCCAACTCTAGATCATGAGTAGGATAATTCCTCTCATATTCTTTGAGTTGTCGTGAGGCATAGGCTATGACTTTCCCATGTTGCATGAGAACACATCCTAACCCTTTGCCTGAAGCATCAATGTAGATGACAAATCCCTCCGAGCCAGATGGTATTGTCAGAACAGGTGCTGAAATGAGTCTTCTTTTGGGTTCTTGAAAACTTTTCTCACATTCCTCGCTCCAACTGAATTTTGTATCTTTCTGAGTCAGCTGAGTTAATGGAGTAGTGATTCAAGAAAAGCCTTCCACGAAACTCAAATAATAACCAGCTAAGCCGAGAAAGCTACGTACTTTGGTCACCGACTTAGGTTGCTCCCAGCTTTGAATTTCTTCAATCTTTGCCGGGTCAACAGATATCCCATGATTTGATATCACGTGCCCAAGGAATGAAACTTTCTCAAGCCAGAACTCGCATTTCTTCAACTTGGCATATAGCTTGTTTTCACGAAGCTTTTGGAGTATCAGCCTCAAGTGTTGCTCATGGTCTTCATGGGTTTTGAAGTATATGAGGATGTCATCAATAAAGACGACCAGAAAGTGATCCAAATATTCCTTGAATACTCGATTCATCATATCCATGAAGGCAACATGAGCATTAGTCAATCCAAAAGACATGACTAAGAATTCATAATGCCCGTACCGAGTTTTGAAAGCAGTCTTTGGAATGTCATCGGTTTTAATCTTTAACAGATGATATCCAAAACGAAGATCGATCTTTGAAAAGAATTTGGCACCTTGCAACTGGTCTAACAGATCATCAATACGAGGTAACGGGTACCTATTTTTGATGGTGACATGATTCAACTCCCGATAATCAATACAAATTCGCATACTTCCATCTTTCTTCTTCACGAAAAGAACAGGAGCACCCCAAGGAGACGTACTAGGTAGAATGAATTTGATATCTAACAATTCCTGCAGTTGGATTTTTAACTCCTGAAGTTCAATAGGAGCCATTTGATATGGGGCTTTGGAAATGGGTTTTTTACCGGGTTCAAGGTCGATACCAAACTCGATTTCACGCTCCGGGGGTAGGCCAGGAAGTTCTTCGGGAAATACGTCCGGAAATTTATTAATAATAGAAATATCATTCAAATCTAACATATTTTTGTTTAAATCTGTGACATGAGCTAAGAAAGATTGACATCAGTTTTTCAATAAACGAATAGCTTTATGGCTTGAGATGACCGTGATTGATTTTAATGATTTGGTCTCTTGAATTCGCATAATAGGTTGATTAGGAATATGAAAGCTAACAACCTTACGAAAACAATCAATTTTAGCATGATGAGTAGTTAACCAATCAATCCTTAGAATCACATCAAATACAAGTATTTTTTAGGAGATAAGATCGACAGGTAACGTGCGATTACGGATTTGAATCAAACAAGACTTATAAACAGTGGATGTGATGAAAGTTTCTCCCAACGGAGTTTCAACAGATAAATCAAAGTCTAATTTCTCCGGAGTCAAATTTAAATGTTGAGCGCAAGTAGGAGAAATAAAAGAATGGGTAGAACCGATATCAAATAAAGTATAAACTTCGCTAGAGTTTATGATTAGCTTACCCATGATCACCTCATTTGAATTTCTCACTTTTTGGGAGGTTACAACAAATGCTCTCCCTTGAACTACTGGTTTTATCTTGTCTGGGACGGCCTTTGATGCCTCCATCCTAGCTAGACTTGACTTTGGAGCACGACAAAATTGGGCAAGGTGACCTTCTCTTTCGCAATTATAACACGCTTTGGATTGCTGTGTATAGTTCAGACTGATATGTCCCTCCTCTCCGCATTTTTAACATACGATTGGCTGCCGTTCCCCTTCCTTAACAACAGGTGCTGATGATGACATCTTTTCATCATTGTTGAATATCCTCTTCTTTAAATTTCCACTTCTATTATCTTGGCCATGATTACCACCGAAGTTGTTACCATTTCTGGCAAGTTGATTCCCTCCACGTTTGTTGTCACCGCTTCGATGAATGCTATCACTGGTATTATCATTTTGTCGGCTGCTCTCTCTTGGTTGGGTTAACTCGTTATCGCGCTCCAATAACTGAGCCCTATTTACAACATCTGAATACAAACACAGTTTGTGAGAAATTAAGTATTGGCGTATCTTGGGTTTCAAACCTCTTAGAAACATCCGCGTCATTCTCTCCTCATTATCAACCAAGTGGGATGCAAACCGGGACAACTCGGCAAACTTAGCTTCGTACTATAACACGGTCATATTGTTCTGCTCTAACTTGATGAACTCTACCTCCTTCATGTGACGAATACTTTCGGAAAAGTACTTGTCGTTGAACAGTTCTTGGAATTTCTCCCAAGACATCTTCAGTGCGGTAGGTTGAGTACGCTTTACCGATTTCCACCAGTAATCTGCCTCTCTTAGCAACATAAAAGTAGCAAAGGGAACCTTTTGCTCCTCGGAGCATTCCAAGACATCAAATATCTTGGTGATCTACTTTATCCACGTCTCCGCCTTAAGTGGTTTTGGCTCTCCAATAAACTCCGGTGGTCCCAGCTCCTTGAACTATTTAGCGGTGGCCGTTCGAGAGTTGCCAGTGTTTCCACCTGCATTTTGAACAGGAGCCGCTCTCGCCTGATGTTGCATGAATTGCATAAAGCCTCTAAACATCTCATCGTTCACCATTTCATTGGTGTTATTGTTTACCTGAGGATTATTATCTTCCTATTGCACATTATCCTGGGTATTGATCGTTGGTGACTAAACGGGCTCATGTGCTTCATTGCTTATCTCAATATTTTCGGATGCCATTTTCAAATACTGCCACAAAACAAGGGTTAATTAACATATCACATATTATTCCTATACCCTGACCGACCGATTAAATACCAAATAAACTTAGGTAGGTCATACTAGCGAAGGAATTCCCCGTTTCTCCCCTCCTAGTTCTTGTCTCACATCTCAGCCAGGGATCATATCCCTAAGCTTTGATACCAACTGTGACCCCCAAAATAGGTATACATCAACCATCTTGAGTCGCCAAATACATGGTACAAAATTCAAATACAACTTAATTATACAACAGTCGTGTAAAATACGATTAAACATAATCTAAAAGTTTTAATAAGAATATTGTCATCTAGACAATATCCACACTCAATGGAGTCCTCATTACATTTATTGTCACACTATTTAACAAAATAGTGAGGACTACTAATGCTATCATCTGGACCGTCACTCCATTTCCCGACTAGTCCCAGCTACGTTCTCATTTCCTGAAGAGAATAGTGAAAGAAAGGGTGAGCTCAACTAGCCCAGTAAGAAATATCATGACTAAGATAATGCAGAATAAATTATCATTAGCCTTCAACAATGTTAAACTGATAGATTATAATAGACAACAAGTTTAACTTCAGTGGAACAAGCAATCCATTAGAAGAGTCAAGTAGAGCATAAAATCTACTATCTTCTATGATTTAAAAAGTTTTTCATCAACTTTATCGCTGAGACTCAGCTTAATAAATAAAATCGAATCATCCCTACATTACGGCCAATGATATTCATGTAATCATCAATGGTTATGATTATACCGAATAATCTCTGGTCATAATCATACAAACAATTGTCCATCAATGACCTACAGGCCCATGAGGACTTTTACCACATCATTTGCCACATTACGGTCATGATTATACCGAATAATCCCTGATCATAATCATACCAAGTCCATCTATGCACGTAAGCCAAAGATGACTTTAATCACAATATCAGTATGAGGATGATGACAATGACATAATAATTCAATAAAAACAAGTTCAAGGATAAATTTTAAAGATTTATAATTTTAATTTATCCAAAAATCAATAACGTCCAAATTTTCATCATGATACTTCTTTGTGGAGTAAAATTCAAGAATGCTCAGAAGAATATTTCCATGAAAAGATACTCATGGAGTATAAAATCCAAAACTTTAACCAACTGAGTATAATAGAATATATGAAATCGCAAATGGATTTTTGCCTGCCATACAGTAATCGACGTAGACAGATCATTTCCATAATTTAATAAGGAATGAATACGAAGGATCATTCACCATACATGCGGTAATCAACATAGACATGTTATTCCAACAGAATAATAAAGAATAGAATAACAGAAGAATTCACCAGGCGTGCGTAATCCGCACATACAGGTTGTTCCAACAGAATAATAAAGAATGGAACTAGGTCATGCATAACCTGCACAAACAGGATATTCCAACAGAATAATAAAGAATGGAACCAGGTCATGCGTAATCCGCACAGACAGGATATTCCAACAGAATAATAAAGAATGGAATAACAACAGAATTCACCAGGCATGCGATAGATCGCACAGACAGGTTATTCCAACAGAATAATAAAGAATGGAATAACAGATGAATTTCACCATGTATGCGATACTTCACATAGACAGGTTATTCCAACATAATAATAAAGAATGGAATAACAACCCTTACGAGTATTGAAAGAAAATAACTTTCTTCATGAATACAAAAGAATAATACCCCTTACCTTAGAAGAAGACTGGATACTGGAATAGTGAGGTAACAAACTTCTCTTCTTCTTTCTCTCTATAATAATTGCTCTATAGCTTTAGTGAATTGGTGAGAAATGGAGGAAGAATGAGCTTCTATTTATAGGAAAATATAGTTTCGATAATTGCACGTTTTGGGGCTCAAAATATTACAGTATAATACCTTCCTCTTTTTCTTCATTTTTAATTTAGTCCTGCAGGTATTATCAAACTTGCACCACCTCCTCTAATAGTAAATAATGTGAATCAATAGTTCAATCATGTGACTTAATAGTATAATCATGTGAAAAACTAATTATAGTATAATACCTTAATCTATACCTCTATTTTTAATTTAGTCATGAAAGTATTATCAATCTTACACCAACTCCCCTAATAGTAAATCATGTGAATCAATAGTACACACATGTAAACACATAGTTATAAGCATGTGAATTAATAGCAATTAATAGCTCATTTATCCAGTGAATTACCCGATTGGTCAATATAACCTCCCGACATTAATTATTATCAAAATAAATGTCGAATTCCACTAACACTAATAATCCCAACACAATAAAAATATCAATTTCATCTTTAACCAATACGAACTTATTCATCATTAATATTATAACTCCTAATATTTAACAACCAGGTCGTTCTCAGGAAAGATGGGGATTTTTCGATAATGATTTCTCCTTATTGACGCGTAATTAGGTGACCAAACCTCTCCTTGACAGAACTTCTAGACATTGTCAATATTGTAAATAATAATATGAATAACTTTGTCGTCTCAATTATTGATTTAATAATATATAAAATATTATGCAGATGATATTGTGACAATAATTGAATCAATAATATGAGAGATATGATGCATCAATTATTGTAGCAATAATTGAGTATAACTAAGTGACTTCTCACATAAGCATCAATAATCAATACCGTGTGCTACTATGCAACCACGCGTATTACTGTACTTTTACTACCGGATAATTCAACAGTTTTAACATTAACACTTTCGCCGTTATTTTTATAAAAAGATAATTTCGTTGTTTTCTAACTACGACAATACTTTCGTTGTGGGGTCCACCAATGATTGTGCCGTTATACGAATATTCCCCGACCAATCGAATATTATATAACCACTTGCTTACTTTGTAAAATTTATAAATATTACCCACAACTATAACATTATATCAAATTCAAACCATAATATTCAAAAATATATTTCAAGAAAATTTAATCTTTATTCATAAAAGTTGGGGTCTTACAGTACTTTTTGTTATGAGTAAAGTTGTAAAATAAATAGACAATTTGGGCCTGATTCATACTCGCTCGACTAAAATATTGATTTGAGCTCGACTCGGAATATAAATAATTCAAATATGAGAAAATTTTAAAGTTTGAAAACTTATTTGAACCTCTCCAAATTGTAATTTTCTATTGACACTCGGATCATATTCTTTCGAAAAGTTCAAACTGCTCAGGCTTGATTCGAGATTATGCTCAACTTGGTAGCTAAATTAGCCTCGATCAAACTTTATTTTATACTCGATAAATTTTGTAAACCAAATCTGAGCAACTCAATACTCGACTCGACTCGACTCGGTTTATTTACACCTTTATGCCGCGTTTGGATTGAA
The DNA here is from genome assembly GCA_020205505.1 of Panax japonicus. Taxonomy (NCBI): domain Eukaryota; kingdom Viridiplantae; phylum Streptophyta; class Magnoliopsida; order Apiales; family Araliaceae; genus Panax; species Panax japonicus. Next base: position 78,276,435 of record CM035096.1, on the reverse strand, counting down.
GGAATTGAATGAAGATTGGAGTGATTCATTTCATTCTAGTTGGAATGAGTTATTTCACGCTCTCCCTCGCCCAAGACCCTCACGACTCAATGATAAAAAAAAAACTACTCATAAGGCTTTAGGCATGAAATCTTGGGCATAAATGTTAAATTTCTGTCGAAAATAACAAAATAATAATTATAATGGTTCAATCTATTCCAATCGCAACCATACACAATTTTTTTCATTCCATAAAAATGAGTCATTGCATTCTCACCTTTATTACTCAAATCCAAACGTAGCATTAATACTTTGCAAGTAATACTTGTTTTTTTTTTCTCATGCTCTACTATTTTTCTTCCCTTTTGCCTTTTCTTCTTGATTCCCAGTCCAATTAAACCTGATAATATAGACTATAGTTGAACTGTTGGCTAATCTTATATTAACCGAAACTAAATGGGTTGATTAATTATTTTTATTTATTTAAGTTGGATAAAGTTTGGACTCATATTTTAAAAAATATATATAAATCCAAATAATTTAACTATTTTCAACCTATATTTTAAATAATTACTTAATTAATTAATATAAACAAAACAATTAAGTGATGACACCAACACTTGGCAGTGGGGTAGTTTAGCTGACAACTACTGTCGGTAACGGTAAGTGATATATCAAAAAATAGGTATATTGGTACTTCAGAAATTGTGAATATATTTAAGGTGTGTTTTCAAATGTCACTTCTGCCATTTTCAGTATTATCTACAAATAACATTTCTCCACTAATATTCTCTATATTTTTTATCTGCTTATTTTTAATAAAAAAATAAATTAGTTTTTTGGTCTATTAGACATGCTTACTCCTAACACGTCAAAAGGAGCAATACTCCCTCTGACTACAACACATTAGTTTCCTATAGGGATATATTAACTTTTGGTACCTGTATTGGGACACGACTTATAATTTGGTACTCGAAGTGAAAAAAGTTACAAACTGGTGATTGTACTCGAAAAATGTTACACTCCGTTAAACATTAGGGACACGACTTACAATTTGGTATCCGAAGTAAAAAAAGTTACAAATTAGTGATTGTACTCGAAAAATGTTACACTTCGTTAAACAATAGAGTGTCACCTTTATTCTGTTTGAAAATTAGGGTTCTCTTCTTCTGTCCTTTTTCTTCTCTCATTCTTCTTGTCTCGATTCTCCATTGATTATTGTTTTACATATATTTATTAAAAGATTTTTAGTGTTTAATTGAAAGGATGAGCGCGTCTCTGAGTGGAATCGTAACTGAAATCAGGGAAGAAGATTGTAGTTCATGCATAAAAAATGAATGGATTACACCAAAGTTTCCAAGTCGGTGCAAATATGGAGCAATGGTGCGAATGTGTGAGGCAAGAAAAGATGGAACAAAACATCGAGGACCTTATTCGCGTCGACTTCACTTCTTTCTCTGTATGTTTGTCTCTCCCGTTGGATCAATTTTAACGATTATTTAAAATTGGAAAGTACAAGCACAAGATTACAAAATTTTTTGAGTACAATCACCAGTTTATAACTTTTTTTCACTTCGGGTACAAAATTATAAGTCGTGTCCTTAATGTTTAACGTAGTGTAACACTTTTCGAGTACAATCACCAAGTTGTAACTTTTTTCACTTCAAGTACCAAATTGTAAATCGTGTCCCAGTACAGGTACCAAAAGTTGATTTATCCCGTTTCTTATATATATATTGTCGACTAAAATAAAAATTTTACAAAATAAAAATAATACAAATTTTAATATTAAAAAGGATAATATAATAATATATTTAAAATTATAGGAGTAAAAGATTTTTTTTTTAAAAAGGTCAAACATGTGTTTGACTAATCTTCCGTTGTAAGTCGCACGAAAACTTTATAATATAAATAATCATTTTCACTTCGTGTATATGGATAAAAAAAATTCATTTAATATCATCATGTGATGATTAAAATTTACTCCCTCTATTTTTAAAAGAATGTCTAAAATATAAATTTTGTACAAATTATAAAAATTGAAGGAGAAGAAAAAATATAGAATAAGTATAATTCTTGTTCATAGTAAATCTTATACATGTACACTAATAAATTTTATTTATTTTTAAAAAATGGACCTCACTTTAAGTATACTTTTGAGTTTTGAGTAGACCTGATAATATAGTTGGTTAACTATCGGGTCAACTCATATTAATTGGAACCAAATGAGTTGGTTAACTATTTTTATTTATTTGGGTTGGTTAAAATTTGGAACCATATTTTTAAAAGAAATATAGTTTCAACCTGGTTAACCATTTTTCGACCCATATTTTATTCCAAATCCAAATCAAAAGTTCTTTTCACCCATATTTATATACTAGCTGGGTCCCGTGCCTCCGGCACTGTATGGACAATATGATTTATCTCAAACTTTGAACGACCAAAATAATTTATTGAGTGAGCGGAAAATTTAAAGTCATTTGTATTAAATTAAATTATTATTAGATTATTAGATAGATAGATGTATTTTATTAGATAAATATATGAACGGTGGGATTTATCCCAAACTTTAGGCGGCCCAGATGATTTATTAAGTGAGCGAAAAATTCAAAATCATTTGTATTTTATTAGATAGATTATTAGATTATTAGATAGATAGATGTATTTTATTAGATAGATATATGAACGGTGAGATTTATCTCAAACTTTGGACGGCTCAGATGATTTATTAAGTGAGCGGAAAATTCAAAATCATTTGTATTTTATTAGATAGATGTACGAACGGTGGGATTTATCCCAAACTTTGGACGGCCCAGATGATTTATTGAGTGAGCGGGAAATTCAAAATCATTTGTATTTTATTAGATAGACTAGCTGGGTCCCGTGCCTCCGGCACTGTATGGACAATATGATTTAGCTCAAACTTTGAACGACCAAAATAATTTATTGAGTGAGCGGAAAATTTAAAGTCATTTGTATTAAATTAAATTATTATTAGATTATTAGATAGATAGATGTATTTTATTAGATAGATGTATGAACGGTGGGATTTATCCCAAATTTTGGACGACCCAGATGATTTATTAAGTGAGCGGGAAATTCAAAATTATTTATATTTTATTAGATAGATTATTAGATTATTAGATAGATAGATGTATTTTATTAGATAGATATATGAACGGTGAGATTTATCCCAAACTTTGAACGGCTCAGATGATTTATTAAGTGAGCGGGAAATTCAAAATCATTTGTATTTTATTAGATAGATTCAAGAAGCTCAACCTCCCACCCCACCCCCACCCCACCCCACCCCACCCCACCCCACCCCACCAAAAAATATATATTATGTGATTATGTATACACCCTTTACCCCCCACCCCACCCCACTCAACCCCCATTCTTACCCCCCAAAAAAAATAATATTATGTGATTATGTATACACCCCTTACCCCCAACCCCACCCCCACCCCACCCCACCCCACCCCACCCCACCCCTCCCAACCCCTCCCACCCAAAAATAATAATATTATATATGTGATTATGTATACACCCCTGTATTGAACACTCCAAATATCTGTTTTCCTTGCATATTTTGATTGTATTGGTACTTTGTTCAACATTCATAACAACATTTCTGAAAGGTTTAAATCTCTTGATTGTATGGCATCATTCATTTCTGAAGTGTATGCATAGATCTCATCCTCTGGTAAGAGCAGTCAACTTTCAGAATACAATCTACTTGAAGAATATCAGAAAGCATTCTCTGAATGAACTGCAAGCAAATAGAAGATCAAAGCACCAAATCTATCAGCAAGGCTGATTGAAAAGTGAAAAGCCATTCAGAATGAGTCTCCTACAAGCGCTCATTAGAAGATAACGATCGTAGTGTTAGCTACAACGATCGTAGTATCTGCAAATTAACAACAAAGCCTAATAAAGCACCTACAGAGACAATGGTAAACATACAGAGGACAGACGAAGAGGATTGTCTATGCTCAGCCTCACCATAAAGAATGATCAAGAGATCACATGGCAGAAAGTTAAGGAAACAGAGCATGACTAATCAAAAGAGACATACAAACCAAACGACTAAAGCAGTCACCCAATTTATTAGTTCTTGAAGCAAGGTAAGACAAGTATGATCGTAAAACAGACTGCAAGAGCAAAGTACAAGATGGTACAACATCGTTAAATCACATAGCTCTTTGGAAATCGAAGAGATATTAGTCAAGTCACCCTACGATTTCCACAGATAAACTACGACCAAGTACATGAACTTCAGCACTAGAATCGTAGAGTTCATTTATTTGATTATTGAGACTTAGCAATGTCTAACAATGAAGACCAACATCAGAACGTTGTTAATTGAAGATCCCGATGCACTCACCAACATCTTTGGTCTAAACCAAAGAAAGAGAAGAAATAAAAAGGTGACTACCAACTAGTCTACTGAAAGTGACATTTCAGAGGTGTTAGGTGAAAGAGTAGACTGCTTTGTCAGGCAAGTCAAAAAAGAGCTATCACAGCTGTCAGGAATAAATATGTGAATGATATTCCTATTTAATATATGATTTGATTATGATATATATATATATGAATGAATATGCAAGTATGCTTGCATGAAGAAAAGCTGTAAAGTCCTTTTGATAGATAATAGAAATATATGTACAAGGACTTAGAATGAATTGATCAAATATGTCAGGTTGATCCTACATAAGCAAAACAGCTTTGTGAAGTCCTTAAAAAGAAATGATGTACAAGGACTATAAATATAGAAAGATCAAGCATGTTAGGTTGATCTTATGTTGTAATAGATAGGTTTGTCTGATCGTCGAGCACTGCACCAAAAGTCGTAGTCTGCCAGGAGAGTCAGAGTCAACTCGGGAGCTATCGAGGAAGAATAGGAGTATGCAAGATAGTGAGATCTCGAAGTTCGTAGACTTCTAGGGGAAACGAAGAAGGATCGTAGTGTGTCGAGAAGAGCTTCCTTGGGATTGTAGTGTGCTGAGGAATTCATGTTCAGAATCGTAGAGACAGCCTGTCTACAAGCCGAACGACCATCTGCCGAAGCCAAGTATGAAACGTAGACTACACCCAGAGTCGTAGAGTCTAGCGATGCCAAAGCCAAGACAAGGATCGTAGGCTATACTCTGAGATCGTAGAGTCCACTGAATGAATGCAGAGATCATAGTCGGGCAAGATCAGATGAAGACAACAAGCACAAGGCAGAAATCGTAGAGTGTCAAGATCTGATCTCGGGATCGTAGTGTCTGTACAGCCGAAGTTGAATCGTAAAGTACAGAACTACGACTCCAAAAGAAGTGCTCACAATGCTAAGTCAGGATCGTAGAGCAGATACGGTTCTCAATGAATGAGCACTACCAGAATATCCAAAGGTACAAAGCCTCTGGTTGGCACTACAAAGATGCAATCCACAGTAAGGGAACCAGAGAGCACTCAATGAATGAAATGCAGGCTAGCATGAGAACTAAGCAACAATCCAATCAGCATCAAGATTGAGTTGAAAGGCCATTCGTGATGAAGTCTTCCACAAGATGATTCAAAGAAGACTTCAGTAGCTGACTAAGGAAAAGTCAGCTAATGCTGCTGACAAAAGAATAGAAGACAATGACCTTGGAAGTAACCAAGATCGTAGTGTTTGCCAAACAAAGAAGGGACTGATGGAAAGTGAACCGAGATACTGGTCAGCCTCTAAAAAGCAAGGCTAAAGTGATTAAGTGCCATGTCAGATCATTGATGATAAGTGAACGGGAGATCACAAGGAGAAAGTAAGCTGGACGCACCACAAATCTGAAGTGTCTTAATATTCAAAAGGGGACCAGGACAAGGAATCAGGCCATCAATATCTGAGAACTGTCAAAGCAAACAGAAGTATTGAAGCACTGCATAATACAAGGAAGGGGTGTTCTACATTGAAGATCCAATCAACACTCTTCCAGATCGTAGTGTTAACTCTACCAACCAATGAGCAACACTCAACAAGACACTACGATCAGGTCCTTAAAGACATGCATCAGAACGTAAAGTTCGAATACCTGAAGAATGAAGCATTGGAAACGGTTCAATTTGAAGAGTAATATTCGAACAAGTGCTTATTGAGAGCATCAATGCAAAAGGACAACCTCTGATCTAGAAATAAGAAGAGATAAAGTCTTCAACCTGCCCAAGACAGTAAAGTGATACATCTGACAGGGCAGGTGAAACAGTAGACTGCAGTGTCAGAAAAAATATGACATGTCATATCAAGCAGTCTACCTCAAGCAACTCGAGATCTGCGAAGACATTTGAATAACTTCCAACGGCTACTTTCCAACGGAAGAATTGGGAAGATGTATAAATGTAGAAGAGTTTCAAAGATCAAAGGTTGATGAAGTTGTGAGTTTTGGAGAGAAGGTGGACTGATCGAATCAAGTGATAGTGAGTCCAGAGGCTCACTCTACGATCCACCAAGAACACTCAAAAATCAGATCAAGCAAGAAGTAGAAGTGTGAGTTCTACTATGTAGAAGTGAGAGCTCTACTACATGAAGAGTGTTCTGAACTGCCGAGAGAAAGAAGAGCATCATGCTATCTAGATGTCCATCATGGGAAGACTCTAAGTACAACAGAGAAGAGCTTACGGTCAACTTAGCAAGTCCATTATGGGAAGGCATCGAGTAGCAAGAAGGTAGATCACAAAAGCCATCTTAGTGTCAAACATGAGAAAGCTTTTAAGTACCTTGCAGAAGAGCTTACAGTCATCTTAGAAGCCTCTCATGTGCTGCCATCAAATACCAAGGAGAATGATCTTCAAGGCAGTTCATCAAGGGGTCATCCAGAGTAGTTGAGCAACCTAAAAATCTGAGCATCATGCAACACTCAACTGCTCTTCAAGGATGATCAAGCCAAGCTGCTAGGGATAGAAGATGTTCAGAGCATGAAGACATCTTAGCAGCTCAGTACCGACTCCAACAACAACAAACAAACAACTAAACGAAGCCAGGGCCTGAGGGGTCCTTGTCCAGAGGGACTAAATGAAAAAGGTCTAAAGGGTCCTTATCCAGAGGGACTAAACAAAGCAGGGCCAAAGGGTCCTTGTCCAGAGGGACTAAACGAAGTTCCAAGCCTGCTGGGCTTGAAGAGTTCCTAGGGAACTAGAAGAGTCCCAAGGCTGCTGGCCTTGAAGAGTTCTTAGTGAACTGAAGTCCCAAGGCTGCTGGCCTTGAAGGAATAGTAGAGATTCAGGGTGATGCCCTTCCTTAGTGGTAATCCAACTAGTTGAAAGCAGAAGAGTGGATTAGGAGCTTGAGTCTCTAAACCAGTTAAAATCTCTTGTGTCTTTTACATTATGTCATTTACATTATGTCTATAACTGCTATGACTACTATATATGTTTTAACTACTTACAACTAAACTAACCCAATGAACATTGTATGTATGATTATGAATATATCAATGAAGGGGAATCTTTTACTTATTCCGCTGTGCTTGAAAAGATTCTTATGTTTGTCATATACTCTAATATGAACAATACATCGTAAACTAGAAAAGTATTTGAAATAAAAAGGATCTATTCAACCCCCCCTTCTAGATCTATTGTGCCCTCTGGGAACTAATAATTGGTATCAAAGCAGGTTCTCATGCTATATTCAAAAGCTAATCGCTTTGAGTCTGATCCAAGGCACCAACATTGTTCTAAACTTAGTTTAGTAGTAAGTAACTTTTTATATGCAGAAGAGCTCACACGCTGGAAATATTGTGTATAGGTAAAAATGTGTATACACCTGAAGCTGCTCAGATTGGTCCATATCCTCGATTGCTATATCAACAAGACCAATCCTAGCCTGCAGTCAATCTTGTAGTCTGAAGACAAGACAAGAGAAAGAGAGCAAGAGACATCAGTGACAAAGAGTAAAGCATTCATCAGTCTAAAAGATGAAGAGGTCACACATACTAAGAAATGCTGATCGAGAGGAGAAAGAAAATCTTCTCAAACTTACGAGTGACCAACCAACAACTGGGTGCTATCTTTGTAAACTCAAAAAATGTCAAAGATCTTAATGCTACGATTCTCTTGATCTACATCTTCAAGACCACGACTGATTGATAAAAGGCCAACAAGAGCATTAAGTTGTCAGGAGCAAAAGTAAAGCCATGCACATCAATACCCAAACTCAGTATATCTTCAATAAATGATTGTTTTATAACTGACAGTAAAAAGGTACGGTTCCTCACTATTATAAATGTACATCATTATTGCATCTTCTTATGAACTATAACAGTATTCTATCAAGGAGTCATAATCTACCTAAAAAGGTGAAGAGAGAAAGTAACATGAGGATGGAAACTCAAATGACTACAAATTTTCTCTCCATCCAAGTTTTAGGTTGAAGATGATATCTTGAAGGAAGTCTGAAATGGGTTATAAGAGCATCACAGACCTAATGAACGTTATGTGAAGTAATCTTTGCTGATGGGTTAGTATGTATGTATAAGCCTATGTTCTAAGTGTTTGACAACACACAGAACATAATCAGTTCTGCAAGAGGATCTTGCTAATTTGTAGAAACTGATCACCTCAATGAATCAACTGGATACTCCTTAAACATTGTGAACATAACCCAGTGAATGATGAAACCATCATAGATAGAGAGTGTGTTATTAAATGTCAAATCACATGCACTCACCATCATGCATCTCAAAATATATTATCATAAGATAGTTGCATGTATGGATATGTCTGTTGATGATAAATATGATGATTATCCAAATAAGAGGAACAGGGGTTTAGAAAACTAACCTAGTAGGACCCATTTAACTATGGGAACCAAAAATAGAAATATATTTAAACTTACAGGTATTTGGACAGTCTGACCACACTAAGGAATGATGAAGCAGAAGACTTCAGTCAAGAAGATACTACCAGCAGAAGGCTAAGGACTGTTCAGAAATGAGTCTGATAAAGTTCCTATATGTTCAAGCCTGTCCTTGAAGACCCTCTGAGCTAACCGGAATGGAGCTCACATGACTGCACATCTGTATATGTGAGCATGCCATGAAATAGAAGATAAAGAGGATTCTATGTGCCCATATCAAGAAAGACATGCTTTATGGAAAGGATCCTCAAGGGAAGCCCACAACAGAAGATCATTGAGCTTATGACAAAAGGAGTTCTTTATGAAGCAGAACTTCTCAAAACAAAGGACTGACAAAGAAGACTACGTTCGTAGTGCTGTCAAATGATCATAGAGTGATCAATCCTGAAAATACTCATCTCTACGATACAAGGAAAACTAAGCAACGATGATGATTCCAGTCAGAAGGAGAAATGCTGGGCAGCCTTCAAATAAATATGAAGAAGGAATCATATCTATCTGAGAAGACAACATCAACAATGGGGGAGCAGTGATTTGTTAAGGAATAACAACACTATTAAACCTGGAAGAGATGTACCAGCTACAGAGTCCCAAAAATTAGTGGCTGATGAACCATATGAAGATCCATAGTCAGTAGGAACGTCTCAAAACATACTACTGATAACCCTTCAGCCACCCAATCCATAATCGTGAAGTTCCTACGATCAAACACATGATCGTAGTGTAAGAGCAGAAGGACACCACGATTTCAGCAATGCAGATATCCAGAGCTGGTAGAAAGACCTCCCCATCTGAAAAGGTGTAATGAGATGTCATTGAGAATCACTGTCTTAGTATTTCATCTAGAAAGTGCCTCAGGGACAAACCTGACCCTTAGCTAACTCTAAGAGGTTGGCCCTTCCTGAGCTACCTTATCCCAGAAGGAATGCTTGATCTAGTTCATCTCAAAAGAACCAAGTCAGTCAACGATCGCAGTGTTGAACTTGAAGAGGACTAAACGATTGTAGTACAAACTTAACGATCGTAATGATGTCTAAACGATCGTAGTGCAACCTCAACGACAGAAGAAGATAACTCAACGATCGTAGTCCTACCAAAGGGTATTCCAGTTCAAGGAGCATAAAGAATGAGACATCTGCTAAGCCATTCAAGTTGAGGAGATAAGTTCGAATACATCAGTGATTGAGCTATGCTGCATCGAAGTAAGGAGGAAAGACGAAGCCATCCACTGCAGCATCTCTCAGAAATTGATCGTTGAGTAAACAAATGAAATTGTAGAGTCTATAGCTATCTCATCCTGTTACTCTACGAATCAAAAGGTCAACGGTCAAAGCCACGTCAATTAAACGTCCACTCCTCTAATAACTGAAAATTTGTGGGGAGTTACAACTCATTACTGGGCAACGTGTAACCAATGGATAGTTGACACATCACTAAGTATGCAGAGTTAGAAGGAACTTCCATAAAGACAAGTTCAAATCTGCAGAAAGTTACCAAAAGATATCGAACCTTTATCCCTCCCATTTTCAAAACCCTAGAAAGATTTTTAAGAGCAAAATCAGTTAACCTTCCAGAGTCTAACCAAATCTTAGTCAACCATCTCGCATAATCTCTCTAAATCAAACACCCACAGTCTTGGAACGATTCATATGGAGAACTGGCAAGTTATCACCGGCATTCAGCTTGGAACCAAATCGTTTGCAAATTCTAAGAAGAAGTTCAGGGACGTCCTTAGACTCAAAAAGGAAGCTGGGTTTTTAGAATGTCTCGAGGCAAGTACTCATGTATACATTGACCTGGTTAAGGAGTTCTACTCAAACTTCTCCATAAAGTCTAGAACTCTATCTACCAAGGTTAAAGGTCAGATTCTGAAGCTAAAATCTTCTGACCTTAATCAATGCCTAGGGTTCCCTAGCCAAGGGCTGAAGAACGTTGAAGATGTGAACGTTGAGCAAGCGAAGGAGTTGATGGGATATCAAAGAAACCCTAGCTTCAAAGATATGAAGAAGAAGGAGTTCCCTGAAGAGTATGAGTTCCTAGCTGAAATTGTAGGAAAGTGCATTTTGTGCAAAAACACTGCACATGATACGGTGATTAATCAACAACTGAAGATTATGTCAGCTATAATGCTAAAGAAACAAATTGACTTTGGAGCAATTTTGTTTGATCATATCTCTAAGTAGGTAGAGAAGGCTGAGAAGAAACCACTGACCAAAGTGTTTCATGGAAGGCTGCTGAGTATCATACTGAAGAAAAAGATAGGTGGAAAGATGAAGGATGATGAGGGAGAAGCCCTGAATGTGCAAAAAGTAATGTCTCCACAGTTATTTAAAAACTGGAAGAAGAACCCCAAGGAGAACAAAAGGCTGATAGCTGGGAGCAGTAGTAGAGCCTCTGCAAAGAAGAGGAAGATAGTAAAGGCAGAGAGCTTTGAGTCCCGTGACTCTGAAGCAGCTGAAATCACACCAGCCATGAAGAAATCAAAAGTGGTGAAAAGAGCTGGTGAAGTGAAGAAAGCCCAGGCCCCACCAAGGAGAATCTCCTCCTTGAACAAAGATAAGGAATAAGAAGCTCAAACTGCTGAGACCACAAAAAGAAGAAGCAGCAGGTTGCATCAAGGGCCAGTCAGTAAGAAAGCTAAGTCCCCACAGTTAGCATTTAGAAATAAAAGTGAAGCTGATGTGATGGAAGAAAAGTGCTTAAGTCCCATGGCCAATTCTCAGAGAAGCAACTCTGATGAAGAAAAAGGAATTCAGAATGATCAAAGTGCATCCCCAAGTGCAACTTCTCCAACCTGCCCAGAGAATGGGTCAGAAAATACTATTCTAGAAGAAGAAGAAGAAGAACATGTCGCCTCAATCCAAGAAAGCTCTCATGATGGTTCAGAAAGTGATGAGGCCAAGAAAGAAGAGTCTGCCCCTGCCAGTGCTGATCTTCAAAGAAGTTTATCTGATGAGCAAATGGAGTCAGAGACTGAAAAAGAAGAAGAGTCTGTCTCTCCAATAGTTGAACCTCTACGAAGAAGGAAGAGCTACAGGCTGCAAGCCCAGTTTGCCTCCAAAAGGAACACTAGTCAATAAAATGCCATCATTGAATTAAGTGATGACGAATCTGTATCCCCAGGAGAAGATGCTGAAGAAGAAGCCATCCGTGAAGAAGAAGTATCTAAGGAAAGTCTTGATGCAGAAAGTTCAGATAATGAAATTCAGCAAGAAGGATTCTCTGTTGGAGATGATCAAGAAGAGTCTGAACATGAAATGCAACATGAAGATGATCCCTCTGCTGAAGCTGATCTAAATGATTCTGGTTCTGTGAAGGAAGAAGCAGGAAATGATTCCAACTCTGAAGATCAGGAATCAGAAAACCCAGAACTCCACCCTGTTCTCTCACCTGTAAGATTTATCAGGAGAATAGTAGTAGAAGTTCCCAATGAACCATCAGAGACTCCTCCTGACAGATGGATAAACCATGGAAGTGAACAGATCAGAATAGTAAGAATGACCTCCTTTGACTTGGTCAAGAACTAGAACAACATGGAAATGGACTGCACAACCATTCTCTACAACCCTGATGATCTGCTAATGAGATGGTTCTTCCAGTGGATGCCATGGCTAAAGGCCATTATTGAAAAAGATGGAAGCTACTTCAATTGGTGTTATAAGCAGTTTCCAAGCATGGAACTGGTGGCTCAAAACTTTCCAAGAGTGAAGAAGTTTGCCACCAAGCTGATCACAAACCAGCCCCACTTCAAGATCTATCGACATGCTGGAAATCTCTACATCCCTTACGATCGTAGGGTGGACTCTGAAGGAAGAAGAACCATGTCCAAGAAGCTGATTGTAGAGTCTGATCACACTACTACTTATGATGTTCAAATCCAATCTCAGAAGTCTCCTTATGATCAAGCACTGTTAACAGACACTCCATCATCCTCCATAGGCAATTGGTACTCCACAATTGTTCAGATTATCCTCACATTTGAAAATCTGTCCAAAGATGACAATTGTAGAGTCCAATCCATTGCCCATACTGAAGCTACCAATCAAGAGGATTAAACTACTTTGGAGCAGGAACTACTGAAGAGCTCTGATGATTTAAACAAGAAGATATCTATTCTCACTGAAGAATCACAGAAGCAGACCGCAACAGGAGATGACTCTTTCCAGCACAAGCTTCAAGCTATTTTGGCTGATGTATCTCTCAAACTCCAAGAGAGAGATAACATCTATCAGAAGGCCATCCAAGATCAGAAGGCAGAAGCTCTACAAGTTCAGGAGGCCAATGCAAAGCAGATCGAAGCCCTCTCTAACAAGATTGACGATCTAAAATAGTCCTTCTTTGTGCAACTTAAACTTTGACAGCAAGAGCTAAAGTTTAAAGTTGAAAACTCCTCCTACCTGATGAAGCAGCTTATGTCCAACATGGAGCAGCTCTCTCAAATGATTGATGACAAAAAGGGGGAGAAAAAGAGGCAAAGAAAGAAGAAGAGCATAGGGTTAAGGGAGAAGAAGTCAAAGAAGAAGGTAGCAGCTGCAAATAAAGAATCATCATCTGAGGGGGAGCCTGAAGATGATGATACCAAAATCATAGAAGCTGAAAGAAAACCAGATCAAAAAGGTGATGAAGGGGAGCCAAACAAAGAAAGAAGATCATCATCTGAGGGGGAGCAAGAGCAAGAAGCAGAATTAGATGAGTAGCTGATCAACAAGCATCCTGGAAACATACATGGAGCCAAGGAGGTACATCTCTAGTCTGTTAGCATGTTCTGGATCCAGGATGTAGAATGTCTGAATATATAATTGCCATATTAATATAAATGACATTCATGATTAACTGTTTGTAAATACAGTTGCTCACTGTATCTAAGATTCATTCATAACATGAATATGTACTTATTATTTTTATCATAATCAAATAGGGGGAGATTTTCAGGAATAAACATATGAATGATATTCCTATTTAATATATGATTTGATTAAGATATATATATGAATGAATATGTAAGTATGCTTGCATGAAGAAAAGCTGTAAAGTCCTTTGATAGATAATAGAAATATATGTACAAGGACTTAGAATGAATTGATCAAATATGTTAGGTTGATCCTACATAAGCAAAACAACTTTGTAAAGTCCTTAAAAAGAAATGATGTACAAGGACTATAAATATAGAAAGATCAAGCATGTTAGGTTGATCTTATGTTGTAATAGATAGGCTTGTCTGATCGTTAAGCACTGCACCAAAAGTCGTAGTCTGCCAGGAGAGTCAGAGTCAACTCGGGAACTATCGAGGCAGGATAGGAGTATGTAAGATAGTGAGATCTCGGAGTTCATAGACTTCCAGGGGAAACGAAGAAGGATCGTAGTGTGTCGAGAAGAGCTTCCTCGGGATCGTAGTGTGCTGAAGAAGTTATGTTCAGAATCGTAGAGACAGCCTGTCTACAAGCCGAACGACCATCTGCCGAAGCCAAGTATAAAACGTAGACTACACTCAGAGTCGTAGAGTCTAGCGATGCCAAAGCTAAGACAAGGATCGTAGGCTACACTCTGAGATTGTAGAGTCCACTGAATGAATGCAGAGATCGTAGTCGGGCATGATCAGATGAAGACAACAAGCACAAAGCAGAAATCGTAGAGTGTCAAGATCTGATCTCGAGATCGTAGTGTCTGAACAGTCGAAGCTGAATCGTAGAGTGCAGAACTACGACTCCAAAAGAAGTGCTCATAATGCTAAGTCAAGATCGTAGAGCAGATACGGTTCTCAATGAATTTGCACTCCCAGAATATCTAAAGGTACAAAGCCTCTGGTTGGCACTGCAAAGATGCAATCCATAGTAAGGGAACCAGAGAGCACTCAACGAATGACATGCAGGCTAGCAGGAGAACTAAGCAACAATCCAATCAGCATCAAGATTGAGTTGAAAGGCCATTCGTGATGAAGTCTTCCACAAGATAATTCAAAGAAGACTTCAGCAGCTGACTAAGGAAAAGTCAGCTAATGCTGCTGACAAGAGAATAGAAGACAACGACCTTGGAAGTAACCAAGATCGTAGTGTTTGCCAAATAAAGAAGGGACTGATGGAAAGTGAACCGAGATACTGGTCAGCCTCTAAAACGCAAGGCTAAAGTGATTAAGTGCCGTGTCAGATCATTGATGATAAGTGAATGGGAGATCACAAGGAGAAAGTAAGCTGGACGCACCACAAATCTGAAGTGTCTTAATATTCAAAAGGGGACCAGGACAAGGAATCAGGCCATCAATATCTGAGAACTGTCAAAGAAAACAGAAGTATTGAAGCACTGCATAATACAAGGAAGGGGTGTTCTACATTGAAGATCCAATCAACACTCTTCCAGATCGTAGTGTTAACTCACCAACCAATGAGCAACACTCAACAAGACACTACGATCAGGTCCTTGAAGACATGCATCAGAATCGTAGAGTTCGAATAGCCGAAGAATGAAGCATTGGCAACGGTTCAATCTGAAGAGTAAAATTCGAACAAGTGCTTATTGAGAGCATCAATGCAAAAGGACAACCTCTGATCTAGAAATAAGAAGAGATAAAGTTTTCAACCTGCCCAAGACAGTAAAGTGATACATCTGACAGGGCAGGTGAAACAGTAGACTGCAGTGTCAGAAAAAGTATAACATGTCATATCAAGCAGTCTACCTCAAGCAACTCGAGATTTGCGAAGACATTTGAATAGCTTCTAACGGCTACTTTCCAACAGAAGAATTGGAAAGATGTATAAATGTAGAAGAGTTTTAAAGATCAATGGTTGCTGTAGTTGTGAGTTTTAGAGAGAAGGTGGACTGATCGAATCAAGTGATAGTGAGTCCAGAGGCTCACTCTACGATCCACCAAGAACACTCAAAAATTAGATCAAGAAAGAAGTAGAAGTGTGAGATCACAAAAGCCATCTTGGTGTTAAGCATGAGAAAGCTTTTAAGTACCTTACAGAAGAGCTTACAGTCATCTTAGAAGCCTCTCATGTGCTGCCATCAAATACCAAGGAGAATGATCTTCAAGGCAGTTCATCAAGGGGTCATCCGGAGTAGTTGAGCAACCTAAGAAGCTGAGCATCATGCAACACTCAACTGCTCTTCAAGGATGATCAAGCCAAGCTGCTAGGGATAGAAGATGTTCAGAGCATGAAGACATCTTAGCAGCTCAGCACCGACTCCAACAACAACAAACAAATAACTCAGCGAAGCCAGGGCCTGAGGGGTCCTTGTCCAGATGGACTAAATGAAACAGGGCCAAAGGGTCCTTGTCCAGAGGGACTAAACAAAGCAGGGCCAAAGGGTCCTTGTCCAGAGGGACTAAACAAAGTTCCAAGCCTACTGGGCTTGAAGAGTTCCTAGGGAACTAGAAGAGTCCCAAGGCTAATGGCCTTGAAGAGTTCTTAGTGAACTGAAGTCCCAAGGCTGCTGGCCTTAAAGGAATTATAGAGATTCAGGGTGCTGCCCTTCCTTAGTGGAAATCCTGCTAGTTAAAAGCAGAAGAGTGGATTAAGAGCTTGAGTCTATGAACCACTTAAAACCTCTTGTGTCTTTTACATTATGTCTATAACTGCTATAACTGCTATGTATGTTTTAACTGCTTACAACTAAACTAACCCAATGAACATTGTACATATGATTATGAATATATCAATGAAGGGGAATCTTTTACTTATTCCACTGTGCTTGAAAAGATTCCTATGTTTGTCATATACTCTAATATGAACAATACATCATAAACCAGAAAAGTATTTGAAATAAAAAGGATCTATTCAACCCCCCCTTCTAGATCTATTGTGCCCTCTGGGAACTAACAACATCAACCAGAATGTCTACATCAAATATCTCAGAATATTTGAAGCTTTTCAAGAAGCTCTCAAAGGCTATATTCCTACGGGAAGATGATGGATGAACCTATAAAGAGATAAAACTTCAAAGAGATAAAAGTTGTTGACTTGAGACGAAATAAGTCATATAGAGCTAAACAGAGAAAAATGTCTCAATGACAGTGAGACTACCATAGAGAGAGTGTAGCATACCTAATTAGAGTCTTACAGTGACAAAGTTTCACTTAATATAAAGGAGTATGACAATGAAGTGGCATTTATACTGAGAGCCAGAAGGCCAAGAAGATAACTACTAGAGTGGCAGATTAGAAAGCAGAATACTTGAGCCACTCTACGTTTCACTATGAACACACTGAGCTGAAGAGAAGAAGATACAAAGCTGAATCTATGCACAAGGCAACCAGTGTTCAAGGACTGCTAAGTTCCCAAAGAAGTCAAGATGATTTGCAATGACTTAGCAGTACCTTAACGGTGATAATGTATAATGTTGAATATCAGATGAAGACCGTGAGACCCCAGATTTTTATGAATAAATATTTAATTTCCTCGAAATATTTTTTTGAATATTATGGTGTGGATTTGAGATAGTGTTATATTTGTGGGTAATATTTATAAATTTTGCAAAGTATGCAAGTTGTTATATAATATTCGATTGGTCGGGGAATATTTATTTTAGCAGGGAATATTCGTACAACGGCACAATCATTGGTGGACCCCACAACGAAATTATTGTCGGATTGAGAAAACGACAAAAATACTTTATGAAAATAACGGCGAAAGTTTTACCGTTAACTGTTAAAACACCCGGTGTTAAAAGTACAGTAATACGCGTAGTTGCAATGTAGCACACGGTATTGATTATTGATTCTTATGTGATAAGTCACCCAGTTTTGTTTTATTGGTATTATTAATATAATAAAACAAAAAAACTTTTTATATAAAACAGAATACTTTTATAAAGTTATTCTATAAATAGAATATATTATATTCTATTTTGCATAGTGTTGCATAGTGTCTGTATAGTATTTTGCATAGTAAAATCTTTTTATATAAAACATAATACTTTTATAAAGTTATCTGTTTTATTAGACAATAATTAGAATATAATTTATTTTATTATGCATAGTATTTGCATAGTGCCTGCATAGTGTTTGTATAGTAAAATCTTTTATAAAGTTATTCGTTTTATTAGATTATAAATAGAATATATTATATTTTATTTAAAAGATTTTGCTTTAAATATGGACCGTCAGATTAAAGTAAATCAATCTGGACCGTTCATGAGTTAGTTACTACACAGTCCATTTTTATATAAATAGAAGCTCATTCCTTCATTATTTCTTACGAATTCACTGAAACTCTAGAGAGAGAAACTATAGAGAGAAAGAAGAAAAGTGTTCTGCTACTTCACTACTTCTATATCCAGTACTCTTCTTCTTAAGGTAGGGAATATTATTTGTTGTACTCATAAGGGGTATTCTTTCTTTCTTATTCATGAAGAGAACTTCTGTTATTCCATTCTTTATTATTCTGTTGGAATAACCAGTATACGCGGGATACCCTATACTTGGTGAAATTCTTCTATTATTCCATTCTTTATTATTATGTTGGAATAACCTGTCTATGCAAAGTACTGCATACATGGTTAAATTCTTCTAATATTTTATTCTTTATTATTCTGTTGGAATATCCTGTTTGTGCATTTTACGCCGGACCTGGTTCCGTCTTTATTATTATTCTGTTGGAATATCCTGTCTGTGCGTTTTACGCCGTACCTGGTTCCGTCTTTATTAGTATTCTGTTGGAATAACCTGTCTATGCAAAGTACCGCATGAATGGTGATTTCGGTTATTATCCTGTTCTTTATTATTCTGTTGGAACATCCTGTCTGTGCTTTACGCATGACCTAGTTCCGTTAATTATTATTTTGTTGGAATAATCTGTCTATGCGAAGTACCGCATGCATGGTGATTTCTTTTGTTATTCCATTATTTATTATACTCAGTTGGTTAAAACTTTGACTTCCATACTCTATGAAATTACTGGAATATCCTTGATATTTGCGTTTCATCTAGTATCTTTTCATGGAAATATTCTTCTAACCATTTTTGAATTTTACTCTACAAAGCAGTATCATGTTGACAATTTGGACGTTATTAGTTCCTAGATAAATCAATTCTTGAAGTTGTTTTATTGAATTCTTATATCATTATCATCATCCTAATGCTTATATTTTGTTGAAAGTCATCTGTGGCCTGTAGTGCATAGATGGAATTGGTATGATTATGACCAGGGATTATTCGGTGTAATCATGACCGTAATGTTACAAATGATATGGAAAAAGTCCTCATTCGCCCGTAGTGCATTGATGGACAGTTTTTGGTATGATTATGGCTATGGATTCTCTTCGGCCAAGGGTGCAAAGATGAATTGTTTTATAGCATGATTAGGACCGTTGATGAAAACATGATTATCTTTAGCCGTAGTGCATGGATAATTCGTGGTCGTGATACTAAAGAATATCCTTGGCCGTAGTGCATGGGTGATTTAATGATGTGGATTATTTATTAAGCTGAGTCCCAGCGATAAAAGTGATGAAAAACCTTTTAAATCATAAAAGATAGTAGATTTTATTCTCTACTTGACTCTTTTAATGGATTGCTTGTTCCGCTGTAGTTAAACGTGATGTTTGTTATATTGTATCAGTTTAACACTGTTTAAGGAAAATGATAATTTATTTTGCATTATCTTAGTCATAATATTTCTTACTGGGCTAGTTGAGCTCACCCTTTCCTTCACTGTTCTCTTCAGGATATGAGAATATAGCTGGAACGAGTCGGGGAACGGAGTGATGGTCCTAGATGGTGCATTAGTAGTCCTCATTATTCTGTGAAATAGTTTGATAATAATTATAATGAGGACTCCTTTTGAGTTTGTATACTCTCTAGTAGACAATATTTGTATTCAAACTCACAGTTTATATTTTGTCGTATTGTACACGACAGTTGTATTATTATGTTGTATTTGAATTCTGTACCATGTATCTGGCGACTCAAGATGGGTGATGTATACCCTATTTTGGGGGCGTCACAGTTGGTATCAAAGCTTAGGGATATGATCCCTGGCTAGGATGTGAGAATAGAACTAGGATGGGAGAGACGGGGAATTCCTTCGCTAGTATGACCTACCTAAGTTTATTTGGTATTTAATTGGTCGGTCAGAGTATAGAGATAATATGTGATATGTTAATTACCCCTTGTTTTGTGGCAGTATTTGAAAATGGCATCTGAAAATGTTGAGATAAGCAATGGAGCACATGAGACTGTTGAGTCTCCATAGATCAATAATCAGGACAATGTGCAACAGGATGGCGATAATCCTCCTGTAAACAACAACACTGATCAATTGATGAATGATGGTACGTTTAGGAGCTTTTTAGAATTCATGCAACATCAGACGAAGGTGGCTCCTGTTCATAATGCAGGAGGAAACAATGGCAACCTACGATTGGTCGCCGCTAAGCAATTCAAGGAGCTGGGACCACCAGAATTTTTGGGAAAGCCAGAACCACTTAAGGTGGAGACGTGGTTAAAGCAGATCACCAAGATATTTGATGTCTTGGGATGTTCCGAGGAGCAAAAGGTTCCCTTTGCCACCTTTATGTTGCGTGAAGAGGCAGATCACTGGTGGAAATCTGTAAAACGTACCTAGCCTGACGCACTTAAGATGTCTTGGGAGATGTTCCAAGAGTTGTTCAATGACAAGTACTTTCTTGAAAGCATTCATCATATAAAGGAGGTGGAATTTATCAAGTTGGAGCAAAACAACATGACCGTGTCGCAGTACGAAGTCAAGTTTTCCAAATTGTCCCGATTTGCGTCCCACTTGGTTGATAATGAAGAGAGAATGACGCGGATGTTTTTAAGAGGTTTGAAGCCGAAGATACGTCAATATCTTATCTCTCATAAACTGTATTTGTATTCAGATGTTGTTAATAGGGCTCAGTTATTGGAGCGCGATAATGAGTCAACCAAACCAAAAGAGAGTAGCCGACAAAATGATAATATCGGTGATAACAATCATCAAAGCGGTGACAATAAGCATGGAGGGAATCAACATGTCAGAAATGGTAACCACTTCAGTGGTAATCATGGCCAAAATAATAAGAATGGACATTTCAAGAAGAGAAGGTTCAACAATGACGTAAAGACGTTGGCACCAGCACCCGTTTTAAAGGAAGAAGAACGACCGCCGGTCGTATGTTTCAAATGCGGACAAGAGGGACACATTCGTCCAAACTGTACGTAGCAATCCAAAACATGTTTTAATTGCGGAAGAGAAGGTCACCTAGCTCAATTTTGTCGTATGGTGAAGTCAAGTCCAGCTGGGATAGTTGTGCCAAAGGATGTCCCAAACAAGCTAAAGTCGGTAGTTTAAGAGAGAAAGTTTATTTTCGTGACAAGGAACCTGAATAAAATTATCATGGGTATGTTAGTCATAAACTCTTGTGAAGTCTATACCGTGTTAAATATCGGTTCAAGTTACTCTTTTATTTCACCTAGTTGTGTTCAATGTTTGAAGTTAACTCCGGAGAAGTTAGACTTTGATATATCTGTTGGGAGAAACCTTCGTTACCTCAACTATTTATAAATCTTGTTCAAATCAACACTTTCACGTTACCTGTCAATCTTATCTCTTTGAAAATACTTGCCTTTGATGCGATTTTAGGAATCGATTGGTTAACTACTCATCATTCTTTTCGTAAGGTTGTTAGCTTTTATATTCCTAACAAACATGTTATGTAAATTCAAGTAACCAAACCACTAAAGTCAATCATTGTCATATCAAGCCATAAATAAAGAGCCCCGATCCTTTCGTTGTTAACTTTCTTGTGTGGAATGCACCGAAGCTAGACTTTCTGTAGGTAACATCGTGAATGACGATGGCAAGTTGATAGGTATCAATGTGACGTGCTATCCAAGTCTTGGATGAGAGTCACAACTTTGAATGATATTTCTATTGTTAATAAATTTCTTGACGTATTCTCGAAGAACTTCTTAGCCTACCCCTAGAGCGTGAAATCGAATTTTGTATTGACCCCAGTATAAAACCCATTTCTAAAACCGTTAAATATTTCTTCAACTAAAGCGAACGTAACATACGCCAAAGACGTTGGCTCGAGCTGTTGAAGATTACGATCGTACCATTCAATAACATCGTGGGAAAGCGAACGTGGTAGCTGACGCGTTGAGTAGAAGATCGTATGCGTTTACGAGTGCGATGTTGTTAACACAAAGTCCCATTTCGTATGACTTACAAAGGATGAAGATAGAGTTAAAGACTCTCGGAACCCATGTGAAGATAACGAATATACGAGTAACCTCGACTTTAATCGATAAAGTTAAAGCCGCTCAACCTACATACTCATGGCTGATGAATGTGAAGAAGAAGGTTCAAGAGGGCGTTATTATAGAAGCAAGAATCGACGAAGAGAGGAAATATCAACCCTTGATTTAATTGGCCCATTTGAAATCCTCGATCGAGTAGGAACTGTGGCTTATAGACTCGTTTTACCGCCAAGTATGCCGCGTGTTCATAACGTTTTTAACGTATCGATGTTACGTAAATATGTGGACTACCCAAACCACATTATTAATTTAGAACCGGACGAGATATCAAAAGATTTAACGTATGAGGAGATACGTGTTAACATCTTGGATAAGAAGGATAATATTCGACGCTCAAAAGTTATACCTCAAAAGTTATAATTTGAAGTGAAGTCAAGGTATCCTCACCTGTTCGGCATACCAGGTACGTACGTAAATTTCGTGGGTGAAATTCCATAAGGAGGGGAGATTGTGAGACCCCAGATTTTTATGAATAAATATTTATTTTTCTCGAAATATTTTTTTAAATATTATGGTGTGGATTTGAGATAGTGTTATAGTTGTGGGTAATATTTATAAATTTTGTAAAGTATGCAAGTTGTTATATAATATTCGATTGGTCAGGGAATATTCGTTTTAGCAGGGAATATTCGTACAACGGCACAATCATTGGTGGACCCCAAAACAGAATTATTGTCAAAATGAGAAAATGACAAAAATACTTTATGAAAATAATAGCGGAAGTTTTACCGTTAACTGTTGAAACACCCGGTGTTAAAAGTACAGTAATACGAGTAGTTGCACAGTAGCACGCGATATTGATTATTGATGCTTATGTGATAAGTCACTCAGTTTTATTTTATTGGTATTATTAATATAATAAAACAGAAAAACTTTTTATATAAAACAAAATACTTTTATAAAGTTATTCTATAAATAGAATATATTATATTCTATTATGCATAGTGTTGCATAGTATCTGCATAGTATTTTGCATAATAAATTTTTTTTATGTAAAACAGAATACTTTTATAAAGTTATTTGTTTTATTAGACAATAAATAGAATATATTATATTTTATTATGCATAGTGTTTGCATAATGCCTACATAGTATTTGCAAAGTAAAATCTTTTATAAAGTTATTCGTTTTATTAGATTATAAATAGAATATATTATATTTTATTTAAAATATTTTGCTTTAAATATGGACAGTCAGATTAAAGTAAATCAATCTGGACCGTTCATGAGTTAGTTACTATGCAGTCCATTTTTCTATAAATAGAAGCTCATTCCTTCATTATTTCTTACGAATTCACTAAAACTCTAGAGAGAGAAACTATAGAGAGAAAGAAGAAAAGTGTTCTGCTACTTCACTACTTCTATATCCAGTACTCTTCTTCTTAAGGTATGGAATTTTATTTGTTGTACTCATAAGGGGTATTCTTTCTTTCTTATTCATGAAGAGAACTTCTGTTATTTCATTCTTTATTATTCTGTTGGAATAACCTGTATACGCGGGATACCCTATACTTGGTGAAATTCTTATGTTATTCTATTCTTTATTATTATGTTGGAATAACCTGTCTATGCAAAGTACTACATACATGGTGAAATTCTTCAAATATTTTATTCTTTATTATTCTGTTGGAATATCCTGTCTGTGCATTTTACGCCGGACCTGGTTCCATCTTTATTATTATTCTGTTGGAATATCCTGTTTATGCGTTTTACGCCGGACCTGGTTCCGTCTTTATTGGTATTCTGTTGGAATAACCTGTCTATGCAAAGTACCTCATGCATGGTGATTTCTGTTATTATTCCGTTCTATATTATTCTGTTGGAACATCCTGTCTGTGCTTTACGCATGACATGGTTCCGTTAATTATTATTCTGTTGGAATAATCTTTCTATGCGAAGTACCGCATGCATGGTGATTTCTTTTGTTATTTCATTATTTATTATACTCAGTTGGTTAAAACTCTGACTTCCATACTCCATGAAATTAGTGGAATATTCTTGATATTTGCGTTTCATCTAGTATCTTTTAATGGAAATATTCTTCTGAGCATTTTTGAATTTATTCTACAAAGGAGTATTATGTTGACAATTTGGACGTTATTAGTTCCTGGATAAATTAATTATTGACCTTGTTTTATTGAATTCTTATATCATTGTCATCATCCGCATGCTTATATTTTGTTGAAAGTCATCTGTGGCTTGTAGTGCATAGATGGACTTGGTATGATTATGACCAGGGATTATTCTGTGTAATCATGACCGTAATGTTACAAATGATGTGGAAAAAGTCCTCATTGGCCCGTAGTGCATTGATGGACAGTTTTTGGTATGATTATGGCTATGGATTCTCTTCGGTCAAAGGTGCAAAGATGAATTATTTTATGAATGATCAGGACCGTTGATGAAAACATGATTATCTTTAGCCATAGTGCATGGATAATTCGTGGTCGTGATACTAAAGAATATCCTTGGCCGTAGTGCAGGGGTGATTTAATGATGTGGATTTTTTATTAAGCTGAGTCCCATCGATAAAAGTGATGAAAAACCTTTTAAATCATAAATGATAGTAGATTTTATTCTCTACTTGACTCTTTTAATGGATTGTTTGTTCTACTGTAGTTAAACTTGATGTTTGTTATATTGTATCAGTTTAACACTATTTAAGGCAAATGATAATTTATTCTGCATTATCTTAGTCATAATATTTCTTACTGGGCTAGTTGAGCTCACCCTTTCCTTCACTGTTCTCTTCAGGATATGAGAATATAGCTGGAACGAGTCGGGGAACGGAGTGATGGTCCTAGATGGTGCATTAGTAGTCCTCACTATTCTTTGAAATAGTGTGATAATAATTGTAATGAGGACTCCTTTTGAGTTTGTATACTCTCTAGTAGACAATATTTGTATTCAAACTCACAGTTTATGTTTTGTCCTATTGTACACGAAAGTTGTATTATTAAGTTGTATTTGAATTCTGTACCATGTATCTGGCGACTCAAGATGGGTGATTTATACCCTATTTTGGGGGCGTCACAAAGACCAACATCAACGATAAAGAATATCAGCACCAAAGGATGAGTCAGATTGGTAAGTACCAAAAAGATGTCAAGCTGAACGTACATCTTAGCAGTCCATTAGATGTGATCAAATACCAAAGCTGAATGTCATACGATCTCAAAGAGCTGCTAAATACCAGAAGATGAACAAGCTAAATGTCATCTTAGCAGCTCAACAACAACAACAAATAACCATCCAAAAATCCAAGGCCTGAGGGATCCTTATCTTTGTGACTAAACCAAAGTCAAGTTTGCTGGGCTTGCTGAGTTCTTAATGAACTAGAGTTTCCAAGTTTATTGGGCTTGAAGAGTTCATAGTGAACTAGAGTTCTAAGGCTACTGGTCTTGAAGAAATCTTAGTGATTCGAAGTTGATCAAAACCTTAGTGGAATCCCTGCTTGTTGAAGTAGAAGAGTGGATTAGGAGTATTTAGTCTCTGAATCACTTAAAACCACTGGTGTCATTTACTTTATATTATTTATATTCTGTTCTATAACTGCTATATCTACTTACAACTAACTTAACATTAGAACTGTGTTTAATGTTATATCCTTGAAGGGGTTTGTAATCTATTCCACTGTGCATGAATTGATTCTACTATAAATTATCTTCTAATCACTTAGCAAGTAAAGAAAATGAAAAAGTTTTATAGGATCTATTCAACTCCCCTTCTAGATCTCTTGTGCCTCCGGGATCTAACAATTGGTATCAGAGCAGGTTCTCTCACTGTATCCAAAAGCTAACACTTTGAGTTTGATCCGTGGCACAAATAAGTTCTAAGCTTAGTATTAGTTGTAAGTCACTTCTAAGTGAAGATAAGCTCATAAGTTGAAAATTGTTTGTGCATGTATATATATATATATATATATATATATATATATATATATATATATATATATATATCCACCTGTTACAATTCAGATTGATCCATGGGCAAAAGAGAAATAACCGTCAGATCAATCTAAAGTTAAACCAAAGTCAATCAGTAGTCTGCATCTCCAATGAAAGAGTTAGAGAAACTCTTCAATTCAAATGCACAATCGATAAGATCCATGAATCCAAACCTTCAGGTTCTAGAGCTTCAAAGAATTTGAGATGCCAAGACTTTCCTCTGATCATAATTCAAAGACTCTGTTTAATTGATCTAAAGCCACATTGAGCAACAAATAATGTCAGTACTGACAATAAAATGTTATACACAATAATGCCTTATATCATTGTGTAAATAAATAGAACAACTAATTGTTAAGAGACTGACAGTAGCAAGGTATACATCCTCATCACTGTATACATTCATCATATTGAGGTTGGAAACCACTCGCTGAAAAACTTTCTCTCCACCCGTGTTTGAAGTTAAAAATTAATTTTTGAAAGATATTTGATGTATGCCTTGAGTAAATTAAAATCTAAGAACTTTAAGTTGATTCAACTTTTGCCAATAGGTGTCAAGAAATACATACAAATCAATGTTTTGTGTTTTTGATAAAGCACAGAGTGTGATCAACTCTACAGTTGTATCTTGGAAGTTCTTAGAGACTAATCAACTCTACAAACCAACTAGATGCAAACTATAGAGCTGATCTTCACTCTGTGAAAGTTCAAAATCTATGAACATAGTAAAAGAAAAAAGTGATTCAACCAAAGAAAAATCCTAATATATCAATTGCTTTAGTCATACACACTCACAATCATTTTTTATAACTGTCGTCATTTATATGTGTAAATGCTTCATGATCTTTAATACTTATCCCCATACATTTTAGGAACCCAAAAGTCTGAATGACTAGGGCTTTTGAGAAAACTAACCTAAAAGGACTCAAATAGCAATGGGTACCAAAATAGAAACCTGCAGGTATCTAGGTTATCTAACCTTGATAGAAATCTTTCCAAAAGAAAGGTTGGAGCCCTTCAAGCTTCTACCAGCTGCAAAGATTAAGATCCCTCAGCTATAATCTCTTTTAAGACCCTTAAAAGCCAAAACTCGCTCTAGAAGATATGTTGTTTCTCTAAGGATAAAGGAATCTCATTAGTATGTTATGGATCTTAAAACCCATGATATGATCATCATGATTCTTTGGTTATGGAAGTCTGCAATTTGTGTCAAGAAGTATGAGACTTTCCAAGCTCATTCATGAAAAACATCTCAGCTCAAGAAGACTAAGAATGAAGATCATATTCATGATCATGAATGATATTAATGAGCATTTAATTACAGATGACACAAAAAATCTAAATTTTGGATCCAGAACATATTATTACAATTAGAGACGTATCTTCTCTTTTTTCATGTTTACACCTTTTATGTCTTATGTATATTCTTTCTTTTGTTGATACTCATCTGCTTGTTCTTCTGGTTCCTGCCCCCCCCCCCTTAGATGATGACTTCAATGCTTCATCTTCTTTTGGCTCCCTTCAGATAATGAGTCCTCTTCTTTCTTAAAAGCTTTTCATAGGAACTATAAATTGCTTAATGTTAATACACGATTTAGATGAGTTATATGAACTATCCGATGTTATAAGGATGAATTATCAAACTTATAGCGTTAAAATATAAGAAAATGTAAAATCGTAATCATAATATCGATTAAAAATGAAGAATGAATGAAGAACGCGAAGAACGCACGAAGAACACGAAGAACGTTGTTTATGGACAAATTTAAAACTATTTAATTAGAACTTGTTATTGATGGACAAGTTTAAAATTATCATGTATACGTTAGAGATGCTTATTGCTTGGTTAGGAACGAGACAAATGTTTATGAAAAATGGATTGAAATTAGCTATAACAAGATTATGGTAAAATTTCGTAAAAGATAAGCAAAAAGTAGAAAGTATATAAATGAACCAGAATGTGTAGGATTTTATAAGAATTTAAGAAAAATTAGAAAACATGAGTCGTGGACTCAAGAACGAACGAATTTTGAGTTCGGATGACCAAATTATGGATGAACGAACGAAGAACGTTAATAACGTAAAATGAACGAATGATAAAATTTAGCCAATCGAATGGCATGTTAACGGATTCAGAATGAAATTTTGTCCAAGGGAAGTTGAATTCAGTAAGATAAGGAAGAAATTGGCTTTGGAACGATCTCGTTCTAAGTCATAACGAAGAAGTTATGAGATTACGAAGTAGGCGTCTCAAACATGTTCAACATATAGAAATTTTTTCTAAGTTTTAGTACTGGCGCCGCAACGCCAATTAGGCCTTGAGAGGCTGCACCACAGTGCCAGCCCGGGGAGTTAACTACTGCTAACCCGTGCCGCAGTGCCCTTAAGGGAATTTTTCCTGATTGGAGATTTTTATTGTCAACCTTTTTGGATGGTAATTAAGGGGCAAGCATGAATGTAATATTAATGAAGAAAAATATCTAGAATGATGATTAAAACCTTGAGTTTGACAATGAAACATCGAATAAAGGTTATAAAACAACGAGCGCACAATACGTAACCGATATCCGGGGACCGTAGTCGCGATAAAATGAACGTGTGGGATTACTATGATTGTGATTCCTTAAACGTTGTAGGAAGATGGTGACTTATAACATTTCAATGTTATAAGGCCATAATAAAATTTAGATGTAAAGCGTATAAATGCTGTAAATGCAACGTAGTTGCGATGAACGATAGGTCTTAGCATAAACTGAACCGTATGGCTTCGACATTAAGAAAGGATGATGAACGTAGTGTTCATTTAATGGATCACGAAAGAGAGTGATTAAAACCTTAAGTAAAAGTTTAATGAAGGTTTAACGACAAACAATGTGAACACATAATACGTAAACGATTCTCGTGAATCATATTTGCGTCGTGCGAACGTTCTAAGTATACATTGGTTATATGACTTAAACGTTGACGAAGGTAGTAAGAAAGATATGAATTATCAAGAAAGCCATAACGAACGGTAATAAGATTAATGAAAGTCCGAGTGTGAGTCGGATAGAGAATGTTAGAATGAAATGTAAGCATTAAACACTTTAGCCGACGTGAGGGTTGAGTGGCAAATATTAAACGGGCAGAATCTACACACCGTGTATGGTTTGACCGTAAGGTAATGAAGACTAATGATTAAACCTGTGAACGGTGAAGAAACTGAATTAATGACAATGACGTATAACGTTAAGAAGCCGAGTTAAGGATTATAACTTGGATAATGTGACGCCCCCAAAATTAGGTATACATCACCCATCTTGAGTCGTCAGATACATGGTACAGAATTCAAATACAACTTACTAATACCACTGTCGTGTATAATACGACAAAATACAACTGTGAGTTTGAATACAATAATTGTCTACTAGAGATCATACAAACTGATAAGGAGTCCTCATTACAATTATTAATACACTATTTCTCAGAATAGCGAGGACTACTAATGCTATCCTCTGGACCGTCACTCCATTCCCCGACTAGTCCCTGCTATGTTCTCATTTCCTGAAGAGAACAGTGAAAGAAAGGGTGAGCTCAACTAGCCCAGTAAGAAATATTATGACTAAGACAATGCAGAATAAATTATCATTAGTCTCCAACAATGTTAAACTGATAAAATATAATAGACATCAAGTTTAACTGCAGCGGAATAAGCAATCCATTAAAAGAGTCAAGTAGAGAGAATTGAATCTACTATCTTTTATGATTTAAAAAGTTTTTCATCACTTTTATCGCTGAGACTCAGCTCAATAAATAATCCACATTATTAAATCATCCCTGCACTACAGGCCAATGATATTCTTTAGTATCACGACCACGAATTATCCATGCACTACGGGCCAAAGATAATCGTGTTTTCATCAACGGTCCTGATCATGCCATAAAACAATTATCTTTGCATTACGGCCGAAGAGAATCCATAGCCATAATCATACCAAAAAACTGTCCATCAATGCACTACGGGCCAATGAGGACTTTTTTCCACATCATTTGTAATATTACGGTCATGATTACACCGCATAATCCCTGGTCATAATCATACCAAGTCCATCTATGCACTACAGGCCACAGATGACTTTCAACATAACATAAACATGAGGATGATGACAATGATATAAGAATTTAATAAAACAAGTTCAAGAATTAATTTGTCCATGAACCAATAACGTCCAAATTGTCCACACAATACTGTTTTGTGGTGTAAAATTCAAGAATGCTCAGAAGAATATTTTCCTGAAGAGATACTGGATGAAGCGCAAATATCAAGGATATTCTACTAATTTCATGGAGTATAGAAGTCAAAACTTTAACCAACTGAGTATAATAAAGAATGGAATAACAAAAGAAATCACCATGCATGCGGAACTTCGCATAGGCAGGTTATTCCAACAGAATACTAAATAACGGAACCAGGTCAGGTGAAATTCACACCGACAGGATGTTCCAACAGAATAATAAATGCGGAATAATAAATGATGGAACCAGGTCCGGCGTATAGCACAGACAGGATATTTCGACAGAATAATAAAGACGGAATAATAAAAATGGAACCAGGTCCAGCGTATAGCACAGACAGGATATTCCGACAGAATAATAAAGACAAAATAATAGAAGAATGTCACCAAGTATAGGGTAGACTGCGTATACAGGTTATTCCAACAGAATAATAAGAAATGGAATAACAATAGTTCTCTTCATGAATAAGAAAGAATAACACCCCTTACCGTAACAGAAACTGGATATAGAAGTAGTGAAGTAGCAGAATACTCTTCTCCTTTCTCTCTATAATTTTCTCTCTATAGCTTCTCTCTATAATTTCTCTCTCTAGAGTTTCAATGAATTCGTAAGAAAATAATGAAGGAATGAGCTTCTATTTAATGAAAATGGAATGCATAGTAACTAATCCATGAACGGTCCAGATTGATTTTACTTTAATCTGACGGTCCATATTTAAAGAAAAATCTTTTAAATAAAATATAATATATTCTATTTATATAAAAAGATTTTTACTATGAAAACACTATGCAAAACACTATGCGACACTATGCATAATAAAATATAATATATTCTATTTATAGAATAACTTTAATAAAGTATTCTGTTTTATATAAAAAGATGTTTCTGTTTTATTACGTTAATAATACGAATAAAACAAAACGACATCATCGCTATAATAATTCATATTATTAATCGACAATAATTGAATTAAACTGAGCGACTTCTCACATAAATATCAATAATCAATACCGTGTGCTACTATGCAACAACGCGTATTACTGTACTTTTACTACCCAGTAGTTCAACAGTATCAACGGTAAAACTTCCGCCGTTATTTTCAATAAAATATTTTTGTCATTTTCTCAATCCGACAATAATTCCGTTGTGGGGTCCACCAATAATTGTACCGTCGTACGAATATTTTCCGACACAAAGAATATTCCCTGACCAATCGAATATAATATAACAACTTGCATACTTTGCAAAATTTATAAATACTACCCACAACTATAATATTATCTCAAATTCACACCATAATATAAAAAATTATTTCGAGAAAATTAATTCTTTATTCATAAAATCTGGGATTTTTCAATCTCCCCTCCTTATGGAATTTCGCCCTCGAAATTTACGTACGTACCTGGTATGCCAAACAGGTGAGGATACCTTGACTTCACTTCAAATTCTAACTCTTGAGATATAACCTTTGAGTGTTGAATACGATTCTTCTTATCCAAGATTGTAACACGTATCTCTTCAAACGTTAAATCATCCGCTATCTCATCCGGTTCTAAATTAATAATGTGGTTCGGGTCGTCCACATATTTACGTAACATCGATACGAAAAAAAAAACGTTATGAACACGCAATATATTTGGCGGTAAAACGAGTCTATAAGTCACAGTTCTTACTCAATCAAGGATTTCAAATGGGCCAATAAAATCAAGCGTTTAGACTTCCTCTATTCGTCAATTCTTGCTTCTAAAATAACGCCCTCTTGAACCTTCTTAATTCTTCACATTCTTCAGCACCGATTGTGTAGCTTGAGCGGCTTTAACTTTGTCGATTAAAGTCGATTCTACTTGTATATTCGTTATCTTCACGTGAGTTCGTATATTCGAACTTGTAAACGCATACGATCTTCTACTCACACGTCAGCTACCATGTTCGCTTTCTCACGATAATATTGCATGGTACGATCGTAATCTTCAACAGCTCGAGCCAACATCTTTGGCACGTTATACGTTCGTTTTAGGTGAAGAAAATATTTGGGGGTTTAAGAAATGGGTTTTGTA
Organism: Panax japonicus; assembly: GCA_020205505.1. Lineage (NCBI taxonomy): Eukaryota > Viridiplantae > Streptophyta > Magnoliopsida > Apiales > Araliaceae > Panax > Panax japonicus. The sequence goes on along the minus strand of CM035096.1, from coordinate 78,244,046 downwards.
CTGGTGTCAATACCAAATTCAATTTCACGCTCTGGGGTAGGCTAAGAAGTCTTCAGGAATACGTCAAGAGATTTATTAATGATAAAAATATCATTCAAAATTGTTACTCACATCCAAGACTTGGATAGTACGTCACATTGATACCAACTGTGACTTCTATCCCTTAACCTAGATAGCACCTCACAATGATACCTATCAACTTATTATCGTCATTCACGACGTCGCCTACAGAAAGTCTGGCTTCGGTGCATTCCACACAAGGAAGTCATCAACAAAAGGATCGGGGCTCTTTACTTATGGCTTGATATGACAATGATTGAATTTAGTGGTTTGGTTGCTTAAATTCGCATAATAGATTGGTTAGGAATATGAAAGCTAACAACCTTACGAAAAACATGATGAGTAATTAACCAATCGTTTCCTAAAATAGCATCAAAGACAAGTATTTTCAAAGAGACAAGATCAACACGTAACGTGAAAGTATCGATTTGAATCAAATAAGATTTATAAACAGTGGAGGTAACGAAGGTTTCTCCCAATGGAGTTTCAATAGATAAATCAAAGTTTAACTTCTCCGGAGTTAAGTACAAATATTGAACACAACTAGGTGAAATAAAAGAGTGAGTAGAACCGGTATCTAACACGGTATAGACTTCGTAAGAGCTTATGATTAACTTACCCGTGATAATTTTATTCAGGTTCCTCGTCACGAGAAAAAAAAATGCTCTCTCTTAAACTACCGGCTTTTGCTTGTCTGGGACATCCTTTGGCATCATTATCCCAGCTAGAATTGACTTCATCATACGACAGAATCGAGCTAGGTGACCTTCTCTTCCGCAATTAAAGCATGCTTTGGACTGCTACGCACAGTTTGGACGGATGTGTCCCTCCTGTCCGCATTTGAAACATACGACCGGTGGTCGTTCTTCTTCCTTTAAAATAGGTGCTGGTACCGACGTCTTTACGTCATTGTTGAACCTTCTCTTCTTGAAATGTCTATTCTTATTATTTTGGCCATGATTACCACCGAAGTGGTTACCATTCTTGGTATGATAATTTCCCTCGCGATGGTTATCATTGTTCCGATGGCCGTTGCCACCGGTATGATTATTATCGTGTTGCTGGTCATTACCTTTTGGTGTGATAACTCATTATCGCGCTCCACTAACTAAGCCCTATTCACAATATCTGAATATAAACAAAGTTTGTGAGAAATGAGGTATTGACGTATATCGGGTTTCAAACCTCGCAGAAACATTCGCGCCATTCGCTCCTCATTATCGACCAAATGAGATGCAAACCGGGACAACTCCGCAAACTTAGCCTCGTACTGCAACACGGTCATATTATTTTGCTCCAGCTTGATAAACTCTACCTCCTTCATGTGACGAATACTTTCGGGAAAGTACTTGTCGTTGAACAGCTCTTGGAACTTCTCCCAAGACATCTTGAGTGCGTCAGTCTGGGTACATTTTACAGATTCCCACCAATGATCTCCTTCTTCACGCAACATAAAGGTGGCGAATGGAACCTTTTGCTCCTCTGAGCATCCCAAGACATCAAATATCTTGGTGATCTGCTTTAACCACGTCTCCGCCTTAAGTAGTTCTGGCTTTCCCAAAAACTCTGGTGGTCCCAGCTCCTTGAATTGCTTAGCGGTGACCAATCATGGGTTGCCATTGTCTTTACCTGCATTCGCCTTCTCCCGTTGTTGCATGAATTGCTCCTTAAACTGCTTAGCGGTGACCGTCCGAGAGTTATCAGTATTTCTACCTGCATTTTGGACAGGAGCTGCCTTAGCCTGTTGTTGCATGAATTGCATAAAGTCTCTGACCATCCCATCATTCACCATTTCATCGGTGTTATTATTTTCATGAGGAGTATTGTCCTCTAGTTGCACATTATCCTGATTATTGATCTGTGGAGACTCAACGGTCTCCTGTGCTCCATTGATAATCTCAACATTCTCGGATGCCATTTTCAAACACTGCCACAAAACAAAGATTAATTGACATGTAACATAATATCTCTAAACTTTGACCAACTAATTTAAATATAAAATAAATTTAAGTAGGTCATACTAGCGAAGGAATTCCCTGTCTCTCCCCTCCTAGTTCTAGTCTCACATCTTAGCCAGGGATCATATCCCTAAGCTCTGATACCAACTGTGACGCCCCCAAAATTAGGTATACATCACCCATCTTGAGTCGTCAGATACATGGTACAGAATTCAAATACAACTTACTAATACCACTGTCGTGTATAATACGACAAAATACAACTGTGAGTTTGAATACAATAATTGTCTACTAGAGATCATACAAACTCAAAAGGAGTCCTCATTACAATTATTAATACACTATTTCTCAGAATAGCGAGGACTACTAATGCTATCCTCTGGACCGTCACTCCATTCCCCGACTAGTCCCTGCTATGTTCTCATTTCCTGAAGAGAACAGTGAAAGAAAGGGTGAGCTCAACTAGCCCAGTAAGAAATATTATGACTAAGATAATGCAGAATAAATTATCATTAGTCTCCAACAATGTTAAACTGATAAAATATAATAGACATCAAGTTTAACTGCAGTGGAATAAGCAATCCATTAAAAGAGTCAAGTAGAGAGAATTGAATCTACTATCTTTTATGATTTAAAAAGTTTTTCATCACTTTTATCGCTGAGACTCAGCTCAATAAATAATCCACATCATTAAATCATCCCTGCACTACAGGCCAAGGATATTCTTTAGTATCACGACCACGAATTATCCATGCACTACGGGCCAAAGATAATCGTGTTTTCATCAAAGGTCCTGATCATGCCATAAAACAATTATTTTTGCACTACGGCCGAAGAGAATCCATAGCCATAATCATACCAAAAACTGTCCATCAATGCACTACGGGCCAATGAGGACTTTTTCCACATCATTTGTAATATTACAGTCATGATTACACCGCATAATCCCTAGTCATAATCATACCAAGTCCATCTATGCACTACAGGCTACAGATGACTTTCAACATAACATAAACATGAGGATGATGACAATGATATAAGAATTTAATAAAACAAGTTCAAGAATTAATTTGTCCATGAACCAATAACGTCCAAATTGTCCACACAATACTGTTTTGTGGTGTAAAATTCAAGAATGCTCAGAAGAATATTTTCCTGAAGAGATACTGGATGAAGCGCAAATATCAAGGATATTCTACTAATTTCATGGAGTATAGAAGTCAAAACTTTAACCAACTGAGTATAATAAAGAATGGAATAACAAAAGAAATCACCATGCATGCGGAACTTCGCATAGGCAGGTTATTCCAACAGAATACTAAATAACGGAACCAGGTCAAGTAAAATTCACACCGACAGGATGTTCCAACAGAATAATAAATGCGAAATAATAAATGATGGAACCAGGTCCGGCGTATAGCACAGACAGGATATTCCGACAGAATAATAAAGACGGAATAATAAAAATAGAACCAGGTCTGGCGTATAGCACAGACAGGATATTCCGACAGAATAATAAAGACAAAATAATAGAAGAATGTCACCAAGTATAGGGTAGACCGCGTATACAGGTTATTCCAACAGAATAATAAGAAATGGAATAACAATAGTTCTCTTCATGAATAAGAAAGAATAACACCCCTTACCGTAACAGAAACTGGATATAGAAGTAGTGAAGTAGCAGAATACTCTTCTCCTTTCTCTCTATAATTTTCTCTCTATAGCTTGTCTCTATAATTTCTCTCTCTAGAGTTTCAATGAATTCGTAAGAAAATAATGAAGGAATGAGCTTCTATTTATAGGAAAATGGAATGCATAGTAACTAATCCATGAACGGTCCAGATTGATTTACTTTAATCTGACGGTCCATATTTAAAAAAAATCTTTTAAATAAAATATAATATATTCTATTTATATAAAAAGATTTTTACTATGCAAACACTATGCAACACTATGCAAAACACTATGCGACACTATGCATAATAAAATATAATATATTCTATTTATAGAATAACTTTAATAAAGTATTCTGTTTTATATAAAAAGATGTTTCTGTTTTATTACGTTAATAATACGAATAAAACAAAACGTCATCATCGCTATAATAATTCATATTATTAATCGACAATAATTGAATTAAACTGAGCGACTTCTCACATAAATATCAATAATCAATACCGTGTGCTACTATGCAACAACGCGTATTACTGTACTTTTACTACCCAGTAGTTCAACAGTATCAACGGTAAAACTTCCGCCGTTATTTTCAATAAAATATTTTTGTCATTTTTTCAATCCGACAATAATTCCGTTGTGGGATCCACCAATAATTGTACCGTCGTACGAATATTTTCCGACACAAAGAATATTCCCTGACCAATCGAATATAATATAACAACTTGCATACTTTGAAAAATTTATAAATACTATCCACAACTATAATATTATCTCAAATTCACACCATAATATAAAAAATTATTTCGAGAAAATTAATTCTTTATTCATAAAATCTGGGATTTTACAGATAATGTTCCGAGTCGAATGAACCAGACGTTATAAGGTATGAATAAGGTAATGTAAAATGCTTAACGTTATGAACACATAGTTTTTACATTGAATGATCATTCTAGGTATATAAAAGACTGTATGACTTAGACGAAAAGGAATAAATCTTGAGGTATGTCATTTAGTTGCCAGAAAGCCATAAGGAATGGGAAATCAACTAACGAACATTATAGTTTTAATTGTTTGGATAAGTTAAGTTTAAGTTTTGGTACAATCGTAATCTTTAATGGTTGACATATGGGAGCTAGGCTAAACAATTCCTTTAGAGAGCAAATGTTAGTACGAACTAGAAACCGATCTAACTAATTGTGAAAGATAGTGTAGATGAGACGGGAAACTAGACTATTGGTTGTTTGTGGGAAACCACTTAGGGTACCATATGGAATACTAGTAGAGACTCGATGTGTGCTAAGTCCTAGAAACGTTATAAGTAGAAGATAAGGATGTAAATTATAAAAGATGATGATCATATAAGTTAAAGACATATCCGTATGTCATAACGCTGTAAAACGGTAAACAAGGATGGTTACGCGAACTAAGGTTATAAACACGAACTATAAGGAGTAAATTTAAGCTTAAAGTAATGTGTAAGTCAAGTATGCGACTAATTGGTACACGCTATTCCTTATGTGATATATAGGGATTGCGATGAGCTGTTCAGGGTAAACTGTAAGTTGTAGCTGTGTATAAGGATAGTTTCCTTTCTTCATTCATGTTTAATATGAATGCTAGTTTCTTAAACTTTCTCAAATGTTGAACATGAGAAGTTTTATCTATACGCAAATGTGTAATATTTCTACAAGGTGGTAGAATGTATGAGGCCTTGTGCCACAATTTTAAGACTTTGGTGTTCCTATAAGATGAACTGTTCAATATGAAAATGTTATGTTTATACATGAATCGTTATTGTTAAGTTTGTGCTAATGATTCTAGCTGAACAAAATGTGTATGAAAAAGGTAGAAGAATGAAAGTATTTCAAAGTGTATGTGACTAATGTTTTAAAATGATAGGAATTTGAATTATTCCTATTATTCAAGCTGCTTCATAACCTTTGTTCGGTTATTAATGTTTTAAAGGAATGTTTAAAATTTTAATGTTATTTATTCAACTGCTATGACTTGCTGAGCAATTGAATGCTCACACTTGCTTTAAATGAAAAACATTTTTAGCGTACGAGTAGAAGAATTAAAGGATCCTGTAGAGATAGGTTCAAACGATATCTAATAAACATAATGACCAAGCGAAGACTTGTAAAATTGTTATGAATCCTTTGTGACAGATGAAAGTCATTATTGTAAGATATAAAGAATATTGTAATTATCAATATTTATAATGAACGAGGTTATAAGGTATTAGAACCCGAGATTTTAGAATGTATGTTATTATATTTAGTTATATAACGATGTATGTTTGGAATGAGTTGTACTCGTGATGTACGAAATTCGGGTGTGAAGATAGACCGAATTTTGGGACGTTACAAATCTTGTCCCAAACATATCCTTTTGAAACTATTTCATATTGTAGTAGCCCCGAATCCGGGCCCCGAATCGCCGCGGACTCGGTACACTAATTCTTTCACTATTTGCGGAAGATATAAACATAAATTGTTTATACAATACATTACACACTATTCCCCAAGGTCGAGTAACCTTAACTTAGACACAATTCATAAATTATCTAACTCATAACATTATTTTCAAACTATTCTATTACAAGATAGCCGCATATATTGCCCCAAGCTGAACTTGGTATTATCTTTTCTATTTATGATTCATTTGTTTAAGAATCATATCTATTCTCATTTAAAAATAAACCTTCTTTGTCTATTCAACATTTCAAACTGTACATAGCTGACAATTACATTTGAAAAATTATCAATCATAGATCTATATCATTTCTAAATCAAGAAAATGTATTCAATTTGTGCATCGCACAATCTTCATCATCCGTATAGCAAGTAATATTGCCTAACATCATTAACCTGCAAAAAGTTTGTGTTTGCAAGATTGAGCTCGACAGCCCAGCAAATTTAACAATCTATCATGTTTCACATAACACACAATTCTATATGCACTACAATTCCTTTAACGTGCATATCTACATGCATCTTATATTCTTTACTAAACATTAATTCATGCATTATACATTCTAATTTATCAAGTTACATCATACAACATGTAATCACATATTGATTGAGTTCCACAACCCAATTAACTTAGTCATATTTTAACTTTTAACAATTCATAGAGCATAATATGTAATTTAACACATAACATATTCCATCCACAAACATAATAGAACTGAAAAACTTGTCTGAACCGTTGATTACCGCAACGCAATTTAATTTAATCTCTCACGAAAGACCTATCAGTTATAAGATTGATCTTTTAATCAGTATAACATGCTTTATTCCATAATACTATCTAATACTTAATCAAATATTAGATAACAGCTTAACACATCAATATTATTATCATCCTTTGAGAATTATTCAATCACGATATCCTATCCCTTATGATTTATCACTTGCTCTTTATTTCATAAGTTATTCATTAATATGTAATAAGGCAAACACTAATCCAGCACCCTGGATTCTACATCTAATAACCAACAAACTGCAATCCAACAAACTGGATTCAACATATATTCAATTCAGTAAGCTGTGTTCTATATCTGTGTCACAAAAATACCAAATCAATGAATTATTCTCCTATCCTTTGGTCAAACATATATACATGTATTTCATGCATAAAAATTATTTTATCATAATTTTCCAACATTCTTTGATATTTTTCAAAAATTAACTTCTAGTGCGTAGCTTAAGAAATTAGCTACCTCGTGTTTAACTCCAGTAATGCCCATCTTTTGGCATAACCTTATATATTTTAACGTGATGCTCCATTTTAAATTTCGTGGCAATCGGAGTTGTAGAACTCCGTTTATAGCGATTTCCGTCGGAAAATCACAAAAATTGTAATGGTCATAACTTGGTTGTTTTAACTCGGAATCAGCTCATTTTTGGACACGAGCTACATATTACCATAAATTTTCATTTCCCAAAAGCCTGGAATTTTTCTCATTAACTAAATGTCCGAAACAGCCCTCGGAAAAATTTGGCCAGAAACTTTCTGACGTTTGGCAGTTTTGGAGTCCTTTGCTAAAACTTATATAAAACGAGTTCTGTAACTCCGATTAATGATCCGTCAATTTTGTTGGGTTTTTATCTTTCCGAACTACAGTTTTCATATATCACAATCAATATTTGGACATGTTTAGCTCCCAGAATTTAGCCCGGAAGTGACTGTTCCAAAACTGTCCTTTTCACAGTTTTCTTAACTTTGTGTAGTTTGGAAGAAATCCCATAACTTGTTCATTTTTCAACCTATTTGCATGATTCCAAAGGGATTTTACCCTTAACACATATATCTAACATCTCAAGAGCATAGATCATAAATATCCATCATAAATTTCAAGAAAAATCAAAAACCTAGCTCATACTATAAAAGTTTAACTTTCCCGGAAATTTCCATTCTTCTATTCCTTTGATTTCAACCAATACCAACATCCAATATGTTTAGATCTAAACATGATACACTCATCAACATATATATACATGGCTTTTGAGTTTATAAACAAAGTTTCTTAGCTCCTCAAACAAGCATCCAACACAATCAAATCTAAAAAAAAATATTAGGTTTTCTATCTTTTGAAAACCTATCCTCCAATTCAAGCTATAGATCTAACTTTTGAAACTTAAAAGGGATAGATCCATACATAAAACACTCTAAATCATGTAGATCTAGAGTTTTGAAGATCAAGAACTCCAAGTTTTGATTTACAACTATCAAAAAAAAAATAAACTAAACAAAAAGGATTTATACCTTAGCTTTATCTTCTTCTCCTTCTACCATATGAAATGGATCTTGATTGAATGAAGATCAAAATCTCCTCTCTCTCTTTCTCTCTTTGGAGCAGCCGAACCTCTCTCTCTCTCTCTCTCTCTCCCTCTCTCTCTTTTTCCTTAGCAACTTGGAAGATAAAGAGATGAATGAAAGAAAAATATAGGATAGACTTTTTAGGTGTAGCTTTAATCAATTGAACACACCCACTCTCCTCCTCTCATGTAATAACCGGCCATGTGCCTTGTATTATTGATCCCACTCACTTTTTCTTTTTCCCTTTTAGCAATATCCAAGTGGTTACTTGCAAGATAAATGAACAAAATGTTGGACAAAATAAAAATTGACACATGTGAAGGGTTGTTGAGAGTTGGTGACCAACTAAAGTGATCCATTAATGCAACATTCATCTCCCCTTTTCCTAGCCCCTCATGGCCGGCCATGTTGCCTTTTAATCCATAAAAATTGATCTCTTATCTAGCATACTTAAAGTCCAATAATTCCCTCTCTCAATTGGCTAAAAGTTGAGTCATTCCTTTAATGTCTTGCTGGGTCCTCTAACCAATTTCATTCACCAATACTTGAGCTATAAAATATACATAGTCCAATTCCTTAAATTCTTATCCAACCCAAATCATTTACTTAGGATTTTTACTTCTCCATTAAAACACAAATTCTCGCTCACATTCCCATTTATTTCCTTAACCCAATTAGACTTGCTATAATTAGGTTATAAAATTAATCAATTGAGATATATATAATAAATCTCCTAGAATTAGTAAGTATTCTAAATACTACAAATTCTCTTTTTCCATAACCCTTAAGTTATTAAATCATTCATTCCTAATATATAATTAGGGTTTTCACTAGTTTCTTTTGTTTGTTTATATAATAAACAAACATACACCATCACAGAATGTTCATATTCCTTGCACACAACTTTTTAACCCTTAGGGTTTAATACTTTGCATTTAGGATTCCCAAATTAGGGTTTCAAATTCTCGAAACTGAAACTAGGGTTTCCAGAACCGATTTCTAGGGTTTCTCATCAGACGTTAGGGTTTTCTAACTTAATCACCATATTCATATCATGAATTTAGGGTTTCGGATTTCCGAAACTAAAATTAAAGTTTCTGAGCGTACCGCTAAGGTTTCTAACAATTTGTTAGATTTTTCTAACTTAATAACATATGATTAACATAACTTTAGGGTTTGCTAAAGTTATGACTTATCTGATCAATCCTTGATCTCAAATCATTACGGTTCACATATATAATCAAATATACCAACTAGTATTCACTTCGATACTTATCCCTGATAATTCTTCAAAAGAATTTTAAATCTATCGTAATCTTATACCTCATTACTAGACTATCACTTACAGTCTATCACATACTTCAAGTCTTGTCCAAAACTTTTGAAATTCTTGGAATTTCATTACATAACTGCCAATTCCATACACTTATTTCCTGTCTAGGTCTATTATTTGACCTTAAATCAATCATTTAAGATTTTCATAAATTGTCCAAATTCTTGGGTTGTCACACATATAAGCTGGACAACCCCTTATGTTAACATACTTTAGATTAGGAATCCTTCCTGTCCATAACTCTTATTGAGTCTTGGGGCCGGATTTTGAGGTTACCTTTTCGTAGATATGTAGCCATTTCTAAGGCATTACCCCATAAGGATATTGGAATGTTAGTAAAATCATTATGGACCGCACCATGTCCAATAAAGTACAATTTTTTATTTCAGATACGCCAATCAATTATTGCATATCAGGAGGTGTCCATTGTAGACACTCAAAATTTTCTTTTCCTGTTACTAACTATGCAGGAGGGCAAAAACATCCTTTTCACACTTCAGTGATAAACTTGGAGGATCACAACATCAATTTTAATCCCAGAGATAGCCACAAGAGATCCAGTTTCAAACCCCGGAGATAACCCTGGGAAAATAGTTTCCAACCCCGGAGATAACCCCGGGAAAGTCAGTTTCAACCCTAAAGATGACCCCGAGGGATCAAGTTCAAAGCTTGGAGATAACCCCAAGAGGTCAAACCAACCTCAGAGATAACCCTGAGGACATTCAGAGTCAATAGCAGGCCAACCTCAGAGATAACCCTGAGAAAAGACTGCTATAACTGTGCGAAAATAGGTGATAACCCCGGGAGGGGCAAAATGGTCATTTTGCCAACTCAACTTCAACTCATATTAAATAAAATCATTTCAACTCAAATTAATTTAATAGAAGTCCCACAAGAACCATATCTTAACTTTCGAGTACAAACTACATAAAACGGCTCAACGGACTACCTGACGAAAACCCGGGAATGCCATTTCGGTCATGAACCCATTTTCCCGAAATCCAAAAAGTGAAAATCTTATTTGATCACTTATCTCTCGGAAAGAGCTTTCTGGAAGGGTATGGCACGCTTCCATCGGACTCCCGGATTGAAAGTTTTGAAGGTTCGAGCGAACAACGCGTTGCCCGAGTGCACGAATGTCGAGACAACGGGACCCACATTGCCTGGGGCACCCTGGGCAGCTGTAGGTACACCTACTGCTAGCTGCAGGTATACTTACGGCTCCCACCTCTATATATAGAGGGCTTGGGGTGGCCATATTTGCAAGAGAAACGGCAGGGAAGCCCTATCCAATTTGTTTTGTACACGCTATAAACCGAGTGTTTTCTCACTTTAAACACTTGTGAGCTTATATTCTGTCATATTTGTACCGGCGGGAGCCGAGTTTTCATCCACTTAGAGTTATAGATGTCTTCTTTGGTAGCCCACTGTAAGACTTCTTACACACTTTAAAGCCTTTCTCTTAATCTTTGCACACACCATTCTTCACGTTGAGAGTCGTGTTGCGTGTGTATGCCTGAACTTCGGTCCGTGATTTCATTTCAGTTTATATATATATATATATATATATATATCTATATATAGACTAACATTATCGAGTTATGTCTCGATTGAGCCTAGACTTCGGTCTTGAGCGTTTACTTGCTTTCGTATGCATATATACTTATATATATGAAATGTGTGTCGAACTTTGTTCGATGAGCCTGAATTTTACATCCGGAGCATTTACTACTTTAATATATATATATATATATATATATATATATATATATTTACATTTAGTCCCACCTGGAGTTTACTTCATTGCGGTTGACCGTCTTTACAGCTTTCTTTACTTTTCGTCCCGCCTGGAGTTCACTTCGTGGTGGTTGATTGCTTTTACAGCTTTATTTATATGTTTGATCCCCCATGGAGGTGCTTCGTGGTGGCTGATCATGTATGTGTGTATATATATATATATATATATATATATATATATATATATTTACAGCTTTTATATATATACCTGCTTACTGCTTTATTATCAATTGTGGCATCATGTGAGCCTAGGAATCATGTGATCACAGATTCAGTCTACTGGATCTAGATTCGGTTCCCGTGATTGACATTTTCAGTTGTAAGCAGCTTGTAAATTTATTCATGGTGTTCGGATTTCCTCAGATGGTTTTCATACCCACGAGGAGTTCATCACTATTTTGTACATTATTTTATCGAAGATGCATTGCATCTCAAAAAATTAAAAACAATCAAGCCGAACACTTAATAAAATGGGAGTGTAAAAGGTCTCAATTACTATTAAGCACAAGGGTTTGAAAAAATCTATTTTCTAAAACATCACTGCCATATCTTGTTTAAAACTGAATTTTTAAATAAATTCAAACCCTGTGTATATAGGTGCGAATGAGGCCTTGCACTACTTCTAAATAATTGCACATTGATCCACAAACACACACATTAATATAACAGTTTCTTGAAAAGTGGCGGTCAACGTGGTAACACGGATGTCAGGGGGTGCCTAACACATTCCCTCCGCATAATCAAGTTTTCGGACCCTAATGAATCTCAGTTTCACCGACCTATTTAGCAGTGTCATATCACTGGGTTAATGTGCAAACCTTTTCTCAGTTGTGTTGGTACAACCATATAAAAAACCAACTAGCGACTCTTAACAGTCCATCGTCGACATAATACATGTCAGACCCTTTTCACTTGTTTTTTTCAAACAAATCTCACCTAACATGAGAACACCAAAGAACAAGTAACAAAAAGGGACAAATAAAAATCCCGACGTCGACAGGTGGCGACTCTGCTGGGGACTTTCCAGTAAGAGGACTTAAGCCGCTATTACAAACTTTTCAAAACTGTTATCTGCTTGTGTGTGGATGTTGCATTTACATTTGAATGAATATGTACGAATGTATTTACTTATTGCACTTAGTGCTTCGCACTATATGTGTGTGTGATATTAGTGCTTCGCACATGTCATCATTTTCATAAACGGTGAGACATATTGTTTGTGAATGTATGTTGTGTGGTTCCTCCACCAGGAGGCTATCCTGTCGGTGTTTGATTATTAGACTCGTAGGAAGACTAATTCCAACGAGGCTCAGGAAAGGCACCACCCAGATTCGCTCTAGTTGAAAGACTGGATTAACTTCCCGTCAAGTAAATTGCGATGATTTGGGAACCTTCATGCCGAAAAACTGCGAGAGTAACCTAAGATAGGTCAGCCTCTGATAAACCAAACGCGGAGGAAAGTCTCTTCATACTTTCACATTTTAATTCAATTACTTGTAATTTCATTTCCATGTAAATCTCAATGTAATGGAAAATATGAAAGAATATGTGTACATGCCTTCCCTTTATGTCAAAACCTGACATGCTATCTTGTCAACTGACATTCGTTTCACAGGAATATTGCTACATTCACTAAGACTAAACTACATAAGTCTTTTTAAAGGGATATAATTGGTCCTATTACCTGATAAAAATCCAAAAAGGCCACGAGCCTATAGTCAATTATGTCGTCATCAGACTAGACTTACCTTAATCCAGTTTCTTGCAAAGAATTTGACGAATTATGTAAACTAATCACAGATTTAGTTGTTCTGCTTAAAGAACTACACCAGTCTACTCAGGGTACGAGGATACCCGTACATGCTGAATCCTCTGCACAAGGAGGAACCCAAGGTCTGGATAGTGCTAGTTCCAGTCAGAGGAATCCTCATAAGAATAGACAAATTCCTTCAGCTTCAGCCACATGTCGATTATCTCCACCTACAATTCCTGAGCCTGTACGGTCTTAGGTAAAGGTGCCTGCCCATGTAATGACTGTGTTATTTCCTAAACTGATATCGGTGACAGAGAAAGAAATCCTAGTTCCAGATCCTGCAATGGAAGAAGAGGAACGAAGAATTAAACAAGACATCGTTAGAATGATGTCCAACGTACGCATCATTGTCCATGATGAACACACAAATAGATATACCCCAGACGATGATTGCTCAGACATAATGGTCATCATTCGGGAAAAGGAGGATGATGACAGCCCCTCAATTACTGCAGTCCACCAGGACTTTGCCCTCGACAATTGGAGCATCACTCCTTGCATTAGTCAACAAGGGTAAAATGGGCAGAAACTCATTTTGCCCTGTAAATAGCAATAACTGCTTACTTTTTCTATACAATATTAGCAGCTACTTTTGTCATTACATGCTAACACTTTGTGTGATTGAACATTTGTGTATATTAAGTGAAAGCATTTTGTTTCAGGACTCTAAAATTAGATGTGCCTAAACTTGCTGATAAGGTGCCTATTCTCCACAAGGACTGTAACTTTGATGTAAAGTTGGACTCAGACTTAATGGAAATACAAGAAGACTATGAGATACCTCAAGAGATCAAAGAATGGGTCTAAGACAAACCCAAGCCAAATCTTGATCAAACCACCTATTTTAAACCTCAGAACCTTAGAAAACCCCAAACGAATCCAGATTGGTACGGACGGTACTCCAAACCAAAGGAATGACATGGTTACTCTATTGACCCTATTCTAGGATGTGTTTGAATGGTCTCACAAAGATGGGAGTTGTCGTTTACACTCCTAAATTAACCTCATTTTTACTTTACAAATTTAAACAATTAGCACAGTATCAGTGATTTGTTTTATATTTATCTCATGATTTCTAATGAAAAGGGAATTTTGAATTAATTAATTAAATTAACAAGAATAAACTAATAAGAATAAACAATGAATAAAAAGCTTCAGTTCTTCAGTTCAGTATCACCTTTTTACAATAATAGATTAATCAAGTGTAACATTATTTACCCTTCAATGAAACTAATAGCCCTAGGTAGCAACAAGCTCTGCTACCTGAAACTCTCCTTAGATTGTCACTCAATGAAACAAGCTCTTCACAAGATTCTAACAATTATATAACCTAGAATAAGCTCTCTAGATTTAATATAATAGCAGCATTAAAAACTAGGAAATTAGACTACTCCAAGCAGCAAACACATAAGCTCGGATTGTTTAACTTGTCTTCTGATAATCATAGCAATACTCAAAAGCTTGTCTACAATTAGATATTACTAATTACTACTTGTGATTAGAAACAATATCAATTACACGTAATATTATTCATTGATCTAGCATATGATATTTGTTAACCAACTCAATCCTGCAGAAATCAAAAACAGTTAAACCAAATAACATTTATAAATTAAATCAGATTATCAAGAATGAATTTCATGTGAGAAGGAATAAATAATGAATTCTCAATTAATCATTAATTATAAATAAGGTTCAACATCCCTTAGAACTGAATAAAAAGAACTTAGCTCATATCTTCAATCCTCCAATGTTGTAGATGAGAGAATGTAGTAGATGATTGAATGAATAAAACCATGACTATCATCCTCTATTTATAGTTCTAGACAAAGTCCTAACTCATATTGGAAGTAGAAATCCAAATCCTAAGAGGAATTACAAATCATAACTAGTTTCCATAAAGAAATAGAATCTAATTTAGAAATAAATCTTAGTATAAAGTAAATCTTAAAGCTAATAGAAATATCAATTCAATTTCATGTAGAAATATGCCAAAATCTGCATTTAGAAACTTTCCAAATATCCAAGATTTTCCAATTTTCCCGCTCAAATTCGCTGGGGCAAATTTCCATTTTCTGCTACGACGTCCTTTGGTAAAACAAACATAACATTTGATCTGGGAGGAGTTAGGAGGCCTGCTACCTATAAAAACGAAAATATCGACGAGATCTACAACTTTCATTCTTTGAGAATCGACAGAATCTTTCAGCATCAAGGACGAAATCTGGCTCCAAGTGACTGCAGTGTAAATTGCAATTTCCAAACTTTGAGGTTCAACGTCCGTTTAGTAAAAATATCATAACTTTTTCATATGAACTCCGATTGGGACAATTCAAGATGCTCCAAAAAACTAAAAAAGAGCTCTACAATAAAATTCAAGTCCCAAGCCAAGAACATGCATCCAACTTAATGCTAAAAATCTTGCAATTTTCTCTTTTTCTCATTTCAGCTCCAAATCTTCCTGAAATCATTAAACACATTAATAAGCTCATATACACATGAAACATGGAATAAAACTAAACATAAAGGAATCAAAATATGTGAATAATATGCACTCATCAAATTCCCCCACACTTAGCCTTTACACGTCCTCATGTAAACCAAAAGTTTGATTTCCAGAAAAATTATATTCAACCATTATGTCAAAAGATTTCAAGGTACAAATAATGATTATCAACACTAAATTTGCAAAAATATTAATCAATGCCTTATCAGTTAACTCACAATAAACAACCTTACTAGTTCGTTCACCAATGAATTTCATTAAACCAAATTATAGCCACACAAGTAACTTTCCCAAAATCTACATACTTACTCAACTTAGTTACCATGGAGCAAAAACCATGCACACTGACTCATAACCAAGAACAAATTTTTCTTGCTTTTTAATTTTTTTCATAGAACCTTCTTTTTAGCACAGATGAATGTATTTTCATGCTTCTTCTTTTTTTTCGTATTTTCTTTCTTGACATTTTCTTAGGCTTTTTAGAGTTACCCATTAGCGAACTTTCCACCAACGACTCCCAAATCAGATGATCTTAGGGCACTAGGTGTAAAGACACCCCTAAAGGCTTACTTATTCAAGTAACAAAGGCCACAAAAGTCGACTAGTCAAGCTGCTTTTATCCATCGCACTTTTCAGCGTGAATATCGATGCTTCCCGAGGCTTAGATACCCAGTTATTTCGCACAATGGACATTAAAGCAGATTTTTAATTTTCATTTTTTTCTTTTTTTTCATTCATCATTATTTCACATGGTTCTGGAACAACATAAGCAAGTTAAACAGTTCTAAGTCATGAAATCAGTGCACATAGACAACTCCTCAAATAACTTAGCCAAATAAACATGTTTCTCATATTCAAGTACTCATGTATCACAAATTCAATTTAAATCAATTACTATGGATCGTGGCTTAGTTTTCATCATTCATTAACCAACTAAGCATTAAATAGATTTTGAAATGTAGCATTAATTTTCAATCTTTAACTTTAATCTTTTTAACACATAGCCAGATAGAATCATGAAATCAAAATTTTCAAAAGCATTACTTTTTTTAAATTCCCCATCAAAATCAGATCAATATTCCTAAATAAAATAAAAACCTAAATCTTCCCCCCACACTCAAAACTTACATTGTATCCAATGTAAGAAAATCATGTAAAGAAGAAAATACTACTAGCTAACATGCAATAAAAAAACTAAAAAGTAAAGGGATAGAAAAATCAAATCTGAGATCTTGGGTTGCCTCCCAAGCAGCTACCCTTGTTTATTGTCATTGGCTTGACATCATCCTTCTCATTCTATGTAATTGGACTTGTGAACTTCAAGTGGACTGGTAACATCTTCAATTCTTCATTAGGAGCATCCTTTAGATCCTGATTTTGCTCCATTCCAGCCCTCAAATCCTTCTCGTATATTTGCTCAAGAGATTCCTGCACTATAGACTCAACAACATCAATAGCAAAAATAGAATTAACATTACCAAGATACCTCTTAACTTCATATATACCGAACTGGACATGTGCGTCGTCCAATTCCATATGTAAGGACCCATGGTGTTTATCATTTTGTGTTGTTGCTGGTACAAGGAAAGTATAATCATCTATGTCATCCTTATAGAAATCTGCAGGAATTATTAATTCTTCCATCTCTACCTCTTTTTCATCCTTTTCAGACTTTGAATACCTGATTTTTTTCTTCAAATTTAGCAGTAGTCTCGAGCACTTCCAAATGGTTTCCACTAGTGAATACCTCATCATCTTTAAGTTCTTGTTCCCTATTCTCTATTTCTTCTAGGAATTTTTCATTAGACTCTCTATACCACGTTGAATTCTTTCCAACTTTCCAATTCCTTGTTACAACTTGGGGAAAAGGTAGTTTCGGTTCATAAGCAGAAAGAGGTGGAAATTTATGCCTGAGTACATCACTGCTGCCTATTTCACTATTGTCGGACTTGCTTTGTATTAACTTTTCTTGTTGCTGATCCTCTACACCACATCTCAATGTTATGGTACTTACATTTTCAACAGTTTGAGAAAGTGACCTTCCTACTGTGGTTGCAAGTTGACCAACTTGGTCCCTCAGATCTTGAACAGAAGTTCTTGTCTCTTGCTGGAATTATTGTGTCTGACACATGAACTGTTGTGTTTGGTTCATGAATGCCTTGAACATATCCTCCATAGACATCCCAGAATTGACAGGTACTTCTTGGTTTTCTGTGTGGTACTGAGGTTGAGCTTGCTGAATAACTTGTGTATTCCTTGCAGCCATTTGTCGAACCAAAGTAGTTAAATCAGAAATATGTTGCTCCAAGTCTCTCGTGCTTACCCCATTTACCCTTTGTAGTGTGTGATCCATCTTAGTTCCATACTGCTGTGAGTTAGCTGCCATGTTTGTAATTAAGTTCCTTGACGCTTCTAGAGTCTTGTCTACCAGTGCTCCTCCACTTGCTGCATCAATCATGTTTCTTTCCATTGGTAGCAACCCCTCATAGAAGTACTGGATCAAGTAATGTTCATCAATTCCATGAGGTGGACAGCTGGAACACAACTTCTTGAACCTTTCCCAATACTCATAGAGATTCTCTCCATTGAACTGCCTGATTCCACATATCTCCTTTCTTATATCGGTAACTCTTGATGCAGGAAAATACCTCTCCAAGAATAACCTTTGCATATCAGTCCATGATCGTATTGATCCAGAAGGTAGAAAGTATAACCAGTCTTTAGCCAAATCTGCTAATGAGAATGGAAAAAGTCTAAGCTTGATCTGCTCCTCTGCCACTCCTTGTGCTTTCATCATGGAACACACCACATGGAACTCCTTTAGATGCTTATATGGATTTTCACCTGTAAGACCATGAAAAGTAGGCAAAAGATGAATTAGTCTAAAGTTAAGTTCAAAAGCAACATCTAAAATAGGATACTCAATACAAAATGATGATTGATCAAGATCGAGAGTATCCAGTTCTTTTAAAGTCCTATTTTTGTTTGGCACCACCATCTTTTTCTCTTCAACTGTGGAACAAGAGTTTCTTCTATATCTGCAATTTTCTCTATCTCTTGAACAAAATTTAAGTCAATAGAGTGAGAGGATTAAGTTATAAAATAAAAAAAACAAAATAATAAATAATAAAAATAAACGAAAACAAAGAATAAACAAAACAGATAACACTCCCCGGCAACGGCGCCAAAATTTGGGAGCTGTCGTTTACACTCCTAAATTAACCTCATTTTCACTTTACAAATTTAAACAATTAGCACAGTAGTAACCAAGGATCGATCCCACAGAGAGTGATTTGTTTTATATTTATCTCATGATTTCTAATGAAAAGGGAATTTTGAATTAATTAATTAAATTAACAAGAATAAACTAATAAGAATAAACAATGAATAAAAAGCTTCAGTTCTTCAGTTCAGTATCACCTTTTTACAATAATAGATTAATCAAGTGTAACATTATTTACCCTTCAATGAAACTAATAGCCCTAGGTAGCAACAAGCTCTGCTACCTGAAACTCTCCTTATATTGTCACTCAATGAAACAAGCTCTTCAAAAGATTCTAACAATTATATAACCTAGAATAAGCTCTCTAGATTTAATATAATAGCAGCATTAAAAACTAGGAAATTAGACTACTCCAAGCAACAAACACATAAGCTCGGATTGTTTAACTTATCTTTTGATAATCATAGCAATACTCAAAAGCTTGTCTACAATCAGATATTACTAATTACTACTTGTGATTAGAAACAATATCAATTACACGTAATATTATTCCTTGATCTAGCATATGATATTTGTTAACCAACTCAATCCTGCAGAAATCAAAAACAGTTAAACCAAATAACATTTATAAATTAAATCAGATTATCAAAAATGAATTTCATGTGAGAAGGAATAAATAATGAATACTCAATTAATCATTAATTATAAATAAGGTTCAACATCCCTTAGAACTGAATAAAAAGAACTTAGCTCATATCTTCAATCCTCCAATGTTGTAGATAAGAGAATGTAGTAGATGATTGAATGAATAAAACTATGACTATCATCCTCTATTTATAGTTCTAGACAAAGTCCTAACTCCTATTGGAAGTAGAAATCCAAATCCTAAGAAGAATTACAAATCATAACTAGTTTCCATAAAGAAATAGAATCTAATTTGGAAATAAATCTTAGTATAAAGTAAATCCTAAAGCTAATAGAAATATCAATTCAATTTCATGTAGAAATATGTCAAAATCTGCATTTAGAAACTTTCCAAAAATCCAAGATTTTCCAATTTTCCCGCTCAAATTAGCTGGGGCGAATTTCCATTTTATGCTACGACGTCCTTTGGTAAAATAAACATAACTTTTGATCTGGGAGGAGTTAGGAGGCCTGCTACCTATCAAAACGAAGATATCGACGAGATCTACAACTTTCATTCTTTGAGAATCGACAGAATCGTTCAGCATCAAGGACAAAATCTGGCTCCAAGTGACTGCTGTGTAAATTGCAATTTCCAAACTTTTAGGTTCAACGTCCGTTTAGTAAAAATATCATAACTTTTTCATATGAACTCCGATTGGGACAATTCAAGATGTTCCGAAAAACTAAAGAAGATCTCTACAATAAAATTCAAGTCCCAAGCCAAGAACATGCATCCAACTTAATGCTAAAAATCTTGCAATTTTCTCTTTTCCTCATTTCAGCTCCAAATCTTCCTGAAATCATTAAACACATTAATAAGCTCATATACACATGAAACATGGAATAAAACTAAACATAAAGGAATCAAAATAAGTGAATAATATGCACTCATCAAAAGACATGGTATGTTTATCCACCAACATTGTCATTCATCGCCTTCCCATTAAAGGAGGATTCAAGCCAGTCAGGCAGAAGCTCAGGCGATTAAAACTTGAGTGGAGGTTAAAACTTAAAGAAGAAATTGTGAAATAATTTCAAGTCGGCATTGTCGTGGTGTCAACATACCCTGAATGACTATCCAACATAGTCCCCATGTCCAAACCAGGAGGGGATGTGCTAGTTTGTGTGGGTTACAGGGATTTGAATAAAGCTTGCCTCAATGATAGCTTTCTCATGCCATTCATCCACATAATCATTGACAATACTGCTCAATACGACATGTACTCCTTTATGGATTGCTTTGCAGGGTACCATCAAATCATGGTTGCTGAAAAGGGTCATGAGAAAACTGCATTCATCACTCCTTGGGGAGCCCTTTATTATAGACGATTGTCATTCGACCTCATCAATATTGGAGCTACCTATCAGTGAGCCATATGACTCTTTTCCACTATCTAATGCATTAAAAAAAAAAGAAAAAAGAAAAAATTAAATAAAAAGAAAAAAAAAAGAAAAAAAAAAGAAAAAAGAAAAAAAGAGAGAGCTCTTCAACAGGTTCTACAGTTGCTGCCTTACCATCGGCCGATTCTACAGATGACTTCGGAGTTTGAAGAAAAAAATCCTTCCTCCACATTCCTTGGAATAGGAATGCTTTTGCGGATGCACTAGCAACCTTGGCCCTTTGATCAACATACATGACAAGGAAGACATGCCAACCCACATTTGCCCAACAAAAGGCTCTAGTCTATGGGAATTATATTGGAGAAGTATCGGATGAGCTACCTCCCATCCAACACCCTTGGTATTAGCATATCAAGGAGTACCTACGAGATGGATCTACACCCGCTGAGGCGAGCCCGACTGAGAAAAGGCGGATACATAGACTTGCTATAAAATTCTACCTGAGCGGAGATGCACTCTGCAAAAGAGATGCAGGACAAGGTCTCCTCAGATGTCTGGACAAGGACCAAGATCAGAGGCTCATGGATGAAATCCATGGGGGAGTATGTGGTCCACACGTGAGCGGCCCTCTACTTGTAAAGAAGATCCTACAACAGAAAAGCTTGACTACGGTAGTTCAAACAACATAACTTGGTTTTGAAGAAGATCTTTGACAACCAAGATTAGTCTAAAGGAAAATTCGCTCCAAACTGGGAAGGCCCGTTTATTGTCAAGGAGGTATTGATATGAGGCGCTCTCAGATTACAGGAAATGGACTGCAATGAATTTCCACAACTCATCAATTCGGACACCGTGAAATGGTACTATATCTGAGGTTACCATCAAGCGAACATCCTGGTTTTGGATCATCATATTACCAGTCATTCCGGTTCTTTAACCCTCACTACATACAACCTTTCCTTTTTACCCATCTGCCCCTCAGGGAAAACACACTTTTCAAACCAGCAGCCTGGTTTCACTTCATTTCATACAACTTCGGTTATCCCACTAGGGATTGAACCTTTCATACCTGTAGCTTATCCTGAAGACGGGATTAAACTTTTTCGCACCTGCAGTTTGTCCCAAATATGGGATCAAACTTTCTCACCCGCAGTTTGTCCTGAACTTAGGATCAAACTTTTTCGGTTACAAATTGCCCTATACATGGGCGAACTACGTCGACCTAATCTCCCCAATACATGGGAGTATGTAGGCATCCATCTTTATAGTCCGGTCTCACCACAGAAAAAACAAAAACAAAAACACTCATATCCGTAACCACATACAGAAACCAGTCCTAAGACACCAAAGATGGTAGGGAATACACACAGATTGACGATCCATTCTGAAAATTCTGAGACATCTCACTGTCCATCCATCAAGGAGAAGTTCAGAATACATCCAGATCACAAAGTCCTGGAGATACAAATAAATATCAAGCAAGTAGTAAGGCACAACTAAAAGGGAAGTGAATCAACATATATTTCCTTGCCCTATATAATGCTGTTTGATATATACAATGTGTACTATACATGACAAAATGGCTAAGCTAGTCTGTGCAGGAAAATGTAAGCCTATCTACAAATCAGTGCATATGTGGGCTATCATGTCCAACATGAATTCCCTCTCAGAAGAAGGTGGTAACGCTGTGATCTCCCGCCCAAGGGTTTCTACATGAGCCAACAGATCCACCGCCAACTACATGCGATATCTCGATCAGATATAGTGATATCCCGTTCAGTAACAACAGTATCCCTATGAGTTAGAGCATTATCTCTCTAACAGAGCGACATCTCTACCAAAAAGAGTTGTCAACATCAAATCCCAAATCCACCTTATGGTATAAAGGTAAAAGCTTCTCGCGATCACGACTTCTTATCAGCCCATCTGTCAAAGCAACTACCCCGGATAATAAGCAAGGCTAGGGCAATTTCAAAATTGGCGACAATCGGATATTGGATCCCTTACAACAAGATTGGGGGCAATCTCAGAAGTAGCGACAACTCAACACTGGGGCATTTATCAACTATCCTAAAGGGGAAAATGCACCAGTCAGCGCCATCAGCATGGTCCATCATCATCTCAATGGCGATTCAGATATTATTCACTTGAGATTTGGTCAACAAAAAGAGTCTCTCGTATGAATCCCTAACAACAACTTGCAGAAGGACTGGGGCATTTTGCGATTCCAAGGAATGGAATGAGTTTAAGGCGGGATAAGCCTCTCATCAAAAGAAGGGGGAGAACTCCTGAAAGAAATCATGGCGACATAAGCATGCCCCTACAAAAGAATGGGATAATTCTCAAGAAGGTCCGTAACTCAAAAGCAGAAGTCGTATGACAAAAGGTCTAGCGAGATAAATCCTCATCATCAAATGTGACAACCAGCGTCAAGTACTCACAAGTCGAGGCCTCTACACCGAAGTTCAAATATGGGCAGCAAAAGAACGAGCGGCAACCTCCAGGGATGTCGGCGACATTCAGGTCATCAGTTCAGTCAGGGTGCAAATCAAATGCTCAAGGAAATGGGAAATAGGCACCCAACATCGAAAGAAAACTCCAAATCACCTCAAAAGGGATGAGCGTAATATCAGGAAGAGTCTGGTAAAACAAACCTTAAAATATTACTTCAGCGAAGGTGTCAGAAGACCCGGTATGCTAAACCATTGCCATCAATTCAGTGTAACATCAAGACAGTTCAGCGATGAAAGCTTCGTATACCACCATTCAAGTGGGAACCAAAATAGTTTGGCGATCAGCAGGGTAGGCACCGTTGTAAACTACCAGCGTATACATTGGGAAGGTCTGGTGATTCCAGAACGTCATCCCCATCAGAAACGTGGAAACCATCTCAACTTATCTTCATCAAACAAGCATCATCGATTAAATGCCAAACCATTGGAGTCAACACCAACATGGGCATCAACAATGATCAGTAAAGGTAAAACGATTTTAAAAACCATTTTAACATTTATCATAACATTCATTACATTGCGATTTGCGATATGTGATGTGCGATTTGCGATATGTTATGTGTAAATTGTGATGTGCGAGTTGCGAAGTGCGATTGGCCAATTGCAAAAAGTGAAGTGCAAAATGCGATGTGCGAAAACATTTTCACATTCATCATGACATCCATTACATTGCGATTTGCATCATTAAAAACACCTTGTCATATTTTAAGTGTCTACTAATCTTTATCATGTCCATTCCATTACATTGCATGAACATGATAAAGAGGGGCATTTGTAGACACTCGAAATTTTCTTTTCCTGGTAATAAATATGCAGGAGGGAAAAAGAATTTTTTTCACACTCTATAAATAACCCTAGAGCATCACAACATCAATTTTAACCCCAAAGATAGCCACAGGAGATCCAGTTTCCAACCCCGGAGATAACCCCAGGAAAACAGTTTCCAACCCCAAAGTTAACCCCGGGAAAGTCAATTTCAACCCCGGAGATAGCCCCGAGGGATCAAGTTCAAAGCTTGGAGATAACCACAGGAGGTCAAGCCAACCTTAGAGATAACCTTGAGGACATTACGAGTCAACAATAGGCCAACCTCAGAGATAACCCTGAGAAAAGACTGTTACAACTGAGCGAAAATTAGAGATAACCCCGAGAGGGTAAAAAGGTCATTTTGCCAACTAAACTTCAAATCACATCAAATCAACTCATCTCAACTCAAATTACTTCAATAGAAGTCCCACAAGAAATATATCTTCACTTCCGAGTACAAACTACGCAAAACGGCTCAACGGACTACCTGACGGAAACTCGGGAATGCCATTTCGGTCATGGACCCATCATCCCAGAATCCAAAAAGTGCAAATCCTATGTCATCACGTAGCTCTCGGGAGAGCTTTTCGAAATGGTATGTCACGCTTCCATCGGACTCCCGAATTTAAAGTTATGAAGGTTCGAGCAAACATCGCGTTGTCTGAGTGCACGAACGTCGAGATAATGGAATCTACATTGCCCAGGGCATCCCGGGCAGCCACAGGTACACCTTCTTCTAGCCGCATGTACACTTGCAGCTCCCCCCTCTATAAATAGAGGGCTTGGGGTGGCCATATTTGCAAGAGAAACGGAGAGGAAGCCCTATCCAATTTGTTATGTACACGCTATAAACCGAGTGCTTTCTCACTTTAAACACTTGTGAGCTTATATTCTGTCATATTTTTACCAGCGGGAGCCGAGTGTTCATCCACTTAAAGTTATAGAAGTCTTCTTTGACAGCCCACTGTAAGCCTTCTTACACACTTTAAAGCCTTTCTCTTCATCTTTGCACACACCATTCTTCACGTTGAGAGTCGTGTTGCGTGTGTATGCCCAAACTTCGGTCCATGGTTTCATTTCAGTTTGTATATATATATATATATATATATATATATATATATACTTATATATATATTTTTTATATATGGACTAGCATTATCGAGTTATATCTCGATTGAGCCTAGACTTCGGTCTGGAGCATTTATTTGCTTTCGTATGTATATATACTTATATATGAACTATGTGTCAAACTTTGTTCGATGAGCCTGGATTTTACATCCAGAGCGTTTACTACTTTAATATATATATATATATATATATATATATATATATATATATATATATATATATATATATATATATATATATATATATATATATATATATATATATATATATATATATATATATATATATATATATATATATCAACTGTTGTCGGACTTTGTTCGATGAGTCTCGACTTTATATTCGGCGCGTTTACCGCTTATATATATATATATATATATATATATATATATATATATATATATATATATATATATATATATATTTACATTTAGTCCCGGCTGGAGTTTACTTCGTGGAGATTGTCCGTCTTTACAACTTTCTTTACTTTTCGTCTTGCCTGGAGTTCACTTCGTGGTGGTTGATTGCTTTTACAGCTTTAGTTACATTTCTGATCCCCTATGGAGGTGTTTCGTGGTGTCTGATCATGCCTGTATATATATATATATATATATATATATATATATATATATATATATATATATATATATATATTTACAGCTTTTATATATATATATCAGCTTACTGCTTTATTATCAATTGTGGCATCATGTGAGCTTAGGAATCATGAGATCACATATTCAGTCTACTAGATCTAGATTCGGTTCCCGTGATGGACATTTTCAGCGGTAAGCAGCATGTAAATTTATTCATGGTGTTCGGATTTCCTCAGATGGTTTTCATACCCACGAGGAGTTCGGCACTATTTTGTATATTATTTTATCGAAGATGCATCGCATCTTGAAAAATTAAAAAGAATCAAGCCGAACACTTAATAAAATGGGAGTGTAAAAGGTCTCAATTACTATTGAGCACAGGGGTTTGAAAAAACCTATTTTCTAAAACATCACTGCCATATCTTGTTTAAAACTGAATTTTTAAATAAATTCAAACCCTGTGTATATAGGTGCGGACGAGGCCTCACACTACTTTCGAATAATTGCACATTGATCCACACATACACACACATTCGTATAAGAATTTCTTGAAAAATGGCGGTCACCATTGTAACACGGATGTCGGGGGGTGCCTAACACCTTCCCTTCGCATAATCAAGTCCCCGGACCCTAATTAATCTCGGTTTCATCGACCCATTTAGCAGTGTCATATCACTGGGTCAATGTGCAAATCTTTTCTCGGTTGTGTTGGAACAGCCATATAAAAAACCAATTGGCGACTCTTAACTGTCCATCATCGACATGATACATGTCGGACCTTTTTCACTTATTTTTTTTAAACAAATCTCACCTAACATGAGAACACCAAAGAACAAGAAACGAAAAGGGACAAATAAAAATCCCGACGTCAACATCCATTATGAAAAAACCATTTAAGATGATCTAGAAACTTATTGCAAAAGTATTTCTTTCTCGATCTGATCGAAGAATCCTAATACTTTGCTAATTAGTTTCACTTATGAATTCTTTGAACCTTTCAAATGATTCAGACTTGTATTTCATCAAATACGCATGTTCAACTCTTTGAATGATCATCTTCTTTTCTTTAACTAGTTTGTTCAATTTACAAAATTATTTTCATGTGAGTCAAGTATACAAAGTGCATGAAGTAATCTTCTAGTTCTATACAAAATATTATTATTATAAATAGAACAACAATTGTTTTTAAATATAATACCAAAAATTTCATTGTCCAACAACAAAATGGAAATAAAGTTTCTAACGAGAACTGGAAGACAATAACAACTCATTGACTTAATAGACTTGCCCGTAGGCAATGCTAAACTATAAGTTCCTATGGTTAATGCAGCAACCTTTAATTTTTTTTTCTACACATAGGATTACTTATCCTTTGTTTAGTTTTCTACTTCTGCTTAATCCCTTCATAATTTTGTATTTATGAGAACAACATCTGATATCCAATACCCATGTAGAAACTTGACTTACAAAAAAGATTTATTTCAATCATAAAAAAACCTATATCTGTAATCGAAGCTTAAATAAGCTTCTTCTGGTTAGCCTCTGCAAGTTGTTTCTCGCAATTTTCTTTCCAGTGTCCAGGCTTCTTACAGTGGAAGTAAACTCCTTTGCTATTCTTATCAGTTTTGTTCTTATTATCCTTTATTTTTGCCTTTCTATTTACCTTCTTTGAATTATTCTTGTTTTCAAAAGATCATATGGCCCCTACTAGTATGCCTTGGTCTTTCTTGGTTAGAAAGTGACTCTCAACAATTTTCAACATGTTAAGCAAATTAGTCAGGCTGACATCTAGCTTGTTCATGTGAAAATTTACAACAATTATGAGGAATCCGAGAGTGACTGCAAGATCAAATCTTGATAAAACTCTCCATCCATAACAAAACTATGTTATCCTAATTGTTCAATCAAATTAATCATCTTTAGGACTCGTGTCTGTACTATAGTGTCATCGATCATTCTAGATCGAAAGAGCTCCTTAGATATCTAATATCTATCAGTCCTACTTTCCTCACCAATCAACTACTTGAGGTGTAGCCGTGTAGGAGTATAGTAAGAGCATCCATAGTTTCATGCTGACGCTGAAGTTCGTTACTCATGGATGTGAGCATGATGCATTGAGCCAACTCTGTATCATCTTGCCATTTTCTAAAAGTAGCAATATCTTCCTCAGAGACATTGTCTGCAACCATTACGGGGATAGACGTATTAAGGACATAAGATAGATTTTTTCAGCCTTGAGAACTATTCTAAAATTTCTTAACCAATCTGTTTAATTCGGTCCGATTAAATATCATCCAATATGTTACGCAGTGATATTGAATTAGACATTGTAAAATTTTGTAAATGAATTTATAATATATAACATTTTATTATACATTCTTTTATTAATTACCAAAATAAATTAGGTCTTATTTTAAATTGATATCTCCCATTATTTTCTTTAAATTATATTACCTTTACTTATATAGTTCAACAAAATTTAATTAAAGATTTGCTAGTGAGAATAAGGATCTCATTTCAAATGTATATAGCCTTGTGGTGACACAACAAACTATATATAAATAAATAGGTAGACACATCTTGTCAATTACATCAACATATAACTCCTTTTATTTTACCTCTTAGATTATTTTGATCAAGTGGTGACACATCTGAATCAAAATTATTCAAGTTAAGTCATACATAGCACTTCTATATATTCAAAAGAAAAACACTGCCCTTATGATGACACAACAAAACAACATCGTTCAATCTATTTAGCATTAAATGTGATAAAACAACATCTCAAAAAATTAAGATAAGTCTTGTGGTGACACAACAAACTTATAATGATTAATTGACACTTTATCATTTTATCATGCTAGAAGGCAACATTCGATATTCCAAATATCTTTGAACATTACAACTTAATATAATATTTTGAGGGGTTTGTTATTATATGTCTCATCTTGTTAAACAAGCATGCACATATAGAATACTATATTCTACCCAGATTGATTATGGACTTTATTCTAGTTTGGTTCACTAGAGCCACCAAGTGAACCAAAAGGTCAAACTTAGGGTACATGAATTAAATTTAAATATAACTATTACATTTAAATACGGACTCTATTACAAATGGGTCTTCAAGAGTTCCTTGCTCCTTTGTCTCTAATTTTTCAACATAATTCTAACTAATCCTATTACATAAACTATTTACATTAAATAAAAATATTGATCGCCAGTCAAAAGGAAGTACATAGGATGAAGATAGAATTTACATCAAGAAAACTAGGGAAGACGAGGTACGCATACCCCATTTAATAATACTCATACATTCATGCATCCAATTAAAATAAAATCCAATCATATTGGTCAATAGTCCATAATCAATCTCATTTATTATCATACATATCATCCTATTGATCAATAAATAATATTCATCTCATGAATAATAAATTCATTCCATATATCGATATCAATTTAATGGGCAATTTGAAATTTATTAGAAATCAAGTTTTGAAACAAAATAAACTCATTTATTTTAATCAAAAATTAAATCATAATAAACTTATTTATTTTATTTTATCCATTTTTGAATAAAGATAAACTATTTTATTTTTAATCAATTTCTAAATCAAAATAAACTCCTTTATTTTAATTAACACAGAATCCAATTTCAAGTACAAAATAAACTCCTTTATTTTTAACTTAAAACTACTAGGAAAAAAATGTTGAATCCTATTCTTATCAAAATAAACATATTTATTTTTTAAGAAAACATGGAATCCTATTACATATGTGAATAAATCCATTGATTCTAGGAAACATGAAATCTTATTCCAAATCCTAATAAACTCCTTTATTCTAGTTAACGTGGAGTCCAATTTCAAGTTAATATAAAACTTTTATTTTTAATCATATTTTAATTCAAAATAAACATTTTATCTTAATTAAAAAAAATAAACTCTTGAGGTGTGGCGCGGCCGCGCTTGAATGAACTGGGACATGGCGCGACCTCGCAGCAAGGCCAGAAAAACGAACACTGGGGATGGGCGCGGTCGTGCCTAGAATGAACTAGGATGCAGCGCGACCGCGTAGCGTAGTAGATTTAGAAATATTTTTCTTTGCCCAGAAAATTCGATCCAATCGCATACCATTTCATACATGGAATCATCAAGATCGATAATTAGCACAAAATTAGGCTCTAATACCAATGTTAAGTTTGTATATAGCGTGATTACATAATCAAATCAAATCACATAAACGTAGCGGAAGAGCGATAAAATGGAATTCAAATTTTTTTATACAAACCATCACAATGATCATACTTTGTGCATAATTATCAATCAATAGAAAAGAGATAGAGATCAGATTCAAACCCTTGTAGAAACTAGTTTTCTCGAGTACGAGTTCACCTCCAATTCTTTTTCACGTTCAATTTGAATTTACCGGGTTTGATTCATTCCTTTGATCAACGTTAACCACTCAAGTGTTTGACCTCTAGAGGTGATTCACCAAGGAAGAACAAATATTCAAGAAGACGGGTGTTTGGCAAAACCTAAATTTCTATCTCTATAAAAAAAGTGTACTCTCCCTACTCTTGGAATTAAGTGTAACTTTTGTCACCCTAATCCATAATAATACTTTCTTATTTATAGATGTAGGAAACCCTCCTAAACAATTTAGAAATAGGGTTTTATATTAATTAATTAAATTCCTTCAATTAATTAGACACCTAATCTTATTAGCAATAATTAATTAAACTCTTTTAATTAATTAGCCTCCTAATCTCATTAGGAATACTAGCTGATAGCCCGTGCAATGCACGGGCTAATTTGAAGAATCGATTGAATAATTTGTCAAATATGCGATGAGAATGATATTTTTTTATATATAGACTTTTCAATAACTGAAGACATGAAGATCAACTCTCAATATCTTTTCATATGTTAAAAACAGATCAATAATTAAAGGCTAAAACAATTAATATCAATAATTAAACCAAATGAAATAGAAAAAGTATCTCAACACCCAAATTAAAAGTTACAGGACGCAAGGCACATCTCAAATTAGTCAAATTCCTAAAAAATATGGTCTGCCATTATAGAAATCATATAGGTAAGTGTACATAATAAATATGCAAAAAGTGAAGCCCACTGTGCTAAGCTTCCATCTATATACAAAAAGTTACTTTTCAAAGCCATCCATCACATCTACATACTCAAATAAATATGTCAACCCAAGCTCCATCAATTTTGCAACATGAAAATTATATTACTATCCTGACCAAAGAAATATAATAAAAAAAATACATAACTAACTCGTGTCTCTAATAAATTACTCTCCAAAAGCAATGAATAAATAAAACCATTTTTGATTTTATCCATCTGTCAAGATAGACAATTGGAGCAAGAATCCTTTTTAATACAGTGACGCTTTTAAGTTCCTAAAAAGTAGGTTACAAATGTGCAGAAAATTAATATCCAAAGGTGATAGATAAATTGCATGTTCAAGTTGATGAGTGGTGACCAAATTTTTTCCCAAACTTCCAATAAATCTTCAAAGTAAAAAAATATCGTAATTCGTAGCTTTGTTAGAGAATAATGCTTCCCTTGTGTGTAAGCTGTGTGCTTGAAGCTAAACTGAAGTACTTAATCAGTTATGTGATAGTGAGGTATGCAGAAAATGAATAAAAATATCATCTTTGCTTTGAAGTTTCTTAGAACTATCTTCCAAAAATTTGCAAGAAAAAAGAGATAATGTTATGTCTTGTTAGAAAGGTGTGAGAGAACCAAATTTGTAATTGGAGTTTAACGGTAATAAGGAAAATGAGTCATCAAATCTCCTTGATATCTAAAAAGAAAAGAAAGGTAAAGAGGAAGTAACAAATATTAATACATACAATACAGAGTTTCTTGGTGCTCTTGACAGCAGGCTTCAATTTTCTAGAGTCTCTTGGTGATATTCAGTGTCTCCCCACGAAAAATCAAATCTTGCCATTGCCAAAACACGAACCCAAAAACCATTAAATGAGAAGAAGAAAAAAAGGTCCATATTTCATATCAAAAAGAAAAATAAAGAACCTTCTCCTTCCAATCCAACACAATATCAATTCATCTAACCATATACAATTTAGAATACAATTTTAAATAATTTAATAGAGAATAAACATGATACCTGACATTTCAGCTTTGAGACAACCAGATATAACATCAACATATCGAGACTTGGGGCCCAAGGACCCGACAATCTTTGTCATGGCAGGAAAGAAACTTTGTATATACATATACATCGGCATATCAATAATTTCTCAAATCAATCTCAAAATCATAAAGATACATATGAACAGATTCATTTATATGCAAATTATAGATCCAAGTTAAATTTTTTAAAAGAAGTGAGAAATAAACAAAAACACTCACAGATTTTGAAGTCTCTAATTAAGAGCTTTAAGGTTAAGAGTTTCAAAAGTAATGATAAATATGCCAAAAATAATGAATATTAAAAAAATCACAGGTAAATCATTCATTAAGAGAGCCAAAAAGGGGCCGAACCCAATTACACGCGCACTATATAGAGCATAGAAGAACAAAAGGCAATCATATGCCAGAAAGCTAAAGGCCTCACTCTATACACAGAGCATGACAAAAGATAACTATTATTGGAAGAAAAACAAAGTAAAGAAATAAGAATGTACGCCCAAAATCAAATTAATCATAACCGGTCAAGCGTCAACTTATTTGTTACAACGTGTACACATGCAACTCTAATAAATGAGTGCTAAAAGATGTTTCTATGAAAAATATTTTGTATGTTGAGAGTATATACCTGAATGTGAGATCCATTAAAACGTACAATTACACCTGCCAACACAATACAAACCTCCTCGAATGAAGTGTCTTCTTTTAGATCTCTCTAAGTTCCACGAACTCTTAACTTAAGAATTCGTCCACGATAAACAATCTGCAAGAACACAAACTGATTACTAAGTTTCATTCAAATTTTAACTTATCATAACAAAGAAATTTTGCAATAATAGAAACTCTAAAAATATAGAAAAAAGATTTAAGACAGAGCAAGCATTTTTTAGATGCTTAAGTAAATAGGGTTAACAATCCTTTAAATTCAAAGAGACAGATTCATACCTTGCTTCCATTATCACCTAAGGGACAGATTTGTGACATAAATGGGACAAAATAGAATCAAAACAAAGAGGAATAGAAGGGATATATACTATATCCAGTACCATAAAGGTTATAGAAGGGAGGAAAATTCAAAGAGAAAATTTTTTATGAACACTTCAAACGAAACCCTAACATAGAAAACAATATCATAAAAAGTAAATTACATAGTAAAAAAAATTATTAATAATAATAATTACCAAGACAGAAGCAATAATTTAAAACCTTGCGACTCCAGTCACTTTTGATAATGAGTAGTCACTAGGTACAGAACAACATATGAAAAACAACCCAATATTTGAAATCCATACGACATATTGATGCTACATTAAAGAGAGAAAATCTGGAATCTGAATAATCTAGCCAAATTTAGAAAAATTCTCTGTGCTAGGAAGGAAAAAAAGCCATTTATCTTTCAAAACAGAGATTTTTCACACTCTCATTCACAAGAAGGAACATAAAAGGTACTCGAGGAGAGCACTCCAGAAGCCATTGGGATAAAGGACAATTGCACAAACAGGTAGAATGCAACTTCTTCCATTGTCATCTCGAAATCATAAATTCTACCAAAACCCTCTCCATTTAATATGATCATATCAATTCTGTTCCAGTTTTTCCATTCCAAGCTTTCCCTTTTGATCTCGATCTCGTCCTATTTGTTGAAGATATCAAATACTTACAAAAATGTAAGATAGCCAAGCATCTTTTTATCAATAATGTTCTTAAGAAAATGTTGACGCTTTTTAACCCCCAAACAAATGAAAATATCAACTTGTAAAAAGAAAATATTTCTATATAAAAAATACAACATTTTGTTCCAGAGTTGAAGGCATACACAATTTTTGCAATTAATGATCTCATGACTGGATTGATAATGTAGAAAATAGGATGCATACTAATAATGGTGTGCAATTAATATGGGTTGAGGCAGACCTCTATTATTTAGTCAAGTTTTTAATGGCTGCTGTCATGCCCCTATAAAGAGTCACTAAATGCATCTTCTTCCTTCCAATTAAGTCAAAAGTCCTTAAGAAAACCCATACAAAAAAGTCTGAATTACATAATTGGCATGGAGAGCAACTCAATGAGCAGATCAATAGAAGGCATTGCCATCATTTTGTTTTGCTCCATTTTGATATTCTCTATACCGATAGCCAACTCCAATGCACTGGACAGAATAAGTGCAAATCAAACCATAAGAGATGGAATTAGTACCATTGAATCAGCTAATGGCGTATTCAAATTGCGATTTTTCAGTCCGGGTAGTTTCTCACCCTATTAAGATAGCAAAAACTTACAAAAATGTAAGATACTCAAATCAATAACAAATACAAATCCAAGTCACTACATATGTTTACTGCAATATAATAAGATACCCAAATCAAACATTCTACCACCGAATTATATAATAATGTTATCTTGCATGTCCAATTCCACCACTAATGAGTAAAGAAACAACCTTTACATCTAAAATTTGAGCAGAAAATGCATAAATCACAAACCCAATTTACTGAATTAAATAGCAAAAACAAACAAATTCAATAAAAGTACAACCTTCGACCGCTTATCTCCGCCAAGATCAGTATCTTCGAGGGCCTTTTTCCCAGCAACAATGCAATAACGAATGCAATCGTCGAGCCGCCGGTCATTCTTTCCATCAATATACTCTTCCGACGAAAATCCACGAATCTGGCCACCAAATCGAGTTGGGAATATTGAAAATTAGTGAGATGAGGGAAGAAGAGGAAGAAAAAACAACCTTGTTTGTATCTATGGAGGAGGAAAATTGGGTGCAGCCCTGTTTAGACACGATCCAGATGATAGAGAAAGTTGATGAATAAATGACTTGAAGCTAATCACTGGATCCTTTTGTTGGGTTTCTCTAAAGCTGAAATTGAGAGAAAAATAACAAATTTGACCCGTCTTTTAGAGGATTTTGATGTAGAACGTTGGTTGAATTATTTGTGAGCTGTTATTGGCCCTCATTGGAACATGTATATGGAAGTGAAATAAGGGTAAGGGTAGTGAGGGTGAGGAAGAGGAAAAGGAAGAAGAAGAGAGGAATGGTTTTGTGGATAAGGCTCGTTTCCAATTAGCGAGTTAACTCCTAATTAATTTTAAATTGAGTGAGTTGACTCATTCAATTATGTAATTGATTTGAAATTGATTTTAAAGGATAGACTGTGATGTATATATTCTCTATACCGATAGCAAACTCTAATGCACTGGACATAATAAGTGTAAATCAAACCATAAGAGATGGAATTAGTACCATTGAATCAACTAATGGCGTATTCAAATTGGGATTTTTTAGCACGGGTAGTTTCTCGCCCTATTAAGATAGCAAATACTTACAAAAATGTAAGATACCCAAATCAATAACAAATACAAATCCAAGTCACTACATATGTTTACTGCAATATAATAAGATACCCAAATCAAAATTTCAACCACCGAATTATATAATAATGTTGTCCTGCATGTCCAATTCCACCACTAATGAGTAAAGAAACAAACTTTACATCTAATATTTGAGCAGAAAATGCATAACTCACAAACTCAATTTACTGAATTAAATAGCAACAACAAACAAATTCAATAAAAGTACAACCTTCGAGCGCTTATCTCCGCCAAGATCAATATCTTCGAGGGCCTTTTTCCTAGCAACGATGCAATAACGAATGCAATCATTTAGCCGCCGGTCATTCTTTCCATCAATCTACCCTTCCGACGAAAATCCACGAATTTGGCTACCAAATCGAGTTGAGAATATTGAAAATCAGTGAGATGAGGGAAGAAGAGAAAGAAAAAATAACCTTGTTTGTATCTATGGAGGAGGAAAATTGGGTGCAGTCTTGTTTAGACACGATCCGGATGATAGAGAAAGTTGATGCATAAATGACTTGTAGCTAATCACCGGATCCTTTTGTTGGGTTTCTCTAAAGCTGAAATTGAGAGAAGAAGAACAAATTTGACCCGTCTTTCAGAGGATTTTGATGTAGAACGTTGGTTGAATTATTCATGAGCTGTTATTGGCCCTAATTGGAACAGGTATATGGAAGTGAAATAGGGGTAAAGGTGGTGAGGGTGAGGGTGAGGAAGAGGAAGAGGAAGAGGAAGAGAAAGAGGAAGAGGAAGAGAGGAACGGTTTTGTGGATAAGGCTCGATTCCAATTAGCGAGATAACTCCTAATTAATTTTAAATTGAGTGAGTTGACTCACTCAATTATGTAATTGATTTGAAATTGATTTTAAAGGATAGACTGTGATGTATTTATATATAAATATTGATATGAGAGTACTCTTATTAATTAATTCTTAAAGTCCTTTGGGAATTAAACTAATAATAATAGTAATAATAGTAATAAGACTCCTCTTATTAATTTATATTTAATATTTCTAAAATATTAAATAATAAATATTAAGCTATTTAATTTATTCTATCACCATAGATTAAATTAAATACATTTAACTTATTATTACAATTATGTCATTTGCTTCTTAAATCAATTTTTTCCTTTTATGGTGTGACCATTTAGGTTCTCCATATTAAACCGGTTGTGAATAAATAAATTAGAACAATTCTAATCTTCTTTAAATAAATAAATTAAATTATTTAATTCATTTAAATAAATAAAATTTATTCTACAATAAGGGTAAGTCCCCTTAGCGATCATCGACTTTCCAAATAATATAAATTTCAACATTAATCATAAAAGAACCTATGAGTAAATAGTTACCGTACAATTCAATCCTTCCACCATTCAATATCCCAATTAAATATAAGACATAGAATTATTGTTGTCCGATTTATACAATGACAAACACACGCAAGTATACACGGCCAATCAAGTAATATAGAGATAAGAAAGGTTGTCAAACCCACAGAGAACAGATACTAATAATTACTCTAGTTACCAAACTTCTACCAATTTAACTCCACTTAAACAATCACCTAATTGATTTGTGAAAATTGTTTTTAATAAAGAAATAAAACTAAATAAATTAACAAAGATTGATCACCAGATGATTAAGACATATGAGTACAATTTTCCCAATTGCTCAACAATAATCGCCGTATCTTATTCTCACTTAAATAATCGAATGAGTTGCTAACTAGGATTGTCTATCAATTTATTAACATCTTTTAATGATCAATAAAAAGACATATTTCAGTTATTTTATTATTTTCATGCAAGACACTTAAAATAGATTCATTACGCACAAACTCCTAACACAGTTACACATGGCAAACAAGTACTTCTGTCTCATACACTGTTATGCTATCCTTAACAAGGATAAAAAAAATCATATGTTATTATATTCAGATCTAATCTAAGATTTCCTCTTTCTATTCCATCAAAGATATCATATTAACTGCTAGCTAGACAATTAATAGATTAAACACAAAATATAATAATCAACTCAATAGGATCAACACGTGAGAATAATGATAATTAAATTACTGCTTTGCAAAAGGTTTTAATTTACCCATAATTGGGAAACTAGTTCATCGTCATAATAAATTCAAGAAGATTAAAATTAAATAACATCTCAAGTATAAATAATGAAATTAAGAGAAGAAGAAAAACTCTGTCGAGGAATCTCTAGTTTCTAAGCTCCAATCTCTGCTTTGTGTGCTTTCTAATGGAAACCTCCAAGTCTCCGTAGAATAGCTCTCAATTGTTTGTAGTCAAAAAGTCTTTAAAAAGTCTCTTTAAACTAAGCCAAAGTATAATATGTATATTCTCTAACAAAGCCTTAGTACAAAGGTAAGTAGAACTCCTTTTCTGAATCAACTTTGAACAAAAAGGAAATAAAATCAACTAAAAATCTCTGTGCAACACGCACCGCACTAGTTTCCTTTATTAAACAGTGCAGCCCGCGCTACCTAGCCAGTAACCTCCTGTCAGCAAGGCTTATTGATATAGAGTAGAGCAAATCAATTGATTTTAACGTACTTTTTTGTAACGATCAAATAATGGAAGTTAACGAAAAAAGTAACTAGACCCAAAGTATAGTATTGGTTCAAATCCCCATCCGCACGCACCCTCTACATCAAAATAATTTATTCCCTAAACTTTAGTGCGAAAAGTGCTAATTATATTGAAACTCAAAATTTAGGGTGCATTAAATTAAAAAAAAAAATTATGATGCAAATTGATTTTAAGGTTAAAGTTTAGGGGTCAATTTGGAATTTATCAAAATATAATAAAATATGATTGAGTTTTAGGGCCTATTTGGCAAATGGCGTATTTTGAAACGACTTACAAGTTAAAATAACTTATAAGTCATTTTAAATTGTAATTTATTAACAAAAGTGTTTGGCACAATTTTTAGTTTTTTAGTTACAAGTCAAAAATTAAGTTAAAACAAGTTGTGAAGGTGTTTGACTAAAATAACTTATAAGTCAAAATAAATTATAAATATTACTAAAACATGGGCAAAAGAGTCATTATATTTGGTCAAACCTACTTATTTTAAAATGAATTAAAAGTCAATTTATAAATTATAAAATAAGTCACGCATTTAATGGAAGGAGATTATATAATTAATTAAATAGAAACAATTTTAAAACTTATTAAGTTTCTTAAAATGTAATACTATTGATTCAGTTTCCATATTTTATCCTCCTTCCTTATTTTATTTTGCTCATTCCATAATAGAATCTCTATTCTACTCTACTATTATAAATAGATGCCTCCATACAATTATATCTTCTGAAACCTTTTCACTTCAATTTTTTCTCATTGAAGAAAATCATAATTAAACAACCAATGGATTTGCCCGAATTTCTTTTTATAATTCTTCTTGCTATTGTTATTAGTACTGCCCTAATTCACTACCCATATATCTTCTTCACAATGTTTTTCGTACCACTCCTTTTTACGTTGCTACTGTATTATCTCTATCTCTCTCTCTCTCTCTCTTTCTCTTTTAATTGACGAAAAATTAATTGAATTTTATCTGTATTAATTTTCTTTATATTTTATTATGTAGGTGTAGATGAAGCAGTTAACCCCTTGAGCTATGGTGACTGAATTTCTCACCCCTAGAGGATCATCTTCATCATGATTGAAGCTTAATTTTGTTTTATGATTTTTTATAATTAATACTTCGTCTCTTTCAAAATATAATATTATTATTGACTTTTTGAAATTAAATGACAATATTTTCAACAACAAAATTGACTTAAATTCTTTTAACTTTGGTCTATACAGTAACAAGATTTATTAGTTCGTGAATTATCTCAATTTTGAGTTTAAAAATATTTTAAATTATTTTTTAAAAGTCAATAATGATCTTATAATTTGGAATACGTTGGTGAGTATATAGAAGCAATATTATTAGATAAAGTTTGAATTTTTGTCAGTGGCTGTAAACTTGTAATTAACCAAATTAATTACTAATTATATTAGCAATTTGTCATTTGATTTAAATGTATTTATGCTGCCTCTTTCTTTTTCTTTTACTTTTTTTAATCTTTTTTCTTTTGTTGGGAAAAATATTTATTTTTAATTATTAATGAAGTTAAATATATCATTATGAAAAGAAAGCAAGTCAATTTGATGTGATACTCCATCCATTCCACAAAAACGAATATATATATTTAACCTTTACAATTATTAAGTGTTTAGCTTATTAGTGATAACATTATTATGAGTTTTGATGATATAAACTTGAATACATAACATTATTTATAATAATTTCAAAAGTGGTTTGACGCTTTTCTTAACAATAAATAAAATAAAATAATAAATATAATTCTTTTTGTGCAATAGATGGATTACTACTTATAAAGAATTGCATATGACGCACTTAGGCATAATATTTTATAATTTCTGCATGTAATAGATTGTAATTTTTTAAGTTTAATATTTAGAAAATTTTTAAATATTAAATAAGACATCTAAATGTACCTCATGAAAACTTTAAAAATAATATAAATAAATAAATAGATCTCTTTTCACGAGTATAAGCTTTTTCTTTGATTTAGCTACTGTGTGTATAAGGATGGATGATTAGACTTGGCAAATGGAGTGGGTTGGGCCATGGCTGAACTGGGTTAAAAATTTATTAGGCTAAAATTGCTTGGTTTGTATTGGGTTACAAAAGTGAAGCCCTAGTCTAAGGTACAATGGGTTGGGCCAGCCCATGGGCTTTTCATATATTTTTAAAATTTTATTTTAATTAAAAAAAATAAACTTATTAATATAAATGAATTAGTGATTTTAAGTAATAGTTATTTGGAAAAAATATGATGAACAAGAGTGCTATAAAAAAATTGGGTATTAGTCTTTTTTTTTTTTGACTAGAGAGAACAAGCACGAAGTTTCAAATTAGTATGACATTGATAATAGAAAATTAATTTTGACTAATACACTAATTATTATTTACTTTTTTGTGTTTTTTTCTTGTTACATCTCATGTTTACTTATACACAATTCAAACACTATTTTGTGTTCTTGGTAATTTTCTTTGTTAACTTTTTGTACTTTTTGACTAATTTACTTTTAGATGTGGGTGGGTTAAGCCAAAGACGCCCAAATATGTTTGGGCTTAAAAATTTAAACCTATAGCCCACTTTTTTGTGTATGGGTTGGGCTGACCCAACCCGGGCCACGGGCCGCTTAATTTCAGTCCACCAAAACCCGGGCCATTTTGGCCCCGCCCGTCCATGGTCCGGACCACCGATAGCCCGACCCGTTTGCCAGGTCTAACACTAAATAGTAAAATCTCAATACGGATAATAAATCTGGGTTAAGCCCAATAAAGATTCAGATTATACTGAAATAACCCGACCCATCGATCCTAATTGACAAGTTGATTATATATTAAAAAAGAATGGTCACAATTATTTATTTATTTATTTTTTATAAAAATGTCACTCGCGGTCCTATTTATTTTTTTAAAAAATCTCTTAAACGAAGTAGTTTTAATAAAAGTATACTATTTAAGAGAGAGATGTTATTTAAGACGTATGCTTTATATATATATATATATATATATATATATATATATATATATATATACAGAATTGATCAGGTCCGGAATCCCGGACCTGATCAAATCCGGACCCTTAATTTTTTTTTTTTTTTTGTAGAACTAAAAAAAAAAATTTATGGAACTGAAATTTTTCCATAATACAGTGTTTTGGGCGTGTTTTTAATACCTACACCAACCAATGTATGTACAGTCTGCCCAGACTGTACAGACATATTTCGTTATAGGCATCCAAATCACGCCCAAAACACTGTATTATGGAAAATTTTCAGTTCCATAAATTTTTTTTTTAGTTGTTTCAAAAAAAAAAGCAAAAAAAAAAAAAGGTCCGCATTTTAATAGAGTCCGGGATCCCGGACCGGATCCGGACTCTAAATATATATATATATATATATATAAAATATTTCTTAGTATTTATTTAAATGAATCCAGAAAAAATTAAAGTAAGCCGGCCAGCATGAGATTAATGCCGAGTGGCATATTATTCCCTTCTAAACCAAACATGATACAGTCAACAAAAGGACAGAACTACATCTCTTACTAAACGGATGTCTCTCCACCGTCCGTTTGAACTCCCCAAACTCAATCCTCACCGTTCAATCAATTGCAGGCCTCTAATTTAACTGTATAAATAACTGTCGCACTCCCGACTCCTTTCCCCTCATTCCAACCCACAGTTAGTTTCTAAACTTTTCTTTCCATTTTTATCCCTGAACACCACCCCTCCTCCCAAGCCAAAATGCGTGAAATTCTCCACATTCAGGGAGGGCAATGTGGGAACCAAATTGGATCAAAGTTCTGGGAAGTTGTCTGTGATGAGCACGGCATTGACCCGACCGGCCGGTACACCGGAAATTCCGATCTTCAGCTTGAGAGAGTTAATGTATACTATAATGAGGCTTCCGGTGGGAGGTACGTGCCACGCGCTGTGCTAATGGACCTCGAACCGGGCACTATGGACAGCATTCGGACCGGGCCGTATGGTCAGATTTTTCGACCCGATAACTTTGTTTTCGGGCAGTCGGGTGCAGGGAACAATTGGGCCAAGGGGCATTATACTGAGGGGGCTGAGCTTATTGACTCTGTTCTTGATGTTGTTAGGAAGGAAGCTGAGAATTGCGACTGCTTGCAAGGTTGGTTTGGTACTTTTACAAATTGAATTATTCTTTTGTAACAATTCCTAATCTGCATTACGCCTATCTCTTTCTAAATTATAAAATTATATGAAAATTTTATAATTAAAATTAATTTGTATATGAATTAAAATTAATTTGTGAGCCGTTTTATGAAAATTAAAATTAATTTGTAAATTTTCTAATAAATTGATTTGAAATTACTTTGTTGTTTTGAAAACAGCTAATATGGCAGCAAGTTATAGTACTTTTTTCAAATAGTTATAGTTGTTTGAATTAAAATCAAATAATTTTATAGTGAAAACGGGGTAAATACATCCCTGTTGATGGCCTGACGCAGACCATTTAATAGGAATGAGCTGCATTTTGAATAGCAAAGAGTGTCATTGCCATATGGAGTAGTATTCATAACTATTTCCATATAAATGTAACTTTTGCTATAAAAATATAATATCAATTTTAAATTTTAAGATTTTGTAGTCAAAATGTATATTAATTAAACTGTCCTAAAAATTTGTTTGTAATTTTGTTATGAATTAATTAAAATACCCCTGATTTGAATGTACAATTTCATTGCAGGATTTCAAGTGTGTCATTCTCTTGGAGGAGGAACAGGATCTGGAATGGGAACATTGCTGATATCGAAGATTAGGGAAGAATACCCTGACAGGATGATGCTCACATTCTCTGTGTTTCCATCTCCCAAGGTTTCCGACACGGTGGTGGAGCCGTACAATGCCACCCTCTCTGTTCATCAGCTGGTGGAGAATGCTGATGAGTGTATGGTCCTTGACAATGAAGCACTTTATGATATCTGCTTCAGGACCCTCAAGCTCACCACTCCTAGCTGTAAGTACAAACACTATGTTCTATCTACTCATTCAATATTACTCCGTTCGTCGCACAAAAAAGTTCTATTTGAAATTTTTTTTCTAGTCAATTTGCGAAATTCTATAATTCAGAATTGATGTGAATTTATTTAATTTTGATTGGTGCACTAGTTAATACTATAAACTATTTCATATAAAAGATGTCTTAAGTACATCTTTAACGCACCCACGTTTTGTTTGAAAAATAAATTCAAGTAAGTATATAATTATTCTTTCTTTTTCTTAAAAGGAGTGGGCCCACTTAAGTATTTTGAGAGTAAAATAGTCTCTCTCTTCCTTTTTTTGTTATATTCGATCGAAATTTAACATTCCTACCGTGGAAACTCATGCACCCAAGCCTTATGACTATTTTTTTTACCTTTGAGTTATGAGAGGCTTGGTAATAGTCTTTATATAATAGTTTAAATGTAAATTATATATTTCATAAGTCTTCTGGGACAAAAAATGAAAAAAATAAAAAATTCTGACATTTGGTTGTAATTTTGTTGGAGCAGTTGGGGACTTAAATCACCTGATATCAGGAACAATGAGTGGAGTTACATGTTGCTTGAGATTTCCAGGCCAGCTAAACTCAGACCTAAGAAAGCTAGCAGTGAACTTAATCCCATTCCCAAGGCTTCACTTTTTCATGGTGGGATTTGCTCCCCTGACATCCCGAGGATCACAACAATACCGCAACCTAACAGTCCCCGAGCTAACACAACAAATGTGGGATGCCAAGAACATGATGTGCGCAGCTGATCCACGCCACGGGCGTTACCTCACCGCCTCAGCAATGTTTCGAGGCAAAATGAGCACCAAAGAAGTCGACGAACAAATCCTAAATGTACAAAACAAGAACTCTTCTTATTTTGTGGAGTGGATTCCCAACAATGTCAAGTCTAGTGTGTGTGACATTCCGCCAAGAGGACTTTCAATGGCGTCGACATTTATTGGAAATTCAACTTGTATTCAGGAGATGTTTAGGCGAGTTAGTGAACAGTTTACGGCTATGTTTAGGCGAAAGGCGTTTTTGCATTGGTACACTGGAGAAGGAATGGATGAGATGGAATTTACAGAAGCTGAGAGTAATATGAATGATCTTGTCGCCGAGTATCAGCAGTATCAGGACGCTACTGCTGAGGATGAAGATTATGGCGACGACGATGGGAGTAATGGAGACTGAAGATCGATGCTCAACTAAATTGTTGTACGCGTGGCAATGCATTTGTTTCACTGGATTTGGTTTCGGCTTAATTGTTATGTTCTGATGTCGGTATATTGGTTTGACTTTGTTTTTATTCAAAGAATATATTGCACTGAGTGCACTGTTTTGAGTTTCTCATTTATGCAATTATATATCTTTTGATAATCCGGGACTAGGAAATGTTAGGATATATACCTTGGTTGGGCCATGTTGGTCAGCACTGAACCGATCTGATCTTGTACGGA
The DNA here is from genome assembly GCA_020205505.1 of Panax japonicus. Classification (NCBI taxonomy): domain Eukaryota; kingdom Viridiplantae; phylum Streptophyta; class Magnoliopsida; order Apiales; family Araliaceae; genus Panax; species Panax japonicus. Next base: position 78,199,163 of record CM035096.1, on the reverse strand, counting down.
TACCATAAACTACATATCTTATGACAAGTGTTCTACGGGTCTAAACGGATACCGGTGGGAGAGCATGTGCATTCTCTCTACGCACGGGCTGTCCAAACTAACGACAAGTGTCCTAGTGGTCTGAAGTTTGAACTGGTTAGGCGGTGGGAGAGAATGTGCATTCTCTCTCTGTAAGCTAAAATTCTTGTTAATCGGCATGTGCCGCCGGGGATAGTTTCGGTGTGAGAATAAGTACAGACTGAATAAGGTTAACAATGGCAGTATTATGTTACAGTGCTGGATTATAATGAGATACCTGATAATTAGGGTGTAGCCGTGTATTGATCACACCACCTTCTCCAAATCCTTCCCCGTATAAAATTCCTCATTAGATAGGTATCTTGATGGGATTGAACACAATCTTCTTAAAGAAAGTAAGTCGAATTATTTCCTTACAAATTTCTTAGGAGTTTGGAAATTAAATGTAATTAAAAATCTTAAATTCCTTGAAATACTCTATTGCTAAACCAGATTCCTATGTAGGATAAATACCTCCACGTGGACTTTGATCATATAATTCGGGCCATAATAATCACACTCCAACATTGCCTCCCAGCCTCTTATTATAAGGAACTTAAAATAAGAGAGTATATCAATTAGTCAAGGAGGTCGTTAGCCAAAAAGTTTTTAATCCGATGGATGTTAGTTTATCCCGAAGAACGCTTATCCTTTCGGGAGAACAAAGTCTTCTTGCATGACATTTATCCTTTCGGGAGAACAAAACCTTCCTGAAGGACATTTATCCTTTCGGGAAGAACAAACCCTCTCCCGAAAGACATTTGTCTGTTCAGGAGGAACAAAGCCTCTCTCGAATGACGTTTGTCTGTTCGGGAGGAATAAGACCTCTCCCGAAGGATGTTTGTCCATTCGGAAGGAACAAAGCCTCTCCCGAACGATGTTCGATGTTTGTCCATTCGGGAGGAACAAAACCTCTCCTAAAGGACGTTTGTCCTTTCAGGATGAACAAAGCCTCTCCCGAAAGACGTTTGTCCATTCGGGAGAAACAAAGCCTCTCCATAAGGATGTTTGTCCTTTCAGGAAGAACAAAGTTTCTCCCGAAGGACGTTTATCCGACCTTATAACCCCATCTGACCTTATACCACCATAACAGCCTTCCCGACCCCTGTGGGAGGCATTGATTCGACCTTATGACACCGTAATGTAAATAGTCAAAGATATAATAAAGCCTATATGATATAGTATGCCCGAAGTGTCGCGGGTGAACATTTTGGATTGTCAAAGCTCATATCAGGCTTGTATATATATATATATATATATATATATATATATATATCCTTCCCCCAGTCAATTTAGGCTGAATCTAATATATAACGCCGAACAATACCCAATCATATATCATGTTCAAAAATATCCTTCGCGAACTTTGTTAGTGTGCCGAAGAGAGAGGTGAAAAACATTTAACCGTAGAGACATGAATGCCATCCGATGGAGTTTGGTTTTGGTGGCCGAAGAGAATTTGGATTTTTCGATGTCGAAGATGAGAATTTGAAGATCAAAGACATGTGAAAGGCCCAAACTCCGCCCAAGAAAAAACCAAAGTACATCAACTGCACCCGTTGGATGTGCTGACGATGTGGATCGCTTCAGCTGTGATGATGGTTCAGTGCTTCTAAATGGCTTCGAGAAGCTTAGAGAGTGCTCAGTTGCAGCTACTAGTACGTGGGTGTGGACCCATTAAAGATCTTTTCAAGATGTTTCAAATGACATATAAATTGACAATTTTGAATTTATAACGAAAAAGATATTAAATTTTGATTAGAAAGAGAGAAAGTTTTAGGTTATTCCCAAAGGCACAAAGGGATCTAGAAAGAGGGTTGAATTAATTTTTTTAAACTTTTAATTTAGAGAATTATTACCAATGTTAAATTAAAAAAGATAATTTAATGATTAAGCATAGTGGAATGTTGTTTTAAAAAAAACCCTTCAAAGATTAATAATAAATCACAGTTCTCAATTTAATGTAAGAGAGTGTAGACAAGTCACAGGGATAAAACCATGGTAATTAAACCAGGATCGGACTGCCGGTGTGACGCCCCAAAATTAGGTCCACATAACCCATTTTGAGTCGCCAAAAACAACACTGACGCGAACTTTATTATTACAACTATTGAACTGTCGTGCAAAATACGACGACACATATACTGTGAGTTTCAATACAAATATTATAACGTATATAATACGTCAATATTCATACTCAAATTATTAAAATGCCAAATAAAATACAGAAACAAATATTTCAAGTCCTTATAGGAACACGGGAAGATTTTTGTGCCTCCTCATTCTAATGGGGTGTTTTTTTACGCTTCCAAATTCGGGTTCACATCACCCTATTTAGTTCACCAAAATCAACTATTAAATGACGTATAAAATATGACACACATTTTAAGTTCTCAGTACAATTATTATGCCACACTGTTCAAAAACTTGATGAGGATTGCGAATAATTCAAAACACCACTTTATACTCATGTCTTTCTGCTAGCCCCAGCTACATTTTTATTACCTGAAAGTAGTTGTGAAGTAAAAGGGTTAGTACAAATAGCCAAGTAAAAGAATATCATGAGTAAGATAATTAAATTATCAATAACATTCATCAGTAATAAATCAGATATTTAGAAAATATAGTAAATGATAAAAGTTTTTAACCATAATTGTAGCGGAATCAACAATCCATTAGAAGAGTCAAGTAGAACATAATGTCTACTATCTTCTTCAAATTAAAAATCCATCATCAATATTTTATTCATGTAACACCAATCCAAAGTTATTTGTTGTACCCAAGACAAAGAAAACTTTCACCACCTGTCTTTACCTGAAACACCAAAGATCATGGTTATACCAATTCACAGTTCATGTTTATAATTATGCCATTAAATATTCATCTTTGAAATATGGGCAAAAGATATTCAATTGTAACACCAATGGTCATGCCAATTAACAACCCATCTTTTTACTACAGGCCAAAGACATACAACTATAAAACCAATAATCAACAGTCCATCTTTCCACTTCGGGTCAAAGACATACAATTGTAAAACCAATAATCAACAGTCATTCTTTGCACTACGGGCCAAATGTGACGCCCCCAAAATAGGTATACATCACCCATCTTGAGTCGCCAAATACATGGTACAAAATTTAAATACAAACTTCTTTGATACAGTACGACAAAATGTAGCTGAGAGTTTCAACACGGACAATGTCTCGTAGAGAGTATACAAACTCAAATAAAGTCCTCATTACAATTATTATCACACTATTTCACATAATAGTGAGGACTACTATATCCATCTATCTGGACCATCACTCCGTTCCCCGACTCGTCTCAGCTATATTCTCATTTCCTGAAGAGAACAGTGAAAGAAAGGGTGAGCTCAACTAGACAAGTAAGAAATATTATGACTAAGATAATGCAGAATAATTTATCGTTAGCCTTTAACAGTGTTAAACTAATAAAATATAACCAACATCAAGTTTAACTGCAGCGGAATAAGCAATCCATTAGAAGAGTCAAGTAGATAATAAAATCTACTGTCTTCTATGATTTAAAAGATTTTTCATCACTTTTATCGCTGTGACTCAGCTTAATAAATAAACCACATCATCCCTGCACTACAGCCAAGGATATTCATTAGTATCACGACCACAAATTATCCATGCTCTACGGGCCAAAGATATTCGTGTATTCATCAATGGTCATGATCATGCCAACAACTGTCCATCAATTCACTACAGCCAATGAGGACTTTTACAACATTATTTATAATATTACGGTCATGATTATACCGAATAATCCTTAGTTATAATCACACCAAGTCCATCTATGCACTACAAGCCACAGATGACTTTCAATATATTATAAACATGAGGATGATGACAAAGATATAAGAATTCAATAAAACAAGTTCAAGAATGCTCAAAAGAATATTTTCATGAAAAGATACTAGATGAAGCGCAAATATCATGGATATTCCACTAATTTCATGGAGTATAGAAGCCAAAACTTTAACCAACTGAGTATAATAGAATATATGAAACTATAAATGAATTTTTGCCCGCCATGCGGTAATCCACGTAGACAAATCATTTCCATAATTTAATAAGGAATGAATATGAATGATCATTCACCATGCATGTGGTAGTCCACATAGACAGGCTATTCCAACAGAATAATAAAGAATGGAACCAGGTCATACGTAATTCGCACAGACAGGATATTCCTACAGAATAATAAAGAAGGGAAGCAGGTCATACGGAATCCGTACAGACAGGATATTCCAACAGAATAATAAAGAAGGGAACCAGGTCATGCGTAATCCGCACAGACATGATATTCCAACATAATAATAAAGAATAGAATAACAATAGAATTCACTAGGCATGCGATAGACCGCACAGACAGTTTATTCCAACAGAATAATAAAGAATGAAATAACAGAACAATTTCACCATGTATGCGGTACTTCACATAGACAGGTTATTCCAACATAGTAATAAAGAATGGAATAACAACCCTTACAAGTATTGAATGAAAATAACTCCATGAATATGAATGAATAATACCCCTTACCTCAAAAGAAGACTGGATACTAGAATAGTGAGGTAACAGACTTCTCTTCTTTTTTCTCTCTATAATTTTTCTCTATAATAATTGCTCTATAACTGTAGTGAATTGGTGAGAAATGAAGGAAGAATGAGCTTTTATTTATAGGAAAATATAGTTTCTATAATTGCACGTTTTGGGGCTCGAAATATTACAATATAATGCATTCCTCTTTTTCTTCATTTTTAATTTAGTCCTGCAAGTATTACCAAACTTGCACCACATCCCCTAATAGTAAATAATGTGAATCAATAGTAAATCCTGTGAATCAATAGTTCTAGACATGTGAAAATATGAATTACAGTATAGTACCTCCATCTATACCTCTATTTTTAACTTAGTCATGCAAGTATTATCAATCTTGGACCACCATCCCTAATAGTACAAGAATGTGAATCAATAGTACACATATTTGAACAAATAGTTATAATCATGTGAAATAATAGCAATTAATTGCTCATTTATCCGATTAATTACCTGATTGGTCAATATAACCTCCAGACATCCATTATTATCAAAATAAATGTCGATTTCCATTAACACTAATAATCCCAACACAATGGAAATATCAAATTCATCTTTAATCAACACGAACTTATTCATCATTAATATTATAACTCACAATATTCAACAACCAGATCATTCCCAGGAAAGAGGGGGCTTTTCGATAAGGATTTCTCCCTATTGGCGTGCAATTAGGTGACCAAACCTCTCCTTGACAGAACTTTCTGGACATTGTCAATATTACAAGTAATAATACGAATAACTTTGTCGTCTCAATTATTGATTTAATAATATAAAATATTATGCAGATGATACTGTGACAATAATTGAATCAATAATATGAGAGATATGATGCAGCAATTACTGTAGCAATAATCAAGTATAACTGAGTGGCTTCTCACGTAAGCATCAATAATCAATACCGTGTGCTACTATGCAACCACGCGTATTACTGTACTTTTACCACCGGGTAGTTCAACAGTTTAACGGTAAAACTTTCGCCGATATTTTTATAAAAAGATAACTCTGTCATTTTCTAACTACGACAATACTTTCGTTGTGGGGTCCACCAATGATTGTGCCGTCATACAAATATTCTCTATTAAAACGAATATTCTCCGACCAATCAAATATTATATAACCATTTGTTTACTTTGAAAAACTTGTAAATAATACCCACAACTATAACATTATATCATATCCACATCATAATATTCAAAAATATATTTCGAGAAAATTTAATCTTTATTTATAAAAGTTAGGGTCTTACAACCTCCCCTTCTTATGAAATTTCATCCTCGAAATTAGGGTGCGTACCTGGTATGTCGAAGAGGTGAGGATATCTTGACTTCATTTCAGATTCTAACTCCCAGGTCATTTCCTCAACATCGTGGTTTTTCCACAAAACTTTGACTTGAGGTATAACCTTGGAGCGTAGAATATGATCCTTCTTATCCAAGATTTTAATAGGTAACTCTTCACACGTTAAATCTTCCTCTATCTCGTCTGGTTCTAATTTATTAATGTGGTTCGGGTCTTTCACATATTTATGTAACATTGATATATGAAAAACGTTATGAACACGAGACATACTTGGCGGTAAGGCGAGTCTATAGGCCACAGTTCCTACTCGATCGAGGATTAAAAATGGGCCAATGAATCGAGGATTAAGCTTTCCTCTCTTTCCAAACCTCGTAACTCCTTTCCATGGAGCAACACGTAACAACACATGATCTCCAATATTGAATTCCACGTCCTTTCGATGAAGATCAACATAACTCTGTTGTCGATCTTGTGAGGTTTTTATACGTTGTCGGATCATTTGAATCTTTTCTGAAGTCATACATACCAAATTCGGTCCTAACAACATTGCTTCACCCACCTCATCCAGCATACAGGAGAATGACACTTTCTTCCATACAACGCCTCAAATGGAGCCATGCCAATACTTGCTTGATAACTATTGTTGTAGGAAAACTCCACCAATGGTAAGAACTTGTCCCAATTCCCTTGAAGTCAAGGACACAAAGTCTTAATAAATCTTCAAGTGTTTGAATAGTCCTTTTCGAATGCCCGTCCGTTTGAGGATGATATGCCGAACTAAATCGTAAATCCGTTCCCATAGCTTTTTGCAAACTAACCTAAAATCTTGAAGTGAATCTTGGGTCTCGATAAGAAATTATGGATACTGGCATACCATGCAATCTTACAATCTCGTTTATGTACATACTAGCAAGACGTTCAAGTATATAAATTTCTCGTATCGGTAAGAAATGAGTAGACTTGGTCAATCTATCAACAATGACCTAAATCGCATCTATGCCTTGAGAAACCTTGGGAAGACCAGTAACAAAATCCATGGTAAAGTGCTCCCACTTCCATTCTGGAATTTCAAGTGGTTGCAATGGACCTTTTGGCACTTGATGCTCCACCTTGATTTGTTGACAAGTTAGATACCTTGAGATAAATCTCGCTATCTCTCTCCTCATATTACTCCACCAAAATGTATGTCGAAGATCACGATATATTTTGGTACTCCCAGAATAGATTGCAAATGGTGTGTTGTGCGCCTCCATCATGATTTTATACTTTAATTCAGAATCGTTAGGAACACAAAGTCTAGAGTTGACTCTAAGTATTCATTCTTCATCGATTCTTGCTTCCGAAATAACACCTTCTTGCACTTTCTTCCTCATACGCGTCAGCTCCAGGTCTGTAGCTTGAACAGCTTTAACTTATCGATTAAAGTCGGTTTCACTCGTATATTCACCATCATCACATGGGTCCCTGGATTCTTTAACTCTAATTCCATCCTTTCCAAGTCATACAAAATGCTCCTTTGCGTTGACAATATTGCACTCGTGCCCGCATATTATCTTCTACTCAATGCGTCAGCTACTACGTTCGCTTTTCCAGGATGGTATTGGATGGTATGATCATAATATTTCAACAACTCAAGCCATCGTTGTTGCCGCATGTTGAGTTCCTTTTGAGTGAAGAAATATTTGAGGCTTTTATGATTCGTATAGATCTCCACCTTTTCTCCATACAGGTAATGCTTCCAAATCTTAAGCGCAAAAACGACAGCTGCAAACTCTAGATCATGAGTAGGATAATTCCTCTCATATTATTTGAGTTGTCGTGAGGCATAGGCTATGAATTTCCCATGTTGCATGAGAACACATCTTAACCCTTTGCCTGAAGCATCACTGTAAATGACAAATCCCTCCGAGCCAGATGGTATTGTTAGAACAGGTGCTGAAATAAGCCTTCTCTTGAGTTCTTGAAAACTCTTCTCACATTCCTCGCTCCAACCGAATTTTGTATCTTTTCGAGTCAGTTGAGTTAATGGAGTATCGATTCGTGAAAACCCTTCTACGAATCTCCGATAATAACTAAGCTAAGCCGAGAAAGCTACGTACTTCGGTCACTGACTTGGGTTTCTCCCAGCTTTGAATTGCTTCAATCTTTGTCGGGTCAACAGATATTCCATGATTTGATATTACGTGCCCAAGGAATGCAACTTCCTCAAGCCAGAACTTGCATTTCTTCAACTTGGTATATAGCTTGTTTTCTCGAATCTTTTGGAGTACCAGCCTCAAGTGTTGCTCATGGTCTTCACGGGTTTTGGAGTATATGAGGATGTCATCAATAAAGACAACCACAAAGTGATCCAAATATTCTTTGAATACTCGGTTCATCATGTCTAAGAAGGCAGCAGGAGCATTAGTCAATCCAAAAGACATGACTAGGAATTCATAATGCCCGTACTGAGTTCTGAAAGCAGTCTTTGGAATTTCATCAGTTTTAATCTTCAACTGATGATATCCGGGACGAAGATCAATCTTTGAAAAGAATTTGGCTCCTTGCAACTAGTAAAACATGTCATCAACGCGAGGCAACGAGTACCTATTTTTGATGGTGACATGATTCAACTCCCGATAATCAATACAAAGTCGCATACTTCCATCTTTCTTCTTCACATATAGAATAGGAGCACCCCAAGGAGACGTACTAGGACGAATGAAACCGATGTCTAACAATTCCTGTAGTTGGGTTTTTAACTCCTGAAATTCAATAGGAGCCATTCGATATGGGGCTTTGGAAACGGGTTTTGTACATGGTTCAAGGTCGATAACAAACTCAATTTCATGCTCCAGGGGTAGGCCAAGAAGTTCTTCGGGGAATACATTAGGGAATTTATTAACAATAGAAATATCATTCAAATTTGACGTATTTTTTGTTTAAATCTGTTACATGAGCTAAGAAAGCTTGGACATCCGTTTTTCAATAAACGAATAGCTTTATGGCTTGAGATGACCGTGATTGATTTTAATGATTTGGTCGCTTGAATTCGCATAATAGGTTGGTTAGGAATATGAAAGCTAACAACATTACGAAAATAATCGATTTTAGTATGATGAGTAGTTGACAAATCAATCCCTAGAATCACGTCAAATGCAAGTATTTTCAATGAAATAAGATCGAAAGGTAATGTGAGGGTACCGATTTGAACCAAACAAGACTTACAAATAGTGGATGTAATGAAGGTTTCTCCCAATGGAGTTTCAACCGATAAGTCAAAGTCTAACTTCTCCGGAGTAAAATTTAAACGTTGAGCGCAAGTAGGAGAAATAAAAGAATGAGTAGAACTGGTATCAAATAAGGTATAGACTTCGCTAGAGTTTATGATAAGCTTACCCATGATGACCTCGTTCGGGTTCCTTAGTTTTTTGGGAGGTCACAACAAACGCTTTCGCTTGAACTACCGGCTTTCACTTTTCTAGGATGACCTTTGGTGCCTCCATCCCAGCTGGACTTGTCTTCGGTGCCCAACAAAATCGGGCCAGGTGACCTTCTCTTCCATAATTATAGCACGCTTTGGACGGCATCACGCAGTTTGGACTGATGTGTCCCTCCCCTCCGCATTTGAAGCATATGATAGGTGGTCGTTCTCATTCCTTAGCAACGGGTGCTGGTGTTGACGTTTTTCCATCATTGTTGAATCTCCTCTTCTTGAAATGTCCACTCTTATTGTCTTGGCCATGATTACCATCGAAGTGGTTACCATTTCTGGCATGTTAATTTCCTCCACGTTTGTTGTCACCGCTTCGATGACTGCTACCACTGATATTATCATTTTGCCAGCTGCTTTCTCTTGGTTGGGTTGACTCGTTATCGCGCTCCAATAACTGAGCCCTATCACAGTTTATGAGAAATTAGATATTGACGTATCTCGAGTTTCAAACCTCTTAGAAACATCCGTGTCATTCTTTCCTCATTATCAACCAAGTGAGACGCAAACCGGGACAACTCAGTAAACTTAGCTTCGTATTGCGACACAGTCATATTGTTCTGCTCCAACTTGTTGAACTCTTACCTTTTTATGTGACGAATACTCTTGGGAAAGTACTTGTCGTTGAATAGTTCTTGAAACTTCTCCCAAGACATCTTCAGTGTGGTAGGTTGAGTACGCTTTACCAATTTCCACCAGTAATCTGCCTCTCCTCGCAACATAAAGGTGTTAAAGGGAACCTTTTGCTCCTCGGAGCATCCCAAGACATCAAATATCTTGGTGATCTGCTTTATCCACGCTTCCGCCTTAAGTGGTTTTGGCTCTCCAATAAACTCCGGTGGTCCCAGCTCCTTGAACTGTTTAGCGATGACCGTCCAAGAGTTTCCAGTGTTTCCACCTATATTTTGTATAGGAGCCGCTCTGGCCTGATGTTGCATGAATTGCATGAAGCCTCTGAACATTCCATCGTTCATCAGTTGGTCAGTGTTGTTGTTTGCATGAGGATTGTCGCCTTCCTGATGCACGTTATCCTGATTATTGATCTGTGGAGACTCAACGGTCTCCTGGGCTCCATTACTATTCTCAACATTCTCGGATGTCATTTTCAAATACTGCCACAAAACAAGGTTTAATTAAAATGCAACATATTATCCCTATACTCTGACCGACTAATTAAATACCAAATAAACTTAGGTAGGTCATACTAGCGAAGGAATTCCCTGTCTCTCCCCTCCTAGTTCTAGTCTCACATCTTAGTCAGAGATCATATCCCTAAGCTTTGATACCAACTGTGATGCCCCCAAAATAGGTATACATCACCCATCTTGAGTCACCAAATATATGATACAAAATTTAAATACAAACTTCTTTGATACAGTACGATAAAACGTAGCTGAGAGTTTCAACACGGACAATGTCTCGTAGAGAGTATACAAACTCAAATAAAGTTCTCATTATAATTATTATCACACTATTTCACATAATAGTGAGAACTACTATATCCATCTATCTAGGTCATCACTCCGTTTCCCGACTCGTCCCAGCTATATTCTCATTTCCTGAAGAGAACAGTGAAAGAAAGGGTGAGCTCAACTAGCCCAGTAAGAAATATTATGACTAAGATAATGCAGAATAATTTATCATCATCCTTCAACAGTGTTAAACTGATAAAATATAACCAACATCAAGTCTAACTGTAGCAGAACAAACAATCCATTAGAAGAGTCAAGTAGAGAATAAAATCTACTATCTTCTATGATTTAAAAGGTTTTTCATCACTTTTATCGCTGAGACTCAGCTTAATAAATAAACCACATCATCCATGCACTACGGCCAAGGATATTCATTAATATCACAACAATAAATTATCCATGCTCTACGGGCCAAGGATATTCGTGTATTCATCAATGGTCATGATCATGCCAACAACTTTCCATCAATGCACTACGGCCAATGAGGACTTTTACCACGTTATTTGTAACATTACGGTCATGATTATACCGAATAATCCCTGGTCATAATCATACCAAGTCCATCTATGCACTATAGGCCACATATGACTTTCAATATATTATAAACACGAGGATGATGACAATGATATAAGAATTCAATAAAACAAGTTCAAGAATGCTCAGAAGAATATTTCCATGAAAAGATACTAGATGAAGCGTAAATATCAAGGATATTCCACTAATTTCATGGAGTATAGAAGCCAAAACTTTAACCAATTGAGTATAATAGAATATATGAAACTGTAAATGGATTTTTGCCCGCCATGCGGTAATCCACGTAATATATATCATTTCCACAATTTAATAAGGAATGAATACGAATGTTCATTCACCATGCATATGGTAGTCCACATAGACAAGTTATTCCAACAGAATAATAAAGAATGGAACCAGGTCATGCATAATCCGCACAGACAGGATATTCCAACAGAATAATAAAGAAGAAAACTAGGTCATGCTAAATCCGCATATACAAGATATTCCAACAGAATAATAAAGAAGGGAACCAGGTCATGCGTAATCCGCACAGACATGATATTCTAATAGAATAATAAAGAATGGAATAACAACGGAATTCACCAGGCATGCGATAGACTGCACAAACAGGTTATTCTAACAGAATAATAAAGAATAAAATAATAGAAGAATTTCACCATGTATGAGGTACTTCGCATAGATAGGTTATTCCAACATAATAATAAAGAATGTAATAACAACCCTTACGAGTATTGAAAGAAAATAACTCCATGAATACGAAGGAACAATACCCATTACCTCAAAAGTAGACTGAATACCGGAATAGTGAGGTAACAGACTTCTCTTCTTCTTTCTCTCTATAATCGCTCTATAACTTTAGTGAATTGGTGAGAAATTAAGGAAGAATGAACTTCTATTTATAGGAAAATATAGTTTTGATAATTGCATGTTTTGGGACTCGAAATATTACAGTATAATACCTTCCTCTTTTTCTTCATTTTTAATTTAGTCCTGCAAGTATTATCAAACTTGCACCACCTCCCCTAATAGTAAATAATGTGAATCAATAGTAAATCATGTGAATCAATAGTTCTAGACATGTGAAAATACGAATTACAGTATAGTACCTCCATCTATACCTCTATTTTAAACTTAGTCATGCAAGTATTATCAATCTTGCACTACCACCCCTAATAGTACAAGAATATGAATCAATAGTACACACATGTGAACAAATAGTTATAATCATGTGAAATAATAGCAATTAATTGCTCATTTATCCGATTAATTACCCGATTAGTCAATATAACCTCCAGACATCCATTATTATCGAAATAGATGTCGATTTCCATTAACACTAATAATCCCAACACAATGGAAATATCAAATTCATCTTTAATCAACACGAACTTATTCATCATTAATATTATAACTCACAATATTTAACAACCAGATCATTGCCAGGAAAGAGAGGGCTTTCCGATAAGGATTTCTCCCTATTGGCGCGCAATTAGGTGACCAAACCTCTCCTTGACAGAACTTTCTAGACATTGTCAATATTGCAATTAATAATATGAATAACTTTGTCGTCTCAATTATTGATTTAATAATATAAAATATTATGCAGATGATATTGTGACAATAATTGAATCAATAATATGAGAGATATGATGCAGCAATTACTGTAGCAATAATCGAGTATAACCGAGTGACTTCTCACGTAAGCATCAATAATTAATACCGTGTGCTATTATGCAACCACACTTATTACTGTATTTTACCATCGGGTAGTTCAACAGTTTAACGGTAAAACTTTCGCCGTTATTTTTATAAAAAGATAATTCTGTTGTTTTCTAACTACAACAATACTTTCGTTGTGGGGTCCACCAATGATTGTGCCGTCGTACGAATATTCCCTGTTAAAACAAATATTCCCCGACCAATCGAATATTATATAACCACTTGCTTACTTTACAAAACTTGTAAATAATACCCACAACTATAACATTATATCATATTCACACTATAATATTCAAAAATATATTTTGAGAAAATTTAATCTTTATTTATAAAAGTTGGGGTCACCATTAAATGATAATTTGAAGAAATGAATAATAATTTCTTACCATAATATAGAGTATGAAAGAAAATGATATTCCCTACGAGTATAGAAAATAATATCCTTTACTATATTATTAAAAAGTGATACCCATTACTTTAGCATGTGACTTGATTCTACTTTTTATATAAAATTGATCAACTTAAATAATGCTTGCATTCCGTATCCACACTTGGAGTAACCTTACACTCAAAAGAAATACTCATAATATTGTAATAAAAGAATTTTATATTTCTAGTGTAGTGATGGTGTGTTTTGTTTCTCATCTAAGCAATCTATTTATACTGAAAATTGAGGAGACAACTAGCACACCCCTTTTGACATAATAACCAAATGAGGTATATAAAAATGTTGGTAGAAGAATTTGTGGGCACACAGAGAAAATTAAACCAACTTGTACATGTTTTAACAATAATTGAGTTGTGGTCCAGATTACTTTAGGAAAAGTAGAGTGTTGACAAGTCCTGTTAGACTTACTTTTATAAAAAAAATAATTGAACAAACATCTGCATATCATACTTATCTTTAATCAACACCCTTTTCAATCTTTAAATAATTGTTCACAATTATTAACATAGACTCACAATACTGCCAAATTATCTAATTGTATCATATCAAATAATATGAGTTACTGTGCAATAACTACTATGGCAATTATTGAATGAAATATTGAGTGACTTCTTACGTAAGCATCAATAATTAGAGATACATTGCAATACCGTGTGCTACTGTGAAATATCGGGTACCACAATGGAACAACGCATATTACTGTACTTTTATCACTGGGTATTTCAACAATTTAACGGTAAAAGTCTTGCCATTATTTTTATAAAAAGGTTATTATTTTGGCTTTCTATATCCGATAATTATTCTGTTGTGGGGTCTACCAATGATTGTGTCAGTCGTACGAATATTCCTCGACAAAAGGAATATTCCCAGTCTAGATGAATATTCTATGATAACTTGCTTATTTTTTAAAATTTGCACATATCACCCATAACTATAACATTTATTAAATTATCACCTTACTATTTAGAATAATATTTATAAGAAAAATTGAATACTTTTATTTTATAAAATTTGGGGTCTTACAATCTCCCCTCCTTAAGAAATTTTGTCCCTGAAATTTACGTACCTAGTAGTTCGAATAGTTGAGAATACCTTGTTTTCATTTTAGATTCTATCTTCTCGGTCATTTTTTCTGTATTATGATTTCTCCATTGCTCATCTCTTTGATTTCAGATATCATTCCAGAATACAGCTTTAAAACAAAGGTTAATTGACATATAACAATTTGTCAACTTATTAAGAAAGAAAATTTAGCTTAGGTAGGACACACACTAGCGAAGGATATTACTCGTTTCTCCCCTCCTAGTTCTAGTCTCAGATCTCCGCCAGAGATCATATCCCTAAGCTATGATACCAAATGTGATACCCCCAAAATAGGTCCACACAACCCATTTTGAGTCGCTAAAAACAACACTTCTAACGCGAACTTTACTATTACAATTATTGAACTGTCGTACAAAATACGACGGCACATATACTGTGAGTTTCAATACAAATATTGTAACATATATAATAAGATATTATTCATACTCAAATTATTACAATGCCATATAAAGTAGAGCAACAAATATTTCAAGTCCTCAAAGGAACACGAGAAGATTTTTGTCCTCATTCTAATAGGGTGCATTTTTTATTCTTCAAAATTAGGGTTCACATAACCCTATTTGGTTCACAAAAATCAACTATTAAATGACATATAAAATACGACACACACATTTTAAGTTCTCAGTACAATTATTATGTCACAGTGTTCTATAACTTGATGAGGATTGCGACTAATTCGAAACACCACTTTATACCTATGTTCTCTCTGCTAGTCTCAACTACACTTTTATTATCTGAAAGGAATTATGAAGCAAAAGGGTGAACACAATTAGCCTAGTAAAAAAATATTATGACTAAAATAATTAAATTATCAATAATCTTCATTAGTAATAAATCAGATATTTAGAAGGAATGGTAGATGATAAATTTTTTTACCATAATTGCAACGGAATCAACAATCCATTAGAAGAGTTAAGTAGAACATAATGTATACTATCTTCTCTAAATTAAAAATTCGTCATCAATATTTTATTCCTGTAACACCAATCCAAAGTAATTCGTTGTACCTAAGATAAAGAAAACTTTCACCACATGCCTTTACCTGAAACACCAAAGATTATGATTATACCAATTCACAGTTCATGTTTATATTATGCCATTAAATTCATCTTTGCACTCCGAGCAAAAGATATTCAATTGTAACACCAATGGTCATGCCAATTAACAGTCCAACTTTTTACTACGGGCCAAAGACATACAACTGTAAAACCAATACTCAACAGTCCATCTTTCTACTTCGGGCCAAAGACATACAACTGTAAAACTAATAATCAACAGTTCATCTTTGCACTACGGGTCAAAGACATACAACTGTAACACCAATGGTCATTATTATACCAATACACAATTTCGGTCATGATTATACCAATACATAATTTGTAGTTATAATCATACCAATCAACAGTTCATATTTGCACAATGAGCCAAAGATAACTTTCCAACATAAATTTAAGTATAAGGATGATGACAATGATATATACAATGAATGGTCAAAAATAATCAGAATAATAAAATAAATAGATCTTAGTGATTTTTAACATATTTATCTAGAGTCCAAATTGCCAACATGAAATCCAAAAAATCGATTAGAATTCTTGATAGAATATAAAGTTCAATGAAATATAAAATTCTCTGCTCAAATATAATAACTTAAAACTGAATAGAAAGATTCAGGTCAAGATATTAGACGAAGCACAAACTATTAAGGATATTCTAATCAATTCAAGACTTTTCACCATTAAATGATAAGTTGAAGAAACGAATAATAATTTCTTACCATAATATAGAGTATGAAAGAAAATGATATTCCTTACGAGTATAGAAAATAATATCCTTTACCATATTATGAAAAAGTGAGACCCCTTACCTTAGCATGTGACTTGATTCTACTTTCTATATAAAATTGATCAACTTAAACAAAGCTTACATTCCTTATCCACACTTGGAGTAACCTTACACTCAAAAGAAATACTCATAATATTGTAATAAAAGAATTTTATATTTTTAGTGTAGTGATGATGTGTTTTATTTCTCATCTAAGCAATCTATTTATACTGAAAATTGAGGAGACAACTAGCACACCCCTTTTGACAAAATAACCAAATGAGGTATATAAAAATGTTGGTAGTGGAATTTGTGGTCACACAAAGAAAATTAAACCAACTTGTACATGTTTTAACAATAATTGAGTTGTGGTCAAGATTACTTTAGGAAAAGTAGAGTGTCGGCAAGTCCTGTCAGACTTACTTTTGTAAAAAGAAAATAATTGAACAAACATCTGCATATCATACTTATCTTTAATCAAAACTCATTTTAATCTTTAAACCATTATTCACAATTATCAACATAGACTCATAATACTGCCAACTAGTCTAATTATATCATATCAAATATATGAGTTATTATGCAATAACTACTGTGGCAATTATTGAATGAAATACTGAGTGACTTCTTACGTAATCATCAATAATCAGAGATACAGTGCAATACCGCATGCTAATGTACAATACCGTATACCATAATGGAACAACGCGTATTACTGTACTTTTATCACTGAGTATTTCAACAGTTTAACAGTAAAAGTCTTGCCTTTATTGTTATAAAAAGGTTATTTTTGTGGTTTTCTATATTCGACAATTATTCTGTTGTGGGGTCTACCAATGATTGTGTCGTCATATGAATATTCCCCGACAAAAAGAATATTTCTAGACCAGACGAATATTTTATGACAACTTGCTTGTTTTTTAAAATTTGCACATATCACCTATAACTATAACATTTATTAAATTATCACCTTACTATTTAGAATAATATTTATAAGAAAAATTGAATACTTTTATTTCATAAAATTTGGGGTCTTACAATCTCCCCTCCTTATGAAATTGCATCCCCAAAATTTATGTACCTGGTAGTTCGAAGCGTTGAGAATACCTTGCTTTCATTTTAGATTCTATCTTCTCGGTCATTTTTTCTGTATTATGATTTCTCCATTGCTCATCTTTTGGATTTCAGATATCATTCCAGAATACAGCTTTAAAACAAAGGTTAATTGACATATAACAATTTGTCAACTTATTAAGAAAGAAAATTCAGTTTAGGTAGGACACACACTAGCGAAGGATATTACTCGTCTCTCACCTCCTAGTTCTAGTCTCAAATCTCCGCCAAAGATCACATCCCTAAGCTATGATACCAAATGTGATGCCCCCAAAATAGGTCCACACAACCCATTTTGAGTCGCTAAAAACAACACTGCTAACACGAACTTTACTATTACAATTATTGAACTGTCGTACAAAATACGACGACACATATACTGTGAGTTTCAATACAAATATTGTAATGTACAAAATAAGGCAATATTCATACTCAAAGTATTACAATGCCATATAAAGTAGAGCAACAAATATTCAAGTCCTCGAAGGAACATG
This sequence comes from Panax japonicus, assembly GCA_020205505.1. Taxonomy (NCBI): domain Eukaryota; kingdom Viridiplantae; phylum Streptophyta; class Magnoliopsida; order Apiales; family Araliaceae; genus Panax; species Panax japonicus. Next base: position 78,180,992 of record CM035096.1, on the reverse strand, counting down.
AGAATATTTTTGTCCTCATTCTAATTGGGTGCATTTTTTACACTTCTAAATTAGGGTTCACATCACCCTATTTGGTTCATTAAAATGAACTATTAAATGACGTATAAAATACGACACACACATTTTAAGTTCTCAATACAAATATTATGTCACAGTGTTCTATAACTTGATGAGGATTGCGACTAATTACACCACTGTATACCCATGTTCTCTCTGCTAGTCTCAACTATACTTTTATTATCTGAAAGGAATTGTGAAGCAAAAGGGTGAACACAATTAGCCTAGTAAAAAAATATCATGACTAAGATAATTAAATTATCAATAATCTTCAATAGTAATAAATCAGATATTTAGAAGGTATGGCAGATAAAATTTTTACCCATAATTTCAGCGGAATCAACAATCCATTAGAAGAGTGAAGTAGAACATAATGTATACTATCTTCTCCAAATTAAAAATCCGTCATCAATATTTTATTCCTGTAACACCAATCCAAAGTTCTTCGTTGTACCTAAGACAAAGAAAACTTTCACCACATGTTTTTACCTGAAACATCAAAGATCATGGTTATACCAAATCACAGTTCATGTTTATATTATGCCATTAAATTAATCTTTGCACTCCAGGCCAAAGATATTCAATTGTAACACCAATGGTCATGCCAATTAATTGTCCATCTTTTTACTACAGGCCAAAGACATACAACTATAAAATCAATACTCAACAGTCCATCTTTCTACTTCAGGCCAAAGACATACAACTGTAAAACCAATAATCAACAGTCCATCTTTGCACTATGGGCCAAAGACATACAACTGTAACACCATTGGTCATGATTATACCAATACATAATTTCGATCATGATTATACCAATACACAATTTCTGGTCATAATCATACCAATCAACGGTTCATATTTGCACAATGGGCCAAAGATAACTTTTCAACACAAATTTAAGTATGAGCATGATGACAATGATATATACAATGAATGGTCAGAAATAATCAAAATAATATAATAAAATAGATCTTAGTGATTTTAAACTTAATTATCCAGAGTCCAAATTGCCAACATGAAGTCCGAAAAATCGATTAAAATTCTTGATAGAATATAAAGTTCAATGAAATGTAAAGTTCTCAGCTCAAATATAATAACTTAAAACTGAATAGAAAGATCCAGGTCAAGATATTAGATGAAGCACAACCTATTAAGGATATTCTAATCAATTCAGGACTTTTCATAATTAAATGATAAGTTGAATAAACGAATAATAATTTCTTACCATAATATGGAGTATGAAAGAAAATGATATTCCTTACGAGTATAGAAAATAATATCCTTTACCATATTATGAAAAAGTGATACCCCTTACCTTAGCATGTGACTTGATTCTGCTTTCTATATGAAATTGATCAACTTAAACAATGCTTGCATTCTCTATCCACACTTGGAGTAACCTTACACTCAAAAGAAATACTCACAATATTGTAATAAAAGAATTTTATATTTTTAGTGTAGTGATGGTGTGTTTTGTTTCTCATCTAAGCAATATATTTATACTGAAAATTGAGGAGACAACTAGCACACCCTTTTTGACAAAATAACCAAATGAGGTATATAATAAGTTGGTAGTGGAATTTGTGGTACACACAGAGAAAATTAAACCAACTTGTACACGTTTTAACAGTAATTGAGTTCTGGTCCAGATTACTTTAGGAAAAGTAGAGTGTCCGCAAGTCCTGTCAGACTTATTTTTGTAAAAAGAAAATAATTGAACAAACATCTGCATATCATACTTTTCTTTAATCAATACCCTTTTCAATCTTTTAACCTTTATTCACAATTATTAACATAGACTCACAATACTGCCAACTTATCTAATTATATCATATCAAATAATATGAGTTATTGTGCAATAACTACTGTGACAATTATTGAATGAAATACTGAGTGACTTCTTATGTAAGCATCAATAATCAGAGATACAGTGCAATATCGTCTGCTACTGTGCAATATCGCATACCACAATGGAACAACGCGTATTACTGTATTTTTATCACCGGGTATTTCAACAATTTAACGGTAAAAGTCTTGCCGTTATTTTTATAAAAAGGTTATTTTTGTGGCTTTCTATATCCGACAATTATTCTGTTGTGGGGTCTACCAATAATTGTGTCGTCGTAGGAATATTTCCCGATAAAAAGAATATTTCCAGACCAGACGAATATTCTATTACAACTTGCTTATTTTTTAAATTTTGCACATATCACCCATAACTGTAACATTTATTAAATTATCACCTTACAATTTAGAATAATATTTATAAGAAAATTTGAATACTTTTATTTCATAAAGTTTGGGATCTTACAATCTCCACTCCTTATGAAATTTCATCCCCAAAATTTACGTACATGGTAGTTCGAAGAGTTGAGAATACTTGGCTTTCATTTTAGATTCTATCTTCTCGGTCATTTTTTTTGTATTATAATTTCTCCATTGCTCATCTCTTGGATTTCAAATATTATTCCAGGATACAGCTTCAAAATAAAGGTTAATTGTCATATAATAATTTGACAACTTATTAAGAAATAAAATTCAGCTTAGGTAGGACACACACTAGCGAAGGATATTACTCGCATCTCCCCAAATAGTTCTAGTTACAGATCTCCGCCAGAGATCATATCCCTAAGCTATGATACCAAATGTGATACCCCTAAAATAGATCCACACAACCCATTTTGAGTCGCCAAAAACAACACTACTAATGCGAACTTTACTATTACAAATATTGAACTGTCGTGAAAAATACGACGACACATATACTGTGACTTTCAATTCAAATATTGTAACATATATAATAATACAATATTCATACTTAAATTATTACAATGTCATATAAAATATAGCAACAAATATTTCAAGTCCTCAAAGTAACACGAGAAGATTTTTGTCCTCATTCTAATAGGGTGCATTTTTTACACTTCCAAATTAGGGTTCACATCACCCTATTTGGTTCATTAAAATCAACTATTAAATGACGTATAAAATACGACACACACATTTTAAGTTCTCATTACAATTATTATGTTACACTGTTCTATAACTTAATGAGGATTGCGACTAATTCGAAACACCACTTTATATGTGACAACCCGAGAATTTGGACAATTTATTAAAATCTTAAATGATTGATTTAAGGTCAAATAATAGATCTAGACAGAAAATGAGTGTATGCGTTTGATGTTATTGGGATGGAATTTTGAGGATTTTAAAATTCTGTGAAAAATTTAGGTGAATTATTCAGGATTAAGGATTTATGTGATTAAGTTCTGTGAATATGGTTATGTATATGTTCAGAATGTGGTTAAGGGTCATGGGTTGACCATATTAATTATATATGTGTAAAACCCTAATCGTATATTAAGAACGCCAACGTTCAGTTAGAAAATCCTAACGTCTGATAAGAAATCCTAGAAATCGATTCTGAAAACCCTAGTTTCAGTCCCGGGAGTTCCGAAACCCTAATTCGGATATTAAAAACCCTAGATTGTGAAAGCAATGCTATGCATAAGGTTAAACGTCATTAATTTTAATTAATTAGGGAAAACCCTAATGAATTGCTGGAAATCCTGATTGATTATTAGAAAATCATAATACCCGATCTGAAAATCCTAGTTTCAGATTTCGAATATTTGGAACCCTAGTCTGGGAACTCAATGGAGAATTATAATGCTCAAGTGCTATTAAGTATAAAGTTAATTAGGGTAAAGTTTAATTATTTATTAAACCCTAATTTATGGATTAAAACCCTAATTTTATAATTAGGGAAAACTTAAGTTTTAAATTAATAATTGTAATGTTAATTAGGATATGTTGATTCTAATTTTCAAGTTAAGTAATTAGAAAACCCTAATCTAATTACGAAAATTTAATTTTTATTTTAGAAAATTTATTTTTCTATTAAAAACCTTAATTAGTGGTTTATAAAACCTAATCCGTGATTTTGACTCTAATTTCGTAATTAGCAATTTTAATTAGGAATTATTAATCCTAATTAGCAAGATTTAAAGTATGATTAAGAAATTATAATATAATTAGTAAATATTAATTATAAGTTAATAATATTAATTTCTATTTTTGAAAATCTAAATTTGAAATTTTAGAAATTTAATTTGGAAGTTAAGGGTTAAAACCTAAACCCTAAATGCTTTAAATCCTAAACCCTAGCGAAAACCTAAACCCTAAGGGTTTGGGACAATGTCCAAACTGCCATTAAAATTAAAGTGGAAATGACTAAAATGCCTTTTGTGCATTATTGGATGTTACTTGTAAACCTAACCCTAAGGAGAGTGGTTGAGCAACCCTAGTACTAGCCTTGAGCTACAAACATTGAATCCAGTCGAATTTTGGCCAGATCATAGCAACAAGGCAACAAATATAAATAGATTAGAGAGAGAAATGTGCTCACTTTATATTTCATTTTTTCCTAACCCTCCTCTCTCTAGAAATTCGGGATATAGAGTGATAAAGAGAGAAAAGATGAACCATGATCAGTTTCTAGCAAGCCAATAACAGATCACAAAGTCAGAATCAAAAATCAAGTTAAAAAGAGGTATAAATCCTAAATTTTGAAATCCTTTGATTTTATGTTATTTGTTGAAATTGATTGGTTAAACATGTGTAATAGGGTGTCAATTGATGATCTGGGTTGTCAAAACACAAACCTATAACATCAAAGTGCTCGGATTTGGCATTTTAAGAAATCTGGAAAATGGGAAAAATATGGTCTGACAGCCTAATGTCAGAGGCCTTAGATCTGTGTGTGTTAGATGTTTAGTGTGTTTGTTGTTTTAGATATGTTCTATGACATGTGGTCTTTATTATAAAACTTGAATCATAATCAGATCATGCATAGATTACAAGATATGATTGGTCAAAGTGTCTTGACCGAACACGAAATTTGATTTCTGGGCAAACCCAGAAATTTCCAGATTTCTGACAACGATATTTAAGGCCATGAATCTTGATGTTGTTTGATTATTTGGCCATGTTGTTGTTTTCAAGTTATAGTATGGTATAATGACTACAATATAAAGCCTTTATAACACTTATATCGATTACAGAAACAAAGTTATGCAGGGTCAAAGTACGTTGACCGAAATGGCTGATGAAGGTTTCTGGAAAAACCCAGATCCTTCAAGAACGTGTTTTCTGTCGGAGTTTGACCAGCTTAGATCTTTCGTTTGTTTTGATGTTAGGCTGTTTCAAGTTTGTATAAATGTACCCTGATATATGATCTACAGTATTGAACCAATAGTTCACTCAAACAAATTATAGAATAAATGTTATGAGGATCGAAAACTAGTACCCTTGACTGTTCTTCATTTTCTGGAAAACCCAGAAATGAAGAACAGCGTTGTCAGATTTTTGTAAGGCTTAGATTGTCTAAGTATGAGGTAGTATGGCCATGTTATTGCTTAATAATCATAGTATTACACGTATACTACAATAACAACACAATTTACCAGTCCAGAATCAACTCGATTATAGAGTAAAAATCGGTCAAACTAGCAACCTTTAACACTGACATGGAAGTTCTGGGCTTGGTGAAGAACAGCTCAAGAACACCTATAGCGACGGTTTTATCGCTATAGGGACCCTTTAGCGATAGTTAATTTCGAAAATTACAGAAATTAATTAAATAAATAGAAAAAAATGGTTTTTAATTATTAAAAATACATAATAAATTCTGAAAAATTATTTTAAAGTCTGAAAAATAGTTTTTAACTATTTTGAGTATATTTTCGAAAATATTTAATATTTTTGAAATGTAATAGGTATTTATTTATTTAATTATTATATTAAATAAATTATTTAAAAATGGTTTTAATTCATAAAAAATCATGAAAAATTATTTTATGATATTAGAAAATATTTTAAGTTATTTTTGATGACTTTTGATATTTTGTGATGAAATTCATTAATTAATCAATATTAATGATAATTAGTTTATTTAATAGATATATTAAATAAATTATGGAAAATTAGAAATAATGATTTAAAAATCATATAAAAATGATTTAAGTGTTATAAAAATATTTTAAGTTATAAAATATAAATTTTGATATTTAGTCATGAAAATATTAATATTAATTATCGGATAATGGATTTAAGTGTTTAAAAATCATATAGAAATGATTTTAAAGTATTAAAAATACTTTGTGATATTATAAAATATATTATAATATTATGAAATTTATTTCATTAATATTTGATAATAAATAAATATTAATGATAAAAGAATTATGTGGTATTTAATTCATTTAAATACGTTTTAATGATTGAAAATTCGTGATAAATGGTAATAATTATTTAAAAATTATTACGAGTTTATGAAAATTATTTTGACTGATTAGAAAATTATCTGTGATAATTTGTAAGTATTTAAGCAAGAGTTTAATTGAACTTAAACTCGAGTGTTGACCAACTAGACCGTCGGGATGTTAGAATTGTGTCGGTTTCAAGTCAAACTGAAATAGTTTGACCTAATACCAAGTCTTATGTGTTGTATAGACTGATAGGCTTATGTGCTATGTGTTTAGGTTATTCTGTGGATATGTATATATAACAGTATTATACTATGATGATATTATTCTAATATTGGAGTTCTATATTACTAATATTAGGTCTTCGGGTAAAGCCTTATAAATTGCGTTGTGGTAATCAACGGTCCAGGCAAGTTTCTGTTTACTAAACTCTAATAAGAGTATTTTATTCAAGCTTATAGTTAATCATTGCTGATTGCCACGAAAATTGTACTTTGTACATCTTGCATGTATAAGTCAGGTATGAAAGGATGATCGCCTTCATTACCAGTTGGTTCAGAAATGTTTGTTCATGTTTAAAACTTGTTCAGTCAAAATTTTGTTCCTGCTAGTTCACAATTATATTGTTGAATTATAGCCAGCCAATTGTTCAAATCATTTCAATCATGATATATCGTTATATTGTTGTATTTAAACTTGCTGGGCAACTTTCATGCTTACCCTTGCTATATCATGATAAAACATTGCAGATAATATGAACGTGTTCGGATACAGGAAAAAGATAATGCCAAGTTCAGCTTGGGATATAAAGTGCGGCTAGTTTGTAATAGCGTATTTTGATAAATGTGTTGTATTTTAGATAGTTTATGAATTGTGTAAAAGTTAAGGTTACTCGACCTTGGGGATAAGTGTGTAAGTTTAATGTATAAACAATTTATATTTATATCTTTCGCAAACAGTTATAGAATGATTAGTGTACCGAATCCGCGGCGATTTGGGGCCTGGATTCGGGGCTACTACATTATACTCATGTTCTCTCTGCTAGTTTCAACTACACTTTTATTACTTGAAAGGAATTGTGAAGAAAAAGGGTGAACACAATTAACCTAGTAAAGAAATATTATGACTAAGATAATTAAATTATAAATATTCTTCATTAGTAATAAATCAGATATTTAGAAAGTATAGTAGATGATAAAAGTTTTTAACCATAATTACAGCGGAATCAACAATCCATTAGAAGAGTTAAGTAGAACATAATGTATACTATCTTCTCCAAATTAAAAATTCATCATTAATATTTTATTCCTGTAACACTAATCCAAAGTTCTTTGTTGTACCCAAGACAAAGAAAATTTTCACCACCTGTCTTTACCTGAAACACCAAATATCATGGTTATTCCAATTCACAGTTCATGTTTATAATTATTCCATTAAATTCATCTTTGTACTCCGGGCCAAAGATATTCAATTGTAACACCAATGGTTATGCCAATTAATAGTCCATCTTTGTACTACGGGCCAAAGATATACAACTATAAAACCAATAAACAACAGTCCATCTTTCCACTTCGGGCCAAAGACATATACAACTGTAAAACCAATAATCAACAGTCCATCTTTGCACTATGGGCCAAAGACATACAATTGTAACACCAATGGTCATGATTATACCAATACACAATTTCGGTCATGATTATACCAATACACAATTCCTGATCATAATCATACCAATCAACAGTTCATATTTGCACAACGGGCCAAAGATAACTTTCCAATAAAAATTTAAGTTTGAGGATGATGACAATGATATATACAATAAATGGTTAGAAATAATCAGAATAATAAAATAAAATAGATCTTAGTGATTTTCAACTTAATTATTCAGAGTCCAAATTGCCAATTTGATAAGTTGACGAAACGAATAATAATTTCTTACCATAATATGGAGTATGAAAGAAAATGATATTCCTTATGAGTATAGAAAATAATATCATTTACCATATTATCAAAAAGTGATACCCCTTACCTGCATGTGACTTGATTCTGCTTTCTATTAAATTGATCAACTTAAATAATTTTTGCATTTCTTATCTACACTTGGAGTAATCTTACACTCAACAAAAATACTCACAATATTGTAGTAAAAGAGTTTTATTTTTTTTAATTTAGTGATGTTGTGTTTTTTTTTCTCATTTAAGCAATCTATTTATACTGAAAATTGAGGAGACAACTAGCACACCCCTTTTGACAAAATAACCAAATGAGGGATATAAAAATGTTGATAATGGAATTTGTGGTCGCACAGAGAAAAGTAAACTAGCTTGTACACGTTTTAATAATTGTGAATAATGACACGTTGACATGTTAACAATTTCATAATTGAGTTGTGGTCCGGATACTGAAATAGTGAGGTAGAAGACTTCTCTTCTTCTTTCTCTCTATAATCGCTCTATAACTTTAGTGAATTGGTGAGAAATTAAGGAAGAATGAACTTCTATTTATAGGAAAATATAGTTTTGATAATTGCATGTTTTGGGACTCGAAATATTACAGTATAATACTTTCCTCTTTTTCTTCATTTTTAATTTAGTCCTGCAAGTATTATCAAACTTGCACCACCTCCCCTAATAGTAAATAATGTGAATCAATAGTAAATCATGTGAATCAATAGTTCTAGACATGTGAAAATATGAATTACAGTATATTACCTGCATCTATACCTCTATTTTTAACTTAGTCATGCAAGTATTATCAATCTTGCACCACCACCCCTAATAGTACAAGAATGTGAATCAATAGTACACACATGTGAACACATAGTTATAAACATGTGAATTAATAGCAACTAATTGCGCATTTATCCGGTTAATTACCCAATTGGTCAATATAACCTCCAAACATCCATTATTATCGAAATAGACTGTCGATTTCCACTAACACTAATAATTCCAACACAATGGAACTATCAATTTCAACTTTAATCAACACGAACTTATTCATCATTAATATTATAACTCATAATATTTAAAAACCAGGTCGTTCTCAGAAAAGAGGGGGCTTTCTGATAAGGATTTCTCCTTATTGGCGCGCAATTAGATGACCAAACCTCTCCTTAACAGAACTTCTAGACATTGTCAATATTACAAATAATAATATGAATAACTTTGCCATCTCAATTATTGATTTAGTAATATAACATATTATACAGATGATACTGTGACAATAATTGAATCAATAATATGAGAGATATGATGAATCAATTATTGTAGCAATAATTGAGTATAACTGAGTGACTTCTTACGTAAGCATCAATAATCAATACCGTGTGCTACTATGCAACCACGCGTATTACTGTACTTTTACTACCGGGTAGTTTAACAGTTTTAACGGTAACACTTTCGCTGTTATTTTTATAAAAAGATAATTATGTCGTTTTCTAACTACGACAATATTTTCGTTGTGGGGTCCACCAATGATTGTGCCGTCGTACGGATATTCCCCAACAAAAAGAATATTCCCTGACCAAGCGAAAATTTTATAACAACTTACATATTTTGCAAAATTTTTAAATATTACCCACAACTATAACATTATATCAAATTCACACCATAATATTTAAAAAAATATTTCGAGAAATTTAAATCTTTATTCATAAAATTTGGGGTCTCACAGGTAAGCTAATCATAAACTCTTGTGAAGTTTATACCTTACAAGATACCGGTTCTACCCATTCTTTTATCTCTCCTGATTGTGCTCAACGTTTGAATTTGACTCCAAAAAAAATAAACTTTGACTTATCTGTTGAGACTCCGTTAGGAGAAACTTTCATTACATCCACTGTTTATAAATCTTGCTTGATTCAAATTGGGACCATCACATTATCTGCCGACCTTATTTCTTTGAAAATATTTACATTTGATGTGATTTTAGGGATTGATTGGTTAACCACTCATCATGCCAAAATTGATTATTTTCGTAAGGTTATTAGTTTTCATATTCCTAACCAACCTATTATACGAATTCAAGTAACCAAACCACTAAAGTCAATCACTGTCATATCAAGCCATAAAATTATTTATTTATTGAAAAATGGATGTCAAGCTTTCTTAGCTCATGTCATGGACTTGAACAAAAATACGTTAGATTTGAATAAAATTTCTGTTGTTAGTGAATTTCCTGACGTATTTCTTGAAGAACTTCCCGGTTTACCCCTAGAACGTGAAGTTGAATTCTTTATTAACCTTGAACTTGGTATAAAGCCCATTTCTAAAAAATAGCTCCTATTGAACTTCGAGATTTAAAGGTCCAACTACAGGAGTTATTAGACATCGGTTTCATTCGTCCTAATACCTCTCCTTGGGGTGCTCCTGTTTTATTCGTAAAGAAGAAAGACGGGAGTATACGACTTTGTATTGACTACCGGGAATTGAACCATGTCACCATCAAGAATAGGTATTCTCTACCTCGCATTGATGACCTATTCGACCAGTTGCAATGAGCACAATTCTTTTCAAAGATCGATCTTCGTTCTGGATATCATCAGCTGAAGATTAAAACTGAGGATATTCCAAATACTGCCTTCAGAACTCGGTACGAGCATTATGAATTTCTAGTCATGTCTTTTAGATTGACTAATGCTCCTGTTACTTTAATGGATATGATGAACCGAGTATTCAAGGAATATTTGGATTAGTTCGTTGTTGTCTTTATTGATGACATCCTCATCTATTACAAAAGTCGTGAAGATCATGAGCACCATTTGAACCTGGTACTTCAAAAACTTCGTGATAACAAGCTATACACCAATCTGAAGAAATGCAAGTTCTGGCTTGAGGAAGTAGCATTCCTTAGGCACATAGTGTCAAAACGTGGAGTATCTGTTGACCCGAAGAAGATTGAAGAAATACAAAGTTGGGAGTAACCGAAGTTGGTGATAGCTGGTTATTATCGGAGATTCGTGAAAGGATTTTCTCGAATCGCTACTCTGTTAACTCAGCTGACTCAGAAAGATACAAAATTCGTATGGAGAGAAGAATGTGAGAAGAGTTTCCAAGAACTCAAGATGAGACTCATTTCGGCACCTGGTTTGACAATATCATCTAGTTCGGATGGATTTGTTATCTACAATGATGCTTCAGGCAAAGGGATAGGATTTGTTCTCATGCAACATGGGAAAGTCATAGCATATGCCTCGCAAAAACTAAAAGAATATGAGAGGAATTATCCTACTCATGATCTGGAGTTGGCAGCAGTCATTTTTGCGTTGAAGATCAGCAGACAGTACCTGTATGGGGAGAAAGTGGAGATCTTTACAGATCATTAGAGCCTCAAATATTTCTTCACCCAAAAGGAACTCAACATGCAAAAACGGCGTTGGCTCGAGCTGTTGAAAGATTACGACCATACCATTCAATATCATCTTGGAAAAGCAAACGTGGTAGCTGACGCATTGAGTAGAAGATCATATGCGGGTACGAGTGCGATGTTGTTAACACAAAGACCCATTTTGTACGATTTACAAAGGATGAAGATAGAGTGAAAGGCTCCAAGTACCCACGTGATGATATCAAATATACGAGTAGAACCGACTTTAATCGATAAAGTTAAAGCTACTCAAGCCACAGACCTAGAGCTGATGCGTATGAAAAAAAGACTACAAGAAGGTGTTATTCCATAACCAAGAATCGATGAAGAAGGAATACTTCGAGTCAACTTTAGACTTTGCATTCTTAACGATTCTGACTTGAAGCATAGAATCATGATGGAGGCACATAACACATCGTTTGTAATCCATCCTGGGAGTATCAAAATATACATGATCTTTGACATATATTTTGGTGGAACAATATGAAGAGAGAGATCGTAGAGTTTATCTCGAGATGTTTAACTTTTTAACGTGTAAAGGCGGAGCATCAAGTGCCAAAGGGTCCATTGCAACCACTTGAGATTTTTAAATGGAAGTGGGAACACATTACCATGGATTTCGTTATTGTTCTTCCCAAGGTTTCTCAAGGCATAGATGTGATTTGGGTTATTATTGATAGATTAACCAAGTCTGCTCATTTCTTGCCTATACGGAAGACTTATTCTCTTGAATGTCTTGCTCGTATATACGTAAATAAGATTGTGAGATTGCATGGCATGCCAGTATCCATAGTTTCGGATCTTAACCCAAGATTCACTTCACAATTTTGGGTTAGCTTGCAGAAAGCTATAGGCACAAAATTACGATTCAGTTAGGCATACCATCCTCAAACGGACGGACAATCAGAAAGGACTATTCAAACTCTTGAAGATTTATTAAGACTATGTGTCTTAGATTTCAAAGGGAGTTGGGATAAGTACCTACCATTCATGGAATTCTCCTACAACAACGGTTATCAGGCAAGTATAGGTGTGGCTCCATTCAAAGCATTGTATGGACGAAAGTGTTGCTCTCCAGTATGTTGGGATGAGGTGGGAGATGCAACGTTGTTGGGACCAGATTTGGTACGTATGACTACAGAGAAGATCCAAATGATCCGACAACGTATACAAACGACACAGGATCGACAAAAGAGTTATGCGGATCTTCATCTAAAAGACGTGGAATTTAATATTGGGCATCATTTATTATTATGTGTTGCTCCATGGAAGGGAGTTACAAGATTCGGGTTGAGAGGAAAGCTCAATCCAAGATTTGTTGGTCCATTTGAGATTCTTGAATGAATAGAAAATGTGGCCTATAGACTCACATTACCTCTAAGTATGTCTCGTGTTCATAATGTTTTTCATATATCTAAGCTTTGTAAATATATGAAGGACCCAAACCACATTATTGAGTTAGAACCAGAAGAGATAGCAAAAGATTTAACGTACGTGGAATTACCTGGAATCTTAGATAAGAAGGAGCATGTCCTACGCACAAAGGTTATACCACAAGTCAAAGTTTTATGGAGGAACCATGCTATTGAGGAAATGTCCTGGGAACTGGAATCAAAAATGAAAACGAGGTATCCTCACCTTTTCGAGATACCAGGTACGTACGTCAATTTTGAGGACGAAATTTCATAAAGAGTGGAAGTTGTAAGACCCTAACTTTTTATAAATAAAATTGAATTTCCTCTAATTATTATTTTGAATAATAAAGTGTTAATTTGATATAATGCTTTGGTTATGGGTGATATGTGCAAATTTTTTAAAATAAGCAAGTGGTTATAAAATATTCATTATTGTGGGGGAATATTCGTTTGGTCGTGGAATATTCTTACTGTCGAGGAATATTCGTACGATGGCGCAAACATTTGTGGGCCCCAGAACAGAAAACGGTCGGATGAAGAAAACGACAAGTTTGTTACCGTTAACATTGTTGGAATACCGGGTGGTTAAAATACAATAATACGCGTAGTTGTCATATTGTGATTCTGTCATATTTTTTTGAATAATTAATTATTAATTTATATGATAAGGAAATATTTATTTTTATGTGGATATAAATGAAGGAATTAATGTTGAGGTGTTTTATCAATTTTTTGTCTGAATGAAGGTATTAAAAATCATCCGTATGTGGATTTCGATAATTTTCTGTTTCGAATTTGGAAAAACTTTCTTCTACAAAGTTATAGAGAATTAAATTTCCTCTGAAATAAACATAACATTCATGTTTTTCTGATAAAATGGCTATTTATTGTGAATTATTAAAGTTTTGGAAATAAATATTTTTTATTAAAAACATGGTGGACTTTTGGTTGGTGTGGAAATTCTGAATTTGGCGGGCCCCACTAGTGGTGGTTGATATTTTGGTCAAAGAGGTGTGCGTAGAAAATTTTTAAAAATATTAATTTATTAAATTTAGTTTGCTTTGACGTTCTAGCATTTTCCTATAAATAGGGTGCTTAGTTAGAATTGAAAAACACACCAGAATATAAAATTTTCTCTCTCTATAATATTGAGCGTATTTTTGTGAGTATTTAGATACTTTGATAGTTGCTATTCAGTGCAAGTTTTCTTCAACACTATATCTGATATTTTAGCCAGAAGTACTATTCTTTTGAGGAAGAGATGTTATTTTCTTCATAAATGATATTATTTCGTTCAATATCATTATGTCAAAATATTGATATGAATTTTATTATAAAATTTATCTTTTTATGTTGAGGTTACTATTCACGTATACGACACTGTTCACGTATATGACACTATTTACGAATACGGTACTATTCACTAGTACTATTCATGAAGTATGATTTTTTTGTGGAATTTTCTACCTTTTTGTGTCAGAATTACTATTCACGTATACGACACCGTATACGACACTATTCACAAAAAAATGAAATTTTCTCTTCTTTGTCCAAAATGTTTATTATGGTTACAATCTTTGATTATATCCATGCTTTGATCTTCATTCTTAAATTTTACTCCATTATGGTTTATTATGGAGTATTTTTGAGCTTGGATTATCTAAAGTACGAATCCCTAATCGTTGTCATTTTATCTCACTAGATTAGTTTCTTTAAAATATTTTTCATCATCCTCAGTTCTAAATGATGATATAACTGAATATCTTTGGCCTGTAGTGCAAAGATGAATGATTATCTGATAAATATATGTGGCCCGTAGTGCAAAGATGGACATGTGTTGAGATGAACATGACCAACTGGTGATACAAATGAATATCGTTGGCCCGTAGTGCAGAAATGAATATTTGGTTCAAGATGTATATTGATTGATGTTACAAGGATAAAATATTGATGACGGACTTTTAAATCATATAAGATAGTAGATTTCATTCTCTACTTATGTGACGCCCACAAAACAGGTATACATCACCCATCTTGAGTCGCCAGATACATGGTACAAAATACAAATAAAAACTTAATTATACAACTATCGTGTAAAATACGACAAAACATATGCTGTGAGTTTTAATACAAATATTGTCATCTAGACAATATCCACACTCAATGGAGTCTTCATTACATTTATTATCACACTATTTAACAGAATAGTGAGGACTACTAATGCTATCATCTGGACCATCACTTCGTTCCCCGACTAGTTCCAGTTATATTCTCATTTCCTGAAGAGAACAATGAAAGAAAAGGTGAGCTCAACTAGCCCAGTAAGAAATATTATGACTAAGATAATGCAGAATAAATTATCCTTAGCCTTCAACAGTATAACAATTGATAGAATATAATAGACAACAAGTTTTAGATCAACAACTGCAACGGAATAAGCAATCCACTAGAAAAGTCAAGTAGAGCATAATATCTACCATCTTCTATGATTTAAAAAGTTTATCATCAATTTTATTGCTAAAACTCAACTTAATAAATAATCCACATCATTGAATCAACCATGTACTATAGGCTAAGGATATTCTTTAGTATCGCGACCACGAATTATCCATGCACTACGGGTCAAAGATAATCGTGTTTTCATCAACGGTCATGATCATGCCATAAAATAATTCATCTTTGCACCCTTGACCGAAGAGAATCCATAGCCATAATCATACCAAAAAAACCGCCCATCAATGCACTACGGGCCAATGAGGACTTTTTACCACATCATTTGTAATATTACGGTCATGATTATACCGAATAATCTCTGGTCATAATCATACCAAGTCCATCTATGCACTACGACCAAAGATGACTTTCAACATAATATAAGCATAATGATGATGACAATGATATAAGAATACAATTAAACAAGTTCAAGAATAAATTTATTCAGAATTCAATAACGCCCAAATTGTCAACATGATACTGCTTTGTAGAGTAAAATTCAAGAATGCTCAGAAGAATATTTCCATGAAAAGATACTGGATGAAGCACAAATATCAAGGATATTTCACTAATTTCATAGAGTATAGAATTCAAAGCTTTAACCAACTAAATATAAGAGAATATATGAAACTGCAAATGGATTTTTGCCCATCATGCGGTAATCCACATAGACAGATTATTTCCACAATTTAATAAGGAATGAATACAAAGGATCATTCACCATGCATGTGGTAATCCACATAGACAGGTTATTCCAACAGAATAATAAAGAATGAAATAACATAAGGATTCACCATGCGTGCGATAGACTGTACAGACAGGTTATTCCCAACAGAATAATAAATAATAAAACCAGGTCATGCGTAAATACATATACAGGATATTCCAACATAATAATAAATAATGGAACCAGGTCCGGCGTAAAGGCACAGACAAGATATTCCGACAGAATAATAAATAATGGAACCAGGTCCGGTGTAAACGCAGAGATAGGATATTCCAACAGAATAATAAAGAACAGGAATATTAGAAGAATTTCACCATGTATGCGGTACTTCGCATAAACAGGTTATTCCAACATAATAATAAAGAATGGAATAACAGAAGAATTTCACCATGTATGCGGTACTTCGCATATACAAGTTATTCCAACAGAATAATAGCGAATGGAATAACGAAAGCTCTCTTCATGAATACGAAAGAAATAATACCCCTTACCGTAGAAAAAACTGGATGCTGGAATAGTGACGTAGCAGACTTCTCTTCTTCTTTCTCTCTATAATTTCTCTCTATAATAATTTCTCTATAGCTTTAGTGAATTGGTGAGAAATGAAGGAAGAATGAGCTTCTATTTATAGGAAAATATAGTTTCGATAATTGCATGTTTTAGGGCTCGAAATATTACAGTACAATACCTCCAACTTTTCTTTCCTTTTTAATTTAGTCCTGCAAGTATTATCAAACTTGCACCACCTCCCCTAATAGTAAATAATGTGAATCAATAGTAAATCATGTGACTCAATAGTTCTAATCATGTGATAAAAATAATTACAGTATAGTACCTCCATCTATACCTCCATTTTTAATTTAGTCATACAAGTATTAACAATTTTGCACAAACTCCCCTAATAGTACAAGAATGTGATTAATAGTACACACATGTGAACAAATAGTTATATAAGCATGTGAATTAGTAGCAATTAATTGCTCATTTATCCGATAAATTACCCGATTTATCAATATAACCCCCAAACATCAATTATCATCGAATATATGTCGATTTTCACTAACACAAACAATTCCAACATAATGAAACTATTTTTATCAACAACATAAATTTTGAAATTTTGAAGTTTGACTTTTCCCGAAAAAGTCAACTATTGACTTTTTGACCAAATAGTGAATCCCAAAAAATTTTGTGTTTATAGACTATTTTTACTAATTTCATCGTTCCGGACTCAAATATCACGTCCACCTCTCCAAATTCAACTCCGAACACAACTTTAATTTTAATAACACTCATCATTAATATTATAATTCACAATATTTATCAACCAGGTCGTTCCCAGGAAAGAGGGGGCTTTCTGATAAGGATTTTTCCTTATTGGCGCGCAATTAGGTGACCAAACCTCTCCTTAACAGAACTTCTAGACATTATAAATATTGTAATTTAATAATATGAATAACTTTGTCATCTCAATTATTGAATTAATAAAATAACATATTATGCATATGATACTGTGACAACAATCGAATCAATAATATGATAGATATGATGCAGCAATTACTATAGCAATAATTGAGTATAACTATGTGACTTCTCACGTAAGCATCAATAACCAATACCGTGTGCTACTACGCAACCACGCGTAATACTGTACTTTTACTACCGGGTAGTTCAACAGTATTAACGGTAAAACCTCCGCCGTTATTTTCATAAAATATTTTTGTTGTTTTTTAACTACGATAGTACTTTTGTTGTGGGGTCCACCAATGATTATGTCGTCGTACGGATATTCCCTGACAAAAAGAACATTCTTCGACCAAACAAATATTTTATAACAACTTGCATACTTTACAAAATTTATAAATACTACCCACAACTATAATATTATATCAAATCCACATCATAATATTAAAAAATTATTTCAAGAAAATTAAATATTTATTCATAAAATCTGGGGTCTCACAATCTCCCCTCCTTATGGAATTTCGCCCTCAAAATTTACGTACGTACTTGGTATACTGAATAGGTGAGGATACCTCTGACAGATTCTAACTCTTGAGGTATAACCTTTGAGTATTGAATACGATTCTTCTTATCCAAGATTTTAACACGTATTTCCTCAAACGTTAAACCATCCGCTATCTCGTCCGGTTCTAAATTAATAATGTGGTTCGGGTCATCCATATATTTACGTAACATCGATACGTTAAAAACGTTATGAACACGCGACATACTTGGCGGTCAAACGAGTCTATAGGCCACAGCTCCTACTAGATCAAGGATTTCAAATGGGCCAATTAAATCGAGGGTTGAGATTTCCTCTCTTCGTCAATTCTTGCTTCTAGAATAACGCCCTCTTGAACCTTCTTCTTCACATTCATCAGCTCTGAGTATGTAGCTTGAGCAGCTTTAACTTTGTTGATTAAAGTTGATTCTAATCGTATATTTGTTATCTTCACGTGGGTTCCTAGATTCTTTAACTCTATCTTCATCATTGGTAAGTCGTACGAAATGGGTCTTTGTGTTAACAACATCGCACTCGTAAACGCATACAATCTTCTACTCAATGCGTCAGCTACCACGTTCGCTTTCCCACGATGGTATTGAATGGTAAAATCATAATCTTCAACAGTTCGAGCCAGCGTCTTTGGCACATTACACATTCATTTTAGGTGAAGAAAATATTTAAGGGTTTTAGAAATGGGTTTTGTACTGGGGTCAATACAAAATTCGATTTCACGCTCTAGGGGTAGGCTAAGAAGTCGTCAAGAAATTTATTAACAATAGAAATATCATTTAAAACTGTGACTCTCATCCAAGACTTGGATAGAACATGTAATGAAGGTTTCTCCTAACGGAGTTTCAACCGATAAGTCAAAGTCTAATTTCTCCGGAGTCAAATTTAAACGTTGAGCGCAAGTAAGAGAGATAAAAGAATGGGTAGAATCGGTATCTAATAAGTTATAGACTTCACAAGAATTTATAATTAACTAACCCGTGATAACTTCGTTCGATTCCTCGTCATGAAAAACGATGTCCCTTAAACTACCGAATTTGACTTGTTCGGGACATTCTTTGGTATTGTCAGTACCACTGGAATTAACTTTTGCTATAGGGCATATTCCACCCTCAACTGCTTCGTCGTACTCCTGCTCCATGATCTGAATCATTAGCCTTCGATCTATATTGAATTGGGGTTGACCGCAATGTATAGGGTAATTCAAAACTCGATGATGGGTTCTCCCAATTGCTGTCGAAAAAGAGAAATACATATCATCTATTTTAGCTTTCTTGGATCAGACTTCTCTTTCCACAATATCAACGCGTCGTGTGGCTTTTACCCATGCATCTTTCATTCTCACTCGTTCAGTTGTTTCTTCTTTCAGCTGCTCCTTAACATTTGAATTCTCAGATTCCAGCTTTAATATCGTATACATTGCCAAAGAGCGCTCCTGTTCAGCTATCGCACATCGGATAATACAATTTTGAATTGTTACATTCCTTTGCTCCACGACCGCCTTCCGTTCTTCAGCCTGCTCTTCTAACTTATGAATACGATTTTGTAATTCTACATTTTGATCAATAAGTTCTTCTAATAAATCCTCATTAGGTTCCTCATCTTCCTCACTCTCAGTTGCTACCTTTGCGACTAACTTGAGTGCAACTTTTAATTCCTCAATCACCACATGGATATCTCTAATCACATTATCTTGGTTGGTGATTAGAGGTGTTTTCATGGTCTCATGTGCTCCATTGCTATTCTCAACATTCTCGGATGTCATTTTTAAATACTGCCACAAAACAAGGGTTAATTAACATATCACATATTATCTCTATACTCTGACCGGACAATTAAATACCAAATAAACTTAGGTAGGTCATATTAGCGAAGAAATTCCCCGTCTCTCCCCTCCTAGTTCTTGTCTCACATCTTAGCCAGGGATTATATCCCTAAGCTCTGATACCAACCGTGACGCCCCCAAAACAAGAATACATCACCTATTCTGAGTCGCCAAATACATGGTACAGAATACAAATACAATCTTAAATATACAACATGAGCTGTGAGTTTGAATACAAATATTGTTTACTAGAGAGTATACAAACTCAAAATGAGTACTCATTCCTATTATTATCACATTATTTCATAGAATAGTGAGGACTACTAATGCAAATATCTAGGACCATCACTCTGTTCCCCGACTAGTCCCAGCTACGTTCTCATTTCCTGAAGAGAACAGTGAAAGAAAGGGTGAGCTCAACTAGCCCAGTAAGAAATATTATGACTAAGATAATGCAGAATAAATTATCATTAGCCTTCAACAATATAACAACTAATAGAATATAATAGACAACAAGTTTTAGATCAAAAACTGCAGCGAAATAAACAATCCATTAGAAAAGTCAAGTAAAATACAAAATTCACTATCTTCTATGATTTAAAAAGTTTTTCACCAACTTTATCGATGAGACTCAGCTTTATAAATAATCTACATCATTAACTTAGGGATGCACAAAAGGCCCGAGGCCTGCGGCCTGGCCTGGGCCCAGCCTGGTCAAAGCCCAGTCTGGTCAAGGCCTGGCCCGGTCAGGCCTGGCCTGGAAGGCTTGAAAAGGCCGCTTGTTTTTGACAAAAATCTGGCCTGGCCTGGCCTGCAAAAAGGCCTGGCCTGGGGTCGGGCCTGGCCTGGCTAGGCCTGGCCTGGCCTGGCCTGGCCTGGCATGAGGCCTGGCCT
Organism: Panax japonicus; assembly: GCA_020205505.1. Taxonomy (NCBI): domain Eukaryota; kingdom Viridiplantae; phylum Streptophyta; class Magnoliopsida; order Apiales; family Araliaceae; genus Panax; species Panax japonicus. The sequence goes on along the minus strand of CM035096.1, from coordinate 78,159,928 downwards.
GGCCTGGCATGAGGCCTGGCCTGGCCTGAGACCTTACAAGATTTTTTATCTAATTATTTGTAATTTTTGAACTTTAATTTTATAATTATTCATCAATAAAGTATAAATTTTTACTTATTCATTGTTGTAATTTATAATTTTATAATACATTAGTTTTAATTAATACATAAATAAAATTTAAAATTTTAATTATTTGTTCTTGATTTCTTGTTGATACATTTAATTACTATACATCTTCAATAAATATAACTAGTTAGTATATTTAATATTAATAATAAGTTAGTTACTTAGTTGATTAAATATTAATAATAAGTTAATTTATTGTAAATACTAAAGTACTAATATTTAACAACAAAATTTTAGTAATATTCTTTATTACTTTAATGTTAAATATTAACATTAATTAATACATCAATAAACTAATTTTTAATATTAAATATTAATAATAAGGTTGTTTCTTGTAAATACTCAAGTTCTTCATTAATTTGGATATGCTAAATTCTTGGGAAGATTTATGATTTTGGTTATGTTTTAGGTATTCTGTTGTACCAATTTAAATAAAAATTTCATAAAGTAATTTGAAAACTAACTGGAATTAATACTTGAGATATAACCATGTAAGAGTTTAATGATCATAAATAAAAAGATATATGTGTGTTTAAACTTTACAAAATATATGTCCAACCGATCCTAGTACGTATTATAAGAAAATAAAATCGAAACTAACTTTATATTCAAAAAATGAAAGTGTAATCTACAGTATTTAAGTAATCTACAATATTTTATACGAAGTGCATAGTAGACAATTAGACATATATTTAAGAAATTAATTTGTTTTATATTCAAGTTATATCTAAATTATTTTTTTTTGTAATTTAAGATGAATATATTTATTTTTGTTCTAATCATTCAATTTATATTTGTGTGTAGTAGAATGTTAAAATAAAATAAATCTCAAAAATCTTGCATCATTTTTATAAAATTTATTAATTTATATTTTTTAATATTTAATATGTAACATTAAAAAAAGGGACCAGACCAGCCAAGGCCTTGGGCCTGGTCTGGGCCTGGCCTGGCCTGACCTGCAGGCCTAGCCAGGCCACAACCCAGAGACCATGGCCTGGCCTGGCCTGGCCTGAAGGCCAAAAGTCAACGGCCTGGCCTGGCCTGGTCAAAGCCTAAGGCCTGGCAGGCCCAGGCCAGACCAGACCAGGCCGGCCTGTTGTGCATGTCTGCATTAACTCATCCCTGCACTACAGGCCAAGAATATTTTTAGTATCACGACCACGAATTATCCATGCACTACAGGCCAAAGATAATCGTGTTTTCATCAACGGTCCTGATCATGCCATAAAACAATTCATCTTTGCACCCTTAGCCGAAGAGAATCCATAGCCATAATCATACCAAAAACTGTTCATCAATGCACTACGGGCCAATGAGGACTTTTACCACATCATTTGTAACATTACGGTCATGATTACACCGAATAATCCCTGGTCATAATCATACCAAGTCCATCTATGCACTACAGGCCACAGATGACTTTCAACAAAATATAAACATGGGGATGATTACAATGATACAAGAATTAATAAAACAAGTTCAAGAATTAATTTAACCAAGAACTAATAATGTCTAAATTGTCAATATTATACTGTTTTGTAGAGTAAAATTCAAGAATGTTCAGAAGAATATTTTCATGAAAAGATACTAGATGAAGCGCAAATATCAAGGATATTCCACTAATTTCATGGAGTATAGAAGTCAAAACTTTAACCAACTGAGTATAATAAAGAATGGAATAACAAAAGAAATCACCATGCATGTGGTACTTCGCATAGACAGGTTATTCCAACAGAATAATAATAACGGAACCAGGTCAGACAAAATTCACACCAACAGGATATTCCAACAGAATAATAAATAACGGAACCAGGTCCGGCGTAAAACACACAGACAGGATATTCCAACAGAATAATAAAGAATAGAATATTAGAAGAATTTCACCATGTATGCAGTACTTTGCATAGATAGGTTATTCCAACATAATAATAAAGAATGGAATAATAGAAGAATTTCACCAAGTATAGGGTAGCCCGTGCATACAGGTTATTCCAACAGAATAATAAAGAATGGAATAACAGAAGATCTCTTCATAAATAAGAAAGAAAGAGTACTCTTTACGAGTACAACAAATAATATTCCCTACCTTAAAAAAACTGGATACTGGAATAGTGAGATAGCAGACTTCTCTTCTACTTTTTCTCTATAATTTCTCTCTATAATAATTGCTCTAAAGCTTTTGTGAATTGGTGAGAAATGAAGGAAGAATGAGCTTCTATTTATAGAAAAATATAGTTTCGATAATTACACGTTTTGGGGCTCGAAATATTACAGTATAATATCCTTCTCTTTCTCTATTTTTAATTTAGTCCTGCAAGTATTATCAAACTTGCACTAACTCCCCTAATAGTAAATAATGTGAATCAATAGTAAATTATGTGACTCAATAGTTCTAATCATGTGATAAAAATAATTACAGTATAGTACCTCCATCTATACCTCCATTTCTAACTTAGTCATGCAAGTATTATCAATTTTGCACCAACTCCCCTAATAGTACAAGAATGTGATTCAATAGTACACTAATGTGAACAAATATTTATATAAGCATGTGAATTAGTAGTAATTAATTGCTCATTTATCCGATAAATTACCCAATTTATCAATATAACCCCCAGACATCAATTATCATCGGAATAGATGTCGATTTTCACTAACACAAACAATTCCAACATAATAAAACTATTTTTATCAACAATATAAATTTTAAAATTTTGAAGTTTGACTTTTCCCAAAAAAGTCAACTATTGACTTTTTAACCAAATAGTGAATCCCAGAAAATTTTGTGTTTATAGACTATTTTTACTAATTTTATCGTTCCGGACTCAAATATCACATCCGCGTCTCCAAATTCAACTCCGAACGCAACTTCAATTTTAATAACACTCATCATTAATATTATAACTCGCAATATTTATCAACCAGGTCGTTCCCAGAAAAGAGAGGGTTTTTCAATAAGGATCTCTCCCTATTGGCGCGCAATTAGGTGAGCAAACCTCTCCTTGACAGAACTTCTAGACATTGTAAATATTACAATTTAATAATATGAATAACTTTGTCGTCTCAATTATTGAATTAATAAAATAACATATTATGCATATGATACTGTGACAATAATCGAATCAATGATATGATAGATATGATGCAACAATTACTGTAGTAATAATTGAGTATAACTGAGTGACTTCTCTCGTAAGCATTAATAATCAATACCGTGTGCTATTGTGCAACCATGCGTATTACTGTACTTTTACTACAGGGTATTTCAATAGTATTAACGGTAAAACCTCCGCCGTTATTTTTATATAATATTTTTGTCGTTTTCTAACTACGATAGTACTTTCGTTGTGGGGTCCACCAATGATTATGCCGTCGTACGGATATTCCCCGACAAAAAGAATATTCTCCGACCAAACGAATATTTTATAACAACTTGCATACTTTACAAAATTTATAAATACTACCCATAACTATAATATTATATCAAATCCACACCATAATATTAAAAAAATTATTTCGAGAAAATTAAATATTTATTCATAAAATCTGGGGTCTCACAGTTCAGCTCTCCCATCATGCTCTTCTCAAATTTTCTCTGTATAAGCTTGGTAAATCTCTCACACAACTTTTCATCATTAAAACCAAATATAATACCATCTACATAAATTTGTACCAACAGTGTTATGTATTTATTTTTCTTAAGAAATAATGTTATGTTTATTGTACCTCTAGTGAATCCCTTTTTCAATAAGAAATTTAGTTAAGGTTTCATACCATGTCTTAGATGTTTGTTTTAATCCACATAATGTTTTATCTAGTTTATAAACATAATTGGAATGGGGATCAACAAAATTTGGAGGTTGTTCAAGATAAACATCTTTTTGAAATTCTCTATTGAGGAAAGCACTCTTAACATTCATTTGGAGTACTTTGAACTTCATGTGGGCAACATATGCACGGAAGATTCTTATGGCTTCAAGTCTTACTACAGATCCAAATATTTTATCATAGTCGATTCCTTCTTCTTGAGAATACTCTTTAGTCATCACTCTTGTTTGTTCCTTGTGATCACTCCATCTTCATCTACCTTATTTTTGAATACCCATTTGGTGCTAAGGACTGAATGATCTTTAGGCCTTACAACTAATCTCCACACTTTGTTTCTTTCAAACTAGTTCATTTATTCTTGAATGGCTTCAATCCAGATTGAATCTTGCAAAGCTTTCTCAATCTTCTTTGGTACCATTTGAGATAGAAAACTTAAATAGAAGCATTAATTCTAGTTATAGATTTGGTTTTGACTCTATCATTTGGATCACCAATTATTAGGTCTTGAGTGTGATCTTTAACCCATCTACTTCCAATTGGAACATCAGTCCTTGTGCTTTCTTGTTAAAGACCTTTAGATCTTGCTCAGGTTTAGGAGAATCTTCTATTCGTAGAGTTCCCAGCTCAAGAGTTTCTGAGCCTACGATTTTTTGATTTGGCTCTACGATTGTTGGCTCTTTGGTTGTAAGGTCCTCTTGTTCTACGTTTTCTTGATCTTGTACTACGATTTCATCAAATATAGCCTTAATTACTTGGCTCCTTAGTGTCAGTTTCATCAATTTTAACATGAATTGATACTTCTACATTTAATAACCTTGATTCTATTTAATCGAGTTTCCAAGTCAGTAATCTTTTCTCCATCCTCGAGCTTAAAATTTTCATACTCTTGGATAAGAGTATCTTTTCTCATTTCATTGATGTGGTTGGTTCCTTCATAGGTTATGATCAGTTTCTCCCATATTTTTTTGGCGTTTTTATAATTGTTCACTCTTTTGTGTTCCTTCTTGATCAGTGCACTGGTAAGCACCATCTCAGAGCTTAAGGCCAGCTTCATAAGTTCTTCTTCTGCAGTGGTGAACTCATCAATATCTTTTTCAATAATCTTTTCTCCAACCACTTTAGTATGAACTTTGATGACCTTTTCAATTAAAAGTCAGACTTTGATGCTTTGTAATTTTGCATACATTCTGAATATGTTTTTCCATGTTGCAAAATTGGTGTCATCAAATAGAGGTGGCTTGGACATAGAAAGTTCTTCTCTACAACCAGTAGCATTTGAATAAGCCATTTGAAGGATTTACTTTTTGTCATATTTGTAATCACTTAACAAACACGTTAGAAAGCACTGCTCTAATAACAATTGTTAGGTCTGGATATGTAATAATTAATTTAGAAGGGGGGTTGAATAGATTAATTTAATTTTTGACAAATCTTGGCCTTTTAAAATTTTAACTCAATTTCCCTAAGTGATATTTGTTTAAAATATTTTAGTGAATCAAAATAAAGAGATAGGGATAAAGATATACCAAACAGAGAATACAACGATATATCCTGGTTCACTATACATATCTCTCTCTCTCTATATATATATATATATATATATATATAGCTAGTCCAATCCCCAAACTCTTCCTTACATAGGTGGAGAAACCTTTATACAAATTTGATCATATCTTAGAACCACTAACATCTAGTGTTCTTCAAGAATTGTAGATTTCTCTTTCTAGAGTTTCTTGTATTTCCTCTTTGGCTGGTCTTGGAACTTGATGTCTTTTCCCTTCCTCACTCACTAAGGAACCCAAACCTATGACCTTCTTAAAAGCAAGGTCTTGGAACCGGAATCACTCAATTTCTCACACACACTATAACACCTCAGTCCCACATCGAAAGATAGGAGAAAAATTTGTCTGTGTATAAGGAAATAAGTTACTACCAATAGTACATTCAAGTCATGACCTTTTGGGTGAGCCTGTGATGGGCTAAGATGACCCAAGAAGATACTATTGGGTCAGTGGTTTGAGGCTTTATTTTGATGGATTTGATTTGATTCGGACTCGGGATTTGACTCGAGATTTTTTCCAGACTCGGGATTTGACCCGGGTTATTTCATATGGTATCAAAGTCGAATCTCGAAAGCTAGGGTCGAGTCATCCAATCGGGTTGTCGAAGGTGGGGACACGAAAGGCTGGTGGTATTATCCCACAATGGAGAGGTGGAGGTTCGGAGGTGGGGACACGAAGCCAGTCGGTATTACCCCACAATGGCTAGAGAGGTAAAAATCTATGGACCGTATGTGTGATCGGTTCTGACGGGGACGTCAGAAATTTAAGTGGGGGAGTTTGTAACACCCCAGTCCCACATAGAAAGATAGGGAAAAAAATTTGTCTGTGTATAAAGAAATAAGTTACTACCAATAGTATCTTCAAGTCATGACCCTTTGGGTGAGCCTGTTGTGGGTTAAGATGACCCTAAGAAAATATTATTGGGTCAGTAGTTTGAGGTCTTATTTTGATGGATTTAACTCGATTCGGACATGATATTTGACCCGAGATTTGTTCCGGACTCGGAATTTGACCCAAGTTGTTACAATAAGAATACTCAACTTTTCCCCTTTTTTTAAAATTATTTTAATTTTACTTTAAGTAATGCTTCTTGAATAAGAAATTAGTTAATATTAAGTTCAAGTATGTCAAATATTACAACATATAGATAATAACAGTTTAAGAATAATTTCTTGCAAAATTACAATTTAACCAATGATCACAGTTAATTATATATGCCAGTTTAAGTATGATGATCAATTTGGTTGATACGGTCTGGATCTTAAGTTCACCCTTTATCTAACATACCTTGCATACTCCCCTTTAACGGACCGGACGATGATTTGGTCTGTCGCTATATATAGAACCGTTATCTTAGTTTTTAGCAACGTACAACATATAGCGACAGACCGAATCGTCGATCGATCCGACGCTAAAGTGGATATGCAATGTATGTTAGATAAGGGATGAGCTTAAGATCCAGACTGTTGGTTGATATAGAACACATTTTTATAAGGTGGGATCAACACAAGGTCGATCGAAGATTCTTTATAAGCTAAAGTGCTCTATATATTTTGTTTATCACTCTCAAAGAGAAGACTATATATGAATTTTCCTTTATATATACACTAAGGAATAATATTTTCGAACAAGAATTATAAGTGTACACTAGTTATCATATCTTGAGGGAAAATTGTCTTGTATCACTTTCTTTATAAAGAACTACAGCTCACAAAGGTCAAGTAAGCAAAGCTCAAATTCCTATATATGTATAAATGGGTACGTATCTCGACTTAAAAATTGATCATTTGTTTTTAACTTTCTGAAAGGACTATGTATAAACTTTGATATGTATATATATATATATATAAGCTTACATTCAAGTTATAAATAAACATGAATATGATGCACAACTTGAATTAGCACAATAAATGAATAAATGCAAATGTAAATGCGTTGTGCTTTGTAGTGTTAAATATGAGTAAATATAATTATAAAATTAATATTAAACAAAAATAAGAAAGTGAGAGGTTAGCACATAATATAAAATCAAGTGTGTGTTTTCTTATGTATAAGAGCAATATTAGGATTTTCGGATGTGTATGAAATTGAACTCTTTGCTCTTTAGCTCACTTTCCAACCCAATAGAATCTAGCTTTTGAGAGATGAAGAGATTGTGGGTAAAATTTACTGAGAATAGATTACTTTCAAAATTAATGAAATAGTTAAGTATTTATAGAACAATTTTCATCCTAAAATGTACGGAGCCTAACCCACCGGTTAGAAAGAGAGACAATGTCCACCAGAGAAAACATTTAAAAAAATAAAAAATGGTTTGTAGTATTATACTAAGGCATGATAGATTCTTCAGTTGAAGAAAATCAGTGTCACTCCCAACATCACAATAATTCTTGTCCCTAAAAGATTGAAGCATAATCTTTATAAATTATAAGTATCAAACACACAACAAAATAACCACTAATAACTCAACCTTGTTATTATGCTCATCATCACAAAACACGTACAAGTTCTAGTTTTGCCACCATTTCATGTTGCTTCAATCCATGGCAACACAGAAAGAAACCCCGTTTCGCCATTTCCTTGTCGTCATTCCCCTTTTCTACTTCTTGCTCAACAAAATCTTTGAAGATTGAAGTGAATACAGAGAACCGTGTAAGCTCAAAAGATGTTCCCATCAGATCAAAGTTAGTCCCTTCGACAAGGCCTTTTGTTGAAAGAATGAAATGAATATTCTAGAGAGAGAACAGAGTTTGGTGTAATTGCTTCTTTTCATCATATTAGATTCTTTTAACAAAATGAATTGAATACACTTTATATAGAAAACTGAACTGAATAAACTATTCTAACCATTTACAATATTGCCCTTATTGATCATGCATATGAGAATTAGATGTTGATATCTTATCGCCCCCCCCCCCCCCTCAAGTTGGTAGGACGAAACAGGTTGAGAACTCCCAACTTGGATAAAAGGAACTAACGATGAGCTGCAATTTGAGGCTTGGTGAGAAGATCAGCAAGTTGGTGAGTTGTAATAATATGACGTGGAAGAATAATTCCGTGAGAGATCTTTTCTCGAATCAAATGACAATCAATCTCAATATGCTTCGTTCGTTCATGAAGAACCGGGTTTTCAGCTAGGTGAATAGCAGATTGACTATCAGAATATAGAGGAACAGGAAGAGAGGAGAGAATCCCAAAGTCTTTAAGCAGAGCTAAGATCCAGGTAACTTCACAGACTGTGTTAGCCATGGCTCTATATTCTGCTTCAGTAGAGGACTGAGCAACAGTCTGTTGTTTCTTGCATTTCCAAGAGAGTAAAAAATCTCTAAGCATGACACAATAGCCAGAAATAGATCTTCTAGTCATAGGGCAAGTGCCCCAATCAGCATCACAAAAAGCTTGTAACTGAAGAGAGCTAGTAGAAGATAAAAGAAGACCTTGACCTGGTCCAACTTTAAGATATCTCACCAGCTTCATAGCCGCATCCATATGAGCCTCAGTAGGAGAAGACAGAAATTGACTAAGAATGTGGACAGCATAAGAAATGTCTGGTAGAGTAATGGTGAGATAGATGAGTCTACCAACTAGTCTTCTGTAAATACTAGGATCTGATAAAAGTTGGCATGTGTCAAGACTAAGCTTATGTTGATGTTCAATAGGAATTAAACTAGTCTTAGCACCCAGCAAACCTGTGTCAGTAAGGATTTCCAAAGCATATTTCATTTGATGTAAATAAATGCCAGCAGCAGATCTGACAATTTCAATCCCTAAAAAATACTTCAATGAGCCAAGATCTTTGACTTTAAGCTAAGAATGAAGATAAAGTTGAACTTGAGCCATAACCTCAGAATGAGTCCCCGTGAGGATTATATCATCAACAGAGACTAGAAGAGCAGTGAAAGAGTCTTTGTTTTTGAGAATGAACAAAGAATTATCACTGAGAGACTTTTAAAACCATAATGTAACAAAGCGGTAGAAAATTTTGAAAACCATTGTCTAGGTGCCTGCTTTATACCAAAGAGAGATTTGTTAAGTTTACACATTGAATTGGTTAGATAACAGTTCTTTAGGAACATAAAATCCAGGTGGCAAATCCATATAAACCTCCTCCTGAAGATCTTCATGTAAGAAAGCATTGGTAATGTCTAATTGAGAAATTTTCCATCCTCTAATAGCAGCAATAGACAAAAGAAGCCTGACTATAGTCATCTTTGCAACAGGAGCAAAAGTTTGAAAATAATCTAACCCTTCTGTTTGAGTGAATCCCTTGGAAACTAACCTTGCCTTATATCGTTCCACACTACCATCAGAGTTGTACTTGAATTTGAAAATCCATTTACACCCAATAGATGTTTTATGAGGTGGTAAAGACATAATAGTCCAAATGTGATTTGCCTCCAAAGCATTAATTTCAACTTGCATAGCCTCACACCATTTTGAATCCTTAATTGCTTGAGAGTAAGTTTTAGGCTCAACAATAGTAGAGGTTGCAGCTAAAAAATGTTGATAACTGGAGGAGATATTGGAACATGTATCGTAAAGAGATAAAGGATACTTGGTGGAACAATGAGAGGAAGAAATACCTGATGAAGATGTCAAAGGTAAAGTAGTTGGTAGATTCGTAGGCAAATCTGTATAATCTTGAAATTTGACAAGTAAAGTTCTTATTCTTGAAGATCTTGACACAAGTATGGTGGGTATAGAAGGAGAGGAAGAAGCTGAAGATTGAGTAATAGCAGCAGGCTGAGAAGATATAGAAGATGAAGGACTGAAATGAGGGGGAGAAGAAATAATAGTATCAGGAATAGAAGGAATAGGAACAGAGAAAGAAGTATTCAGATCATCAAGAAAAGTAAAACTAGTGTGAAGAATTGGATTAGAAGATAAAATTTCAGAGGTTGTAGCATAGGGAAAAATATGTTCATAAAAGACTACATCTCTTGATACAAAGACCTTCTTGGTAATGAGATCAAACACTTTATAGCCTTTTTGATTAAAAGGATATCCAAGGAATATGCATTTGATAGCCCTGGGAGTAAACTTATCCTTTCATAGAGACAAAGTTGAAGCATAACAAAGACACCCTAGAACTCTAAGATGACTGTAAGTAGGAGGTTTGTGAAATAGAAGTTCATAGGGAGATTTATTATTCAAACCTTTAGAAGGCATTCGATTAATAAGATAAGTTGTTGTAAGAAGACAATCCCCCCAAAAACGAATGAGAAGATGAGACTTAAATTTGATTGCTCTAGCAACTTCTAATAAATGCTTATGTTTTCTCTCAGCAACGCCATTTTGTTGAGGAGTCTCAACACAAGAACTTTGATGAATAATTCCAAGAATATCAAGCATAGGAGTGAGATCTTTATTAAAGAACTCAGTCCCATTGTCTAACCTTAGAATTTTTACACAACCATTAAACTAAGTTTTTATATAACACAGAAATTTATGTAAAATTGAAGCAACTTGAGTTTTTGAAGATAGCAGATAACTCCATGTGCATTTTGTATTATCATCAACAATTATCAGAAAAGAAGTACAATTGTGATATGTCTTATGTCGATAAGGACCCCACAAGTCACAATGCAACAATTCAAATGGTTTGGAGGCAGTAGAGGAACTAACAGGAAATACATTTCTCATTTGCTTAGCTAGAGGACATACATCACAGTGAAAGAAAGAAGTACAACTGGATGGTATAAGATCAGGTATAGTTTTGATGACATGAACGGGTGAGTGACCTAGCCTATCATGCCAGAGTTGTAGTATGGAAGTAGACTGAGTAGAACAAGTAACATGATTAGGAACAATAGGAGTAACAAGCCTGTATAGATTGTCCTTTAATCTACCAATCCCTTTCACCTTTTTCATCACAAGGTCCTGAAATAGACAAATATTAGGAAGAAAAGTGACACAACAAGAAATGTCTTGACTGAGTTTACTCACTGATATAAGGTTGAATTTAAACTCTGGAACACAAAGAACATCTTGTAAAATAATGTCATCAGTGAGCCTAACAGTACCTTTGTGAGTAATAGGAGAAGATTGACCATTAGGAAGATAAATGATAGAATTTATGAGGACATGATTAAGAAGTAAATCAAATAAGGTAGTAATATGATCAGTTGCTCCAGAGTCTATAATCCAGTCACTTGAAACTAGAAAAACTAGATAGACATACAGCATGTGTAGATGGAGAGGCATGACTACCTGATAAATGAATATTAGTAGTAGAATGTAAGTGATTTTGATTGAGCAGAGTCATCAGTTCTTGATACTGTGCAGGTGTAAAAATGGCAGGTGTATTGAGAGAGGCAATAGGACCAGATAACTGAGAAGGAACAGTTGAAATAGGTGTATGAGCATTGAGTGATGGAGAAACAGTAACTTGAGTAGCAGCTTTGTTTTCTTTTTCTTTATCATTGAATTTAGGAGGGAAGTCATTCAAGAAATAACATCTATCCCTGGTATGATTGGTTCCATGACAATAGGTGCATTCTAGATTTCCTCTCTTGAATGATTATGGATCTAATTTTTTGTTACCAAATGTACTCTTTGACAAACATGAAATAGATTGATTGTTGTTGTTAAACTTGCTGAGAAGAGCTGCAGACTCAGGAATCACAGTCAGTTGTTGACTAGTGTAATTTCTTTGTTTTTCCTCTTGTTGAATAAGAGCTAAAACTTGATTCAGATTTGGAAGAGGAGTCATCATAAGTAGCTGACCTCTTATGTTTGTAAACATATCATTTAGTCCCATCAGAAATGAAAACCTTCATGTTTTCATCACAAACTTCTTGCAACTTCAAAACACCACAGGTACACTTACAAGTGCATTTAGGAACATGAGTTAGATTAACTAATTCATCCCAAAGAGTTTTGAATTTTGTATAATAGGTAGACACAAGCATTGAATTTTGCATTAAGGAAGCCCAATCCTTCTTGATCTCATATAATCGAGGACCGTTGCTCTGTGTGAATCGGATGTTTAAATCATTCCAAATATCAGTAGCAAGAGGTATGTAAACAATACTTGAACTGATTTCTAGAGAAATTGTATTAAGAAGTCACGAGATCACCATATCATTACATCTCTACCAATGAATTAGATAAGGAGATGTTTCACCTGGTTGATTGAACTTTCCTGTGACAAAACTGAGTTTGTTCTTTGCAGATAGAGACAAGGACATTGCTTTGCGCCATTGATTAAAATTGTCTCCAGTTAGGGTTTGAGTGACTAAAACTTGACCTGGATGATCTGATGGATGCAAATAGAATGGATGACTTGGATCTAATACAAGGATTTGATATTCACTTTCTGAGAAATTTGTTTCAGTATTCATCACTGCTAAAGTTCACGAGAATGAGAAAATACTGAACGTACTTAATTTCATATACCAAATGATGTGCAATTGCAAGTTTTGAACAATATAAAGCAATTGATGGTTCTTTTTGTTTCCTGATTTTAGAAAGCCTTTTTGGGCAATCCATAGAAACAAGTTGCATTTTATACAGCAGAGAGCTGTAATTGTATAATATTGTACAACAAAAGTTACTGAAATACAACTCTTTGCTATATAAAATGCAACTGGTTTTTATAGACTGTCATTTTAAACTGTCTGGAATTAGGATCCCACATCTTTATGTATAAATTCTCTTGAAGTTTCAATTACTTATGGGCATGTCATTATGTCTGCTCGGCTAAAGAGTTAACAAGAAAAGGTTAATATAGCGTGACTCGAACAAAAATTAAGAGATCAAATACAGTTCTAACAAGTCCATATTTCATTGAACAAGTTATTGTGGTTCAACTACTTGAGAGTATGTTAGGAGCAATAATAATACCAGGTCGAACATGGTTCGGAGTGTTGATATCTGTCCTAGGGGTTGCAATGCTGGAATCTAGTGGATCTCCTCCTTGTGTAAAACTGCATTCTTCATTTCTTTACGAGATTCAATCAAAGAATTTTTTTTAAAATTAAAAAAAAATACACCACAAAAGGTAAAACTAAAACAAAACCTTTTGAAATGCGTAGACTTGTTATTAACTGTTTGCAATAATATTTTTATTTTTTTGGCAGGTGGGAGATCTTTTGAACTTCTTAAGTGCCATATTCTTTGGAATTCATACGCTTCGGACAGAGCAGTTATCAAGAAGCACAAAGACAGAAAACTTTTTACCACTACTTGACTATGAGGTACCCTTTGCGCAACCTTTTCTTTCTGGGTAATTCTAGGGGTCTCAATTTATGTCTGAATGATGTGTCATACATTTATTCTGATTGGCTATGTCATAAAGTACCATTTCTCTTATTCAATTTTGCGTCATTTAAGACACATTTCCAAAAAAAAATCTGAAACCCCTAGCATTACCATTTCTATATTCATCCGTTTTGAGTATTTTACCAAACATTAAAGTAGTGAAGAGTGTTATGTTTTGTTATAGGTTTGTGTTCTTGCTTTTTTATCCACAACCTGGTATCTAATCGAGGGATGGTTCGATAATGCATGTTAATGCCTGATTTTGTACGCATGACGAAATCACTAAAACAGCAGGCCAAAATTACGCTAACGATTAATTGCATTGTTGTGAAATAAAACTCACAAAATACACTCACATAACACATAAACAAAAAGATATAAAATATGAACAGAAGAATTTAAGTGGAAATCCAATTGGGAAAAAACTATCCACTATAATAATATGGAGAGTACAAAGTGTTTATTTGTGTCATCTGTTATTGTGTACGATATCAAACCCTTTTATTGTTGTATTTATAGCTGTCATGTCCACCAGAATTCAATCAGGAGTAGAAATCCTTTTTAGAATCATCTTATAACTGCAATTAATGGTTGATAGATTCCTTCCCAAATTAAATCTATTTATCCCAACAAATAAGGAAACACAATCTTACTTTAATAAGGACTCTCCCATTGTCAAAATAAATATATATGATGGATCAACACCATATCTAATTCATTAAATAAATTGGGTTAAACCTAGGCTAGACCCAAATAATCACACCCCAACATTGCATCCAGTTAAAATAAGGGAGTATACAAATTTATACCAACCGAAAATCTGTATCTGCCGAAGACTACCTATCACACCCAAACTACATACACCGAACGAAAATTATTGTCCTTATTACTATCGAAGATATAAAGAACCAACCTTATCACTACCGAAGATATAAAAAACCAACCTTATCACAGCCGAATATATTAAGAACCAAATACACAGATAATCAAGTCAACCTTATTACAACCAAAGATTGATAAATAAACCACCGAGCACCAATAAATTTCGTTCCAAAGAACTGAACATCCAATCGAACACCAATTATAAAGTTCGTTCCGAGGAACTAAACGTATTCGTTCCGAAGAACTGAATAAATATTTATGTTGACCGTTCGGGAGGACGTCGATTCGTCTCGAAGGAAGTGATCCATTCGGGAGGACGATGGTCCGTCCCGAAGGAAGTTGTCCGTTCGAGAGGACGTCGGTCCGTCCCAAAGGAAGTGATTCGTTCGGGAGGATGATGGTTCGTCCCAAAGGATGTTGTCCGTTCAGAAGGACGATGGTGTTGAAAATGGGTTTGACAAAATAAATATTAAAGCATTTTGAGGCTTAATTTAATGTGGGATCCACACTTCGGAAATGCCGGGTCCATGCACTAATGCGTTCTCCTCCGCGAGGAGTATAACATGATATATTTATATGTTCAAATCCATTAAGAATGAATGAGAAAATTGACTCCAAAGTCACCTACTTGAAATTGTAAATTTCAAAAGTCCCACATAGGGTATTAGAGGGAAAAATGAAGAACATATATATGGGATGTTTGCTCAATGGGAAGGGCCCCAAGGGGCACACCAATTTTGTGGAAGGGAGAGGACCTAGCCAAGGCATGGTTGAAACCCACACGCGCGCCGCCGCCGTCCGTCCTGTCGGGCGGGCGGTTCATGATATATATATATATATATATATATATGACAAAATCTATTTAATGTTTTATCAGATTTTGTTAAAATGATTATCATGATACTACGTAGTTTTGCTACCAACGGAAATAAACGCCAACGGTAATAAACCGCGCCAACGGAAATAAACGACAATGGTAATATACCAACCGCAAAATTTTATTCTATAAATAATCGATGTGGGCGCATAAAAGAAATATCAATTTTTCTTCGTTCTACACATACTTTTCCCGTTCCCGTTTCTGCATAAGGTTTACCGGTTCCATTCTTCTTCTTCCCGTTGCAGTAAGGTTTCTTGTTCCGTTTGTTCCGTTTGTTCCGTTCTGCTCCTTCCCGTTGCAGTAGGTTTCCCGTTCTGTTCTGCTCCTTCCCATTGCAGTATTCCCGTTCTCTGAAAAAACACTATGCAGTGAGTTTTTCCCTAGTTTTTCTTCTTGCATGCATCATTAATATTCATGGAGTTCAGTACATAACATATGATTGTGTTCGAAGTGTTCTTAATTTTGAAGTGCTTCTAATTAAGAACTGAAAATCCGTTTTATCTTGGAAAGCAATTATTTATTTAATCATTTAGCACCAGTGAGGGAATAAATTTGCTTTAAGAAGATTTTGTGAATTCAAAGTACTCGGATTTATTTGTTTATATTTGACATTTTATAATTCTGTTTTATTATATATATATTTTTTAAATAATATTATATATTACAGAATACAGATAGTCCGTCCAGAAGGATGTGATCCATTCGGGAAGATGCCGGTCCGTCCTGAAGGATGTTACTCATTCGTTGGTCTGTTGGAGCTTATACCAGGTTTGTATATCTTTCCCCTCATGTGGTAAAAATATAATTAATGCTTGAAATTCTTCTTCTTTTATTTATTCGGCAAAACCAAAGAAAGGATAAAACAAGACCCTTCTGGAGATTGTTGACAATGATCAAACCGGATTAATGTTCCAGAAACAGAAACAGGTCGATGTGCTGAAACGTATTAACGTGCCAAAGATGGCTAATGCTAAATCTGAATCCGTTAAGTTCTCTGACTTTTAGAACTCTAAAAAATTCCCTTCTATATTTTCTCTACGACTATTTAATTCGATCATGAGAACCTGGGCAAAAAAATGGGTCTCCAGAAGACAAAAATCACGTTAAACCACATGTAATCACATATATGAATATGATGTATTACTTTGAAGATAGACAATCAATAATGTAAGTAATTTATACAGTAATTATACAAGCAAAAAAATCCTTATGCTGCAGGTGTATTCTCAAGTCTCAACGGGATTATGCCTTTGGGAAGAGGTACTCTTTTGCTCACACTAGGCTCAGAAAAATCCTTATGCTGCAGCAAAAAAATACTTCGGTTACACCATTTCTAATCAGTTGTTTTTCTAGTTAATTTTTAACATGTATGAAGGTTCTTAAAAAGACTACTAAAACAAACTTGGCCCGAAAGCTTAAGTTAAGGAAAGGGAAAGTTTAGCATTTCCTTTCCAATTTTAGTAGGAAAAAAAATGTCCAAACATATTTGAAAATCTTATTTGTTTAGAAGCAGTTGGGGCTCAAACGCAACCAAAAATGGCGTGGTGCGTTTGGAGGTCCAAGCCCTACAGACGCTACCACTTCAAACGCTAATAACCGTAACAATGTAGATTGTTTTATTTGCAAGGGTTCTGTAATCTAACTCCTGGTAGCTTTCCTTCATTATATAGTTTATAGTTGCATCAGAAACTAAACTTAAACTCTGGAAAATTTGTTGAGTGGGGACAATTAAAGCTTGTTCTAAAGTTAGCTTTTTTATTTGTTCCTTACAGATTGCGGCACTGCGAGATGTTTCAGCAACAGAAACAGCAATAATATATGGGGGCTCGAGCCACTTTGGGGTGCCGGTTTTGCCTGGTTCCTCCATGGTGAGAGATGGGGCTCAGTTGGTTGGATTGGAGCAGCTTTTGTACTGGGCAAGTTTGAAAATCTTGATGTTTTGAATCTTAAGTTTTCATTTTAAACATTAAAAGCAAATTTTAAATCAGAAAGTTGAAAAAATGGTATAAAGATCTACATTGAAATGAAAATGACAGCTTTGGTTTTTTCTTCTATTCTTTCAACCTATATGTTAGAACAAACTATGGCAAATATAGAAGTCAATGTAGAAAATTAAAGACAAGAACACGATGTTTACGTGAAAAACTCAGATTGAAAAAAAAACATGAGCCAGAGGCAGAAGATATTAATATATCTAAGTGTGAAGAATACAAGTTGTGAATCTCTATCTGAACATGGATAAAAATGAGAAAGAGCCGGACTAAAAACAAAATAGGCTAAAATAACATACCTCAGTCCTTCGCCACCACTACTAAATCTCATCTTTCTTTTCCTTCAAGTCGAGTCAAAAGTCGGGTCCCAACAAGAATTCAAGACGAACATAATATTGTGTTGTTACATGGACTCTTTTTTAAATCCAGAAGTGCCCATGTCGACACAAGACATGATGTCGGTGTCAGACACGACAGTTTGGTGGAAAATAAACCAAAATGTTCTAAAAGCAGTCGTGCCTAAATCGTGTGTCCTTCTATGGGTTTCTGAGTCCACGTAACACATCTTTCAACTACTCTCATCCATATGTGAATTTACTTCTTTTCAAGAAATTAATTGTCAGATTGATTTAATCTCCTTTCCTCCCTCTTGCCCTCTCTTTAATGTTAGGTGGAAGCTTGATGGTGCAGATACTTGGCTCTTCTTCCTGTGAATCTACAGAGGCTGACGATTATGATAAAAAAGATGAACACTTGGTGGTTTCAAACAGACAAAAACCACAAACAAATCTCTCTACTTCACTGGTGGTCCTCCGCTCTAGGAAAGATTTGTACTAATTATATATGGCTCATCAAGTTATTAGAATCCTAAAATTCATTTTCTATGTGTGTGTGTATATATATATATATATATATACATGCATCCTCAATATACATGTATATATTGAACTTGCACATTGTGTTGTGCCTTCAACAGATATAAAATATTGAAGAGATTAGAAAAAACCTCTTTATTTCATATCTTATGATTTTGAATACAAATACTTGTGGAGATGCCAGAATATTCAGCCATGATACTAGAAATGTGACTACCATAATCAAGGAAATTGCATCTTTGATCATGTCTAGAGTCTAGTCAGTCCTCGAAATTTTAAATTTATAAAACTCAATGGAAAATAGGAGGCATATGTATTGGCGTGTGTTACGTGGACTCTTCTATAACCTAGAAGTACCCGTGACACGACACGAAACAGGTATGGGTGCGGGTGTCAGACATAGCAATTTGGTGGAAAATGAACCAAAATGTTCTAAAAGTAGGCGTGTTCGTGTCCGTGTCGTATCCTTTTGAGGCTCCTTCTAGGGGTTTTCCGAGTCCAAGTAACATAGTCTTGACAACCATCTGACTCATTATTTACTTGACACATTTCTTACAAGGATCTTGCAGATCAACTCTTGCTAACCTGCTGACAGACTATTCAAACTGTATATTTGGATATTGTTTTTCCCTGTTCTTCATTTGATTTTGATATTATCCCTTTGCTTTATATTGTTATGACTAAGGTTGTACTGGCATGAGCTATGAATATGTAGCAGACTGGTAGTGTTATTTGAAATTATGAATAGTTGGGGTAGGCCTTGTATTGCCATGTAAAGGTAAAAAGTTGAACATAATGCACAAGACTTCCACAAATAACTAGGATGGACAAACCACCTTTGTCAATGCAGTTATAGTGATTTTTTTTTATTTCTCTCTAATTTCTTTCAGCCAAAAGGCTTTCTTTTTTCATTTTACACTAATTAACCCTCAAAGAAATGACTCATTATAAAACAAAACAAAGATGACAAAACATGAATACAAAAAAGTGGATACAAAACGATGTGTCAAAATGTGATTGGTCGATAATTTATTATTTATAGGTGGATCCAATATTTATAACCAACTACATTCAAACACATCATTTCATTTCATGTATCCATGTTTTTGTGATCATAGTATTATTGTAAGAATATACGGCAAACTAAATTTTTCCTGGATTAAATTATGCATTAGGCCAACATAAACTCAACCACAATATCATTACTCATCCTCATTTATTAAACATCCAACACCACTTGCTGGTTATTTCTAGAGCCCCAAAAGAGAGCTTGGTTTTATCCTTCAAACAAGGGTTCATCACACTACTAAAGTAGTACAAATAAAACTACTCAAACAACATGAGCTTGTGGACTCTTAAACATCTCACTTTTTGTGGGCAATAAACAAGCCCCACCTCTGCTCACCAGATGAACTCCTGACCAGCTTTGACTTCCACCCACCAACTATATCATTATAGTCTTCCTGCAGATTAGTTACAAGCAACAAACAGCAAAACAATTTAGAAACAACTATGAAAACCGAAAATATTAAAATTGTGACAAAAAGACGCATAAAATAATAATCCATGTATTTGTATGAATTTAAATACTACGCCATTGTGTCTAGTGGCACTAACAAGAATTGACATGTTTTGTCGCAATATATAGGACTCTTATGAGCATACTCCCTCTATTCCAAAATTATAAATACATTTTCCTTTTTAGTCTGTGCCATTACTTTTATATTATCATTTCTAACATCACACAACTATTACAGTAAAACCTCTATTTAGGAATAGACTTGGGACCAAACTATTTATATTCTAATTAAGAGGTTAATACTAAATAGAGGTATTGGAACAAAATATTTTTCGAACACCCAAAAATATCCACTTTAACAAAAATATAGATTTTATAACAAAAATTAAAGAAAACATAAATTATTTAGATTTTCAAACTAGAAAAATGTAGTCTTTTATAGGAAATGTAGTTTTTTATAGGAAAATGTGGTCTTTTATATGAAATGTGGTATTTTATAGGAAAATATATTCCTTTATAGGAAATGTAGTCTTTTAAAATAAATATTGTTTCTCTCTCTCTCTCATATATATATATATATATATATATATATATATATATGAAATTATTACTATATAGAGGTATAGTTTCTTAATACGGGACTTAAAAAGTATATAACATATTACAATTTAAAGGTTATTCCTATTTATAACTGTCCCAAATTAGAACCAATTTTTTTTATAATATTGTAGAAGTTATTCTTATATAGAGTTCCTAAATAGAGGTTTTACTGTACTACATTCTTAAGCTAATATTGAGGGGGCATTAGGTAACATAGAACTATCCCTAAAAGTTGTTTTAAAATTGTATCTCTAAATTTGAAGCGGAGGGAGTCTGTAACAAAACGAATAAATTTATTAAAAATGATTGATGAACTCACTTCAGAGAAGTCCTGGATGAATTCTTCCTTCTCCTTCTCAACTGTATCTAATTCTTTCTGCAGAACTCTTAGGAACTGGAACGCAAGTAAACAAAGTGTTTAAATTTAGAAGGTGCATTTTATTGTAATGAATAACATTATATTACAAGGATTCATGGGCACCTGTTCAGTTCTATCTTCGGCAATAACCTCGTTAAAACCAGCATCTCTAAGCATCTGTAAATTATCGAAAACGATCATTATCTTAACGCGCAACATGACCATTCAAGAGAGACGGACAGTGATAGTCACAGAATGATTCAATTTTGACAAGTGAATATACCTGGCCATATGCTTGTACATCATGGAGATCATATCCTCTTTGCTTAATATACTCGGCAAATTTTGGTGATGGAGTCCCTGGTCCTCTGCAATAATCACTTATAAGGACTTTGCCTCCTGGCTTCAACCACTTGTAGAAAGTTTTAAATAATGCAGGTTTGTCCTGAAATTGCATCAGAGAACACCAAGCTCATTAGGACCATGAGATTTAAAAGAAAGAAAATGAACATAATCAAATGATTGAGAATGAAAATTTGAAGCTCATGGAGAAAAGGAGATTACTTGAATGTGCAGAATGGTGTCACGACTGTAGATAACATCAAATGAGTTGTCGGGGTATGTTTTCTTGGTGCAATCCGCAACCTCAAATTCAACTGAACATTTGAGTCCAATCGCCCGTTCAAGAGCAAAAGAGATCATATTTACTGAGAGATCAATACCGACAACATCAACATCAAACTTCTCAGCCATGTAGAAATCACCTCCACCAATGCCACAGCCCACATCTAGACTTTCTGCCCAGGCTTAAGATCAAGTTTTGCAACAAATTCTTTTGTTGTATCTGTTCAAGTACAAAAGGAGGGAATCTCAGAAATTGCCCATTCTAATGAAAACAAAAGATGACGCTAATACCCTGGGAAAGATGTCTTAGATTGTTGCCAGGAAAACTATACGCAAAAACAAATAAGCAGGTGAGTGTATTTCTTTGCAGCAAAAGTGGCAAGTAATAATTGATTACCATATTGTTGCCAGGAAAACTATCCACATAAACAAATAAGCAGGTGAGTGTATTTCTTTGCAGCAAAAGTGGAAATTAATAATTGATTACCATGCTTCATAATTAATTGAATAGTGAAGTAAGATTTTCCAAGGAAGTTTTTAGTCTAATGCCTCTTTATAACGGTAATTCAGATAAGAATAGGAAAACAAATTCAAAGAACCCTTGAATATTAACAACTAATGTTACATTAAAGAGGCTAAATCATTCAGTCATGGAAAGCACTGTAATTTACTGCTAACGGGTTGATTAGATCATTTGTAACTTTCTACTACTTTAATGGAATCAACTATTATCGGAAAAAATCACTATTTTCTTTGTAAATTAATAAGGCTTTCTACACAAAACAAGCAATTATGCACCCACTGCCCAGTAGCAGAGTTTTTAATTGATTGGAAATTGTGTACACATGTCGTGTGTGTGTGTGTGTGTGTGTGTGTGTGTATATATATATATACATATATATATATATACATATATTATCTTCATCCTTGTATTCATCAAATAAAGATAAGTAGTTCAGAAAGAAATTAGGTCAATGTGCTATACCAATCCCTCCTGTGCTCACATAGCCATGTCCAAAGATCCGCTCATAGCGCAATATTCCACTAGACTTGTATTGCACATTATCCAAAAAACGCTGAAACCCCTTGTCTTCTTCTGAACTAACTTTCTGCCATAACCAGCAGATCTGCATTGCGAAAACATAACAGTTGTGTCGTTCAGTTGATTAGTCGAATAAAAATACATGGATAGAAATAAAAGTATGAGCAACAGAATTCACTGCCTGATTTTGGTTTTTCTTGTTCCTCACATAAGCTCCAATACATTTACAACCGACCAGAGAGAGTTCAAAGGAATTCCCAGATCCATCGCGAATTTGACATTCCTTAAAGATCTGCAGTGTGACCATAATCAGAAACTCGATATAATTGACAGGTTAATTGAAATACATAACCGCATCAATGCAATGAGAATTCCAAACCATTAAAGAGAGACTAATTATTTTTGGTCCTCATATGGAAGAAAAATAATACAGTAAGGAAATTGGCGATACGGTATATAATTTGACTTCAATTGTATATGGTTCTCTGATATCTCATCTCATGTGGCTCAGCCAACTCAGCAACTGAAAATGACATCCTGAACTCGAGCCAAGATGATTGGCTGAGGGTCTCTTGAAGTTATATCAAGAAAGAATGAATCAAATTCAAATCTAACTTCTTTGATGGAGTCGTATAAAAAATGAAACAAAATTTATGATCAAAGGTATTATTAGCTTAGTCTGAATTTGCAGGACTACTAAATTTCACAGGATGGAACATAAAGTTTCTAATTACTATAGTCACAATACTGCAAAAAAGTATAATAAGGTTTAGCTTTTACATCACATGTAGCCTATGTTCGAAAATTATATAAATTATATTAGCAAACTGATTAGCCAGTGCGCAAATAATTTGAGAAAGCCGGTAATGTTTATATAAATTTCAAACCTTTGTATAAAATCGTGGTTCCCTGTAGTGTGTTGGGTTGTTTTTTCGCTTATGGTCTCCAGATTGATGGAAACATGATTCTCTGAAGAAAATATACCCGCCAACCTTCAACCATTTAATCAATCTTTCTGCTAGATTTTCAACCTGCCAAAAAACAGAAAGAGTGATAGGAAAAAAATCAAAATCTACTGATAAAGAAAAGAATAGAGAAAAACAATCTACTGACATAGGAAAAAAGTTTTAAAATGATTTAAATGTAACAGAAACTGTGCAAGACTCGAGACTGTAACAAAGAGAAAAAATATGTCTTAACATGTCAAATTTACACTATAAATAAAGTACTCATTAACTACACCATACGCTCTACATGATATGGCTCTGAGTATCTATCATCGGAACCAGAACGATTATAAGGGAATAACTAGTAAGATGTTATGGATTTGGATAGAACTGATGCTAAACATGAGCACTTAACCGTGAAACCAGAAAAAAGATACACCAGCTTCGTGGACGGGGAGGAGGGGACCAACAACAACAATAAAAATAATAATAACTAGAAGATATATATTGGTGGAGAGAATTTTGTAACACGTGCAGGAGTTTAGTCAAATAACCATATGATCAATGCAGATCAAACTTGATGTATACTGTACAAGTTTCTGGTAAGTATTTTTCTGTCACCTTTTTCTATTTTCCAGAACACGTAATCTATTTTGCCAGACCACTGAATGGATTTTAAACTAACATCGAGAAAATTAAGATTCGTCCTACCCCTATTACGCTGAATTTATAAATGGAAGGAGTCATAAAAAAAACTCACCTCTTTATCAGAGAGATACATCAGTAGCCAGTTTGAGAATATCAAATCCACCGACTCTTCTGCAATTTCCAGGTCTGGAGACGTGACATCAGCACACATAAACTTGACATTTTTATGATGCCCGTTAATGCTTTCATTCTGCAGTATAGTATATCCAAAAGAAAAAAATAAAATGTCAACTGAGTAATTAAAAAATGGTTCAGTTTTGCAAGCAAGGAGAGGTAGTTAAATTCTTTAACCAAGGTAGAGGATGCAGACCTTCTTAATCACATTTTCAATGAAGTCTAAAGCTAGAATCTGACCAGCCTTTTGAGCCAATTCACCAGTGAAACGGCCAATTCCAGCTCCAAGCTCCAGAATGGATTTCCCTTCATACGATGGGAGCATAGAGAGTACCTGCCCAGACCATCGTATGAGTTTCCAAAAGTAGAAGAGTTGCACAAATTTTTAACAGATCAGTGTAAGATCAACACAAGGAATGGCAATGACTGAAGATTAGAGCTTTAGAAGAATATAAAAGTTACTGAAACACAATATACCAGTCCCAGAAGCGCAATCTAAGAAGCAAAAAAGTGACTTTAGTCTTCATAGAGGCACAACTTTTTCATTTGTAAAGGAGACGGACACCCACTAACTATTTGGATAGAAAGACTGAATGTGAACATTAACTACAGTAAGGTTTATCATATCCACCATATATTAACCATTGAAGGGGTGTCAATGAATACACGGAAACAGGGAACTGTTGATCCTGGAACTAAATCCTAAAAATCAAGGAATTACACACATATAGAAGTTTAAGCAAAAGCTTATCTGGCTGGTAAGGACATATTGCCATCTTGTTTAGTTTTAAGATTTTGAAATGAAATATACTATGTAAATAATATCAAAGATTAAGAATTGTATAAAGGTAAACAAACATATGGAAGAAATTGCTAAATTTGATCTGTGCTCCAACAGCTTCAAAGGGTTGAAAGACAAAACAAGCAAAGTTCAGCGGAGAGTCCAATGAGATATAGAAACACAAAGGACGAATCATAGTGAAAAATGAAACATTAATTAGGATAAGTACAATTATAGACTTCTACATTGACAATAATATTATTGGGAGGAAAACAAAAACAGAACACAGTTATAATCGCGTTAAACTATGATAATTTTTCCTGCTCTAACCAATACCTATTGTACTCAAGGATCAATTTAGTCTCGAAACATAGTTTAGTGCAATTAGATTACAGATATTATATATGAAAATAAAATGATTAAATAAGAAAAGTGCAATAATCAGATCTAATTAATTAACAATAATTCTTACAACTAAACCTCATTCCCAGATGTGGAAACAAGAGTGATAGGCACAAGAAGATTCAAGTATGGCCCACCGCATTAAATATTTTGTTCCATTTTTCTTTAAGCATAAATGTTTTGCTCCATTTGTATCAGCTATAGCATCTCCATATCCTGGAATATGTATGGGGTGAGATTTTTAAGTTTGTGCAGAGACATAAATAAATTTCAACTAATAATATACTCCTGGGACAAATTATTTGTCTTCGTTTCTTTTTTTGGTTCTTAAATTATGTCACCTACTTTTTTACTTATTTGATCATTCCCAAATTTTCCCTTTATAGCAAAAATTATCGATTTAGAGGAGTCCATAAGAAAGGGTAACTTTCTACATCCTTCTCATCGGTTTCTTCTAGTGCCAAAATGTTATATGGGCATAAGTATTTTGAACAGATGGAGCATAGGACCAAAAGAATAAAGGTTTATATATGGAGACGTGATAAATACCCTCCAATTTTATCTTCCACTCCCCTACAAGATTAAAATTGAGTAAATTTTGTTCCACGGTGGAGCTCAACAGGTAAAATTAAAACATTTCTCTTATATAAAAATGATATATAACATATATAGAGAGAGAGAGAAAGAGAGAGAGAGAGGAATATATACTTCAGGTCTCTCTTCTTTGTCAAGGTCAGAAGCTTTGGAATCAAGCATCATAGCCTCCATAGTCAGGTCCACCGAATGCTCGACCCAGTAGTTTTTCTGCATCTCACGTTCTTTTCCTGCATTATACAACGAAAATTCAAACAAAAACACCAATTCCATAAATTGAATTTTACAGAAAAACTACATTATTGACGAATTTATACAACAACATAAATCCCATATAATTGAATATTAGGAAGAAAAAAAACCAGAAAAACAGAGATGGATCTCTTACGTTGAGCAGACATTATCGCAACACAGATCCCGAAAACGATTAATTCAACAATGCAAATCGCGGCCGAATAAAATGCAATTGGGGATGAAAATTTCGAAGGAAATATAGGGTAAAAGAAATGGGCTTTTAACTAAAAACCCTCAACGGCAATGCGGGATCTAGAGAAAGACCTCGATCTACTGTTGTGTGATCTTCCCTTCTGCCGCATCGACCGAGATAGATATATATAGTAATCTATCTATATTGTATATATATTGAGCAGATGTTTTGTTTGCTCTTCTCTTCGGGGTTGCTACGGGTATTTATAGAGAGAGAAAATGCATTGAAATGAAATGACGAAGGAGGAGAGAGAAAGTTTGGGAACAGTAAACTAACACGTGGCAACTCTATTGGCTTGGACCAATCAACCTGACGATTTTTATTTTAAAAGGCCCCATTTGGTGGCCGAGGCTGCGGTGGACTATAAAATTAAAACGGGGTCGTTACATCAACCCTTGTGGATACATCATACATAAGATAAAATTATGTAAAAATATAGATCCACGTATAATTATTTTATTTTAGGAAATTGATAATTTCACAAGTTTTCTCTTACATGAATAGTAAATAAATCTCACTCATATGAAAAATCATTTTTGAAAATATTAAATTTTATTTATAAAAATAACAATTCTCTTAATTATATGTAAAAAATATATGTACACAACTGTGCAGTACACAGTCGGCTATGGCGACAATTTTTTGGATTATGCCGACGATTTCACCCGACGCTATAGCTATTCTGGGCAACGACGACGGGTAAACGATCCGTCGTTATAGTTCAAAAAATCTGTCACCATAGTCCCACAATATAATACACAACTGTGTATATACATATAACTCTAAATTTATTAAGAGTTATGTTATACATACGTGAGATAATAAAAATTAAGAATAATTTTATCCTAATTTTTTTATTGCATAAACTCTTTCGTTGGTCGCAATTCAATTTTATCACGTGTCCACATATATATTATTTCCTTTTATTAATTGTACTTTCATCGTAATTTATATTTAACATAAAACTAATTGATGTACTCTCTCTGTTCTAAATTATAAGATCATTTCAAAAAGTCAATTTTAAATATATTTAAATTTAAATTTGTCATTATTTATTTAAGTTTTTAAAATAATAAATTTTATAATTAGTAGTATATTTTTATTAGTTTATAATATTTATAATTGTATTTACGTAAATTAAATAAATTAATCTCAATTTTAAATTTAAAAATATTTGAAATTAATTTTTTTTAAACATTATTTGTGACGCCCCTAAAATAGGTATATATCACCTATTCTGAGTCGTTAAATACATAGTACAGAATATAAATACAATCTTAAATATACAATATGTGCTGTGAGTTTTAATACAAATATTGCTTTCTAGACAGTATTCAAACTCAAAATAAATCCTCAACACATTTATTATCACACTATTTCATAGAATAGTGAGGACTACTAATGCTATCATCTGGACCGTCACTCCGTTCCCCGACTAGTCCCTGCTACGTTCTCATTTCCTAAAGAGAACAACGAAAGTAAAAGGGTGAGCTCAACTAACCCAGTAAGAAATATTATGACTAAGATAATACAGAATAAATTATCGTTAGCCTTCAACAGTGTTAAACTGATACAATATAACAAACATCAAGTTTAACTACAGCGGAACAAATAATCCATTAAAATAGTCAAGTAGAAAATAAAATATACTATCTTTTATGATTTAAAAGATTTTTCATCACTTTTATCGTTGAGACTCAGCTTTATAAATAATACACATCATCCCTGCACTACGGCCAAGGATATTCATTAGTATCACAACCACAAATTATCCATGCACTACGGGCCAATGATATTCGTGTATTCATCAATGGTCATGATCATGCCAACAACTGTCCATCAAAGCACTACGAGCCAATGAGGACTTTTACCACATCATTTGTAATATTACGGTCAGGATTATACCAATTAATCCCTAGTCATAATCATACCAAGTCCATCTATGCACTACATGGCACAGATGAATTTCAACATAATATAAACATGAGGATGATGACAATGATATATGAATTCAATAAAATAAGTTCAAGAATTAATTTATCTAGGAACTAATAACGTCCAAATTGTCAACTCAGTTACCATTCTTGGCATGATAATTTCTCCCACGATAGTTATCATTGTTCCGATGGCCGTTGCCACCGGTATGATTATTATCGTGTTGCTGGTCATTACCTTTTGGTTGTGCTGACTCATTATCGCGCTCCAATAACTGAGCCATATTCACAACATCTGAATATAAATAAAGTTTGTGAGAAATGAGGTATTGACGTATATCGGGTTTCAAACCTTTTAGAAACATTCGCGTCATTCGCTCCTCATTATCGACTAAATGGGATGCAAACCGGAATAACTCCACAAATTTAGCCTAGTATTGCGACACGGTCATATTATTTTACTCCAACTTCATAAACTTCATCTCCTTCATGTGACGAATACTTTCGAGAAAGTACTTGTCGTTGAACAGCTCTTGGAAATTCTCCCAAGACATCTTGAATGCGTCAGGCTGGGTACGTTTTACAGATTTCCACCAGTAATCTGCCTCTTCACGCAACATAAAGGTAGTAAAGGGAACATTTTTCTCCTCGGAGCATCCCAAGACTTCAAATATCTTGGTGATCTGTTTTAACCACGTCTCTGCCTTAAGTAGTTCTGGCTTTCCCAAAAACTCTGGTGGTCCCAGCTCCTTGAATTGCTTAGCGGTGACCGACCGTGGGTTGCCATTATTTCCACCTATATTTTGAACAGGAGTCTCTCTTACCTGATGTTTCATGAATTGCATAAAGCCTCTGAACATCCCATCGTTCATCATCTGATCGGTGTTGCTGTTTACCTGAGAATTATTATCTTCTTGTTGCACATTCATCCTAGGTATTGATCGTTAGTGACTCAACGGTCTCATTTGCTTCATTGCTTATCTCAACATTTTCAGATGTCATTTTCAAACACTGCCACAAAACAAGGGTTAATTAACATATCATATATTATCCCTATACTTTGACCGACCAAATAAACTTAGGTAGGTTATACTAGCGAATGAATTCTCTGTCTCTCCCCTCCTAGTTCTTGTCTCACATCTCAGTCAGGGATCATATCCCTAAGCTCTGATACCAACTGTGACGCCCCCAAAACAGGTATACATCACCCATCTTGAGTCTCCAAATACATGGTACATAAATTCAAATACAACTTAATTATACAACATTTGTGTAAAATACGACAAAACATAGCTGAGAGTTTAAACAAGAATATTGTCATCTAGACAATATTCACACTCAATGATGTCCTCATTATAATTATTATCACATTATTCCGTAGAATAGTGAGGACTACTAAAGCCATTTATCCTAGACCATCACTCCATTTTCCGACTCGTCTCGGCTATATTCTCATTTCCTGAAGAGAACAATGAAAGAAAGGGTGAGCTCAACTAACCCAGTAAGAAATATTATGACTAAGATAATGAAGAATAAATTATCATTAGCCTTCAACAGTATAACAACTGATAGAATACAATAGACAACAAGTTTTAGATTAACAACTACAGCGGAAATAAGAATTCCATTAGAAGAGTCAAGTAGAGCATAAAATCTACTATCTTCTATGATTTAAAATGTTTTTCATCAACTTTATCACTGAGACTCAGCTTAATAAATAAACCACATCATCGAATCATCCCTGCACAACGACAAAGGATATTCATGTAATCATCAATGGTCATGATTATACCGAATAATCCTTGGTCATAATCATAACAACAACTGTCCATCAATGAACTACAGGCCAATGAGGACTTTTACCACATCATTCGTTACATTACAGTTATGATTATACCGAATAATTACAGGTTATAATCATACCAAGTACATCTATGCACGTATGCCAAAGATGACTTTCATCACAATATAAACATGAGGATGATGACAATGACATAATAATTCAATAAAACAAGTTCAAGGATAAATTTTAAAGATTTATAATTTAATTTATCCAGAAATCAATAACGTCTAAATTTCCCAACTGTGTATATACATATAACTCTAAATTTATTAAGAGTTATGTTATACATACGTGAGATAATAAAAGTTAAGAATAATTTTATCCTAATTTTTTTTATTGCATAAACTCTTTCATTGGTCGCAATTCAATTTTATCACATGTCCACATATATATTATTTCCTTTTATTAATTGTACTTTCATCGTAATTTATATTTAACATAAAACTAATTGATGTACTCTCTCCGTTCTAAATTATAAGATCATTTCAAAAAGTCAATTTTAAATATATTTAAATTTAAATTTGTCATTATTTATTTAAGTTTTTAAAATAATAAATTTTATAATTAGTAGTATATTTTTATTAGTTTATAATATTTATAATTGTATTTACGTAAATTAAATAAATTAATCTCAATTTTAAATTTAAAAATATTTGAAATTAATTTTTTTTAAACATTATTTGTGACGCCCCTAAAATAGGTATATATCACCTATTCTGAGTCGTTAAATACATAGTACAGAATATAAATACAATCTTAAATATACAATATGTGCTGTGAGTTTTAATACAAATATTGCTTTCTAGACAGTATTCAAACTCAAAATAAATCCTCAACACATTTATTATCACACTATTTCATAGAATAGTGAGGACTACTAATGCTATCATCTGGACCGTCACTCCGTTCCCCGACTAGTCCTTGCTACGTTCTCATTTCCTAAAGAGAACAACGAAAGTAAAAGGGTGAGCTCAACTAACCCAGTAAGAAATATTATGACTAAGATAATACAGAATAAATTATCGTTAGCCTTCAACAGTGTTAAACTGATACAATATAACAAACATCAAGTTTAACTACAGCGGAACAAATAATCCATTAAAATAGTCAAGTAGAGAATAAAATCTACTATCTTTTATGATTTAAAAGATTTTTCATCACTTTTATCGTTGAGACTCAGCTTTATAAATAATACACATCATCCCTGCACTACGGCCAAGGATATTCATTAGTATCACAACCACAAATTATCCATGCACTACGGGCCAATGATATTCGTGTATTCATCAATGGTCATGATCATGCCAACAACTGTCCATCAAAGCACTACGAGTCAATGAGGACTTTTACCACATTATTTGTAACATTACGGTCATGATTATACCAATTAATCCCTAGTCATAATCATACCAAGTCCATCTATGCACTACATGCCACAAATGAATTTCAACATAATATAAACATGAGGATGATGACAATGATATAAGAATTCAATAAAATAAGTTCAAGAATTAATTTATCCAGGAACTAATAACGTCCAAATTGTCAACATGATACTTCTTTGTAGAGCAAAATTCAAGAATGCTCATAAGAATATTTCCATGAAAAGATACTGGATGAAGCACAAATATCAATGATATTCCACTAATTTCATGGAGTATAGAAGTCAAAACTTTAACCAACTGAGTATAATAAAGAATGGAATAACAAAAGAAATCATCAGGCGTGCGATAGACCGTACAGACAGGTTATTCCAACAGAATAATAAATAACGGAACCTGGTAATGCGTAAACGCACATACATGATATTTCAACAGAATAATAAATAATGGAACCAGGTCATGCGTAAACGCACAGACAGGATATTCCAACAAAATAATAAATAACGGAACCAGGTCATGCGTAAACGTACAGACAGGATGTTCCAACATAATAATAAAGAATGGAATAACAGAAGAATTTTACCATGTATGTGGTACTTCGCATAGACAGGTATTCCAACATAATGATAAAGAATGGAATAACAGAAGAATTTCACCAAATATAGGGTAGCCCGCGTATACAGGTTATTCCAACAGAATGATAAAAAATGGAATAACAGAAATTTTCTTCATGAATACGAAAGAAATAATACCCCTTATCTTAGAAGAAGCTGGATATAGGAGTAGTGAAGTAGCAGAATACTTTTCTTCTTTCTCTCAATAGTTTTCTCTCTCTAAAGTTTCAGTGAATTCATAAGAAATAATGAAGGAATGAGCTTCTATTTACAGGAGAATGGACCGAATAGTAACTAATTCATGAACGGTCCAGATTGATTTACTATGCAGTATTAATAAAATATTCTAATAAAACAAAATATTTTAAATAAAAATAATATATATATTATATATATATAACATGCGAAGAAAAATATCACGGGTGAAAACTCCGTGAGCCCAATTTATTTGCTTTCTGCCAAATTTTCAAACTTGCAACATAGTACTCCTTCCCGTGCATTCCACCAAAAATTTTCCCACCCACCTTTAAAGCACATGTATAAATATATAATAATAATAATAATCGTACACCCTTCCTACCCATTTTCACACTCACAACATGCACATTAATTTGAAAAATGAGTAGATGGAGGTCCATATAATACGCCAATTTCCACAAATACTTCATAAAAATCACCTCAATATTTTTAACAACATTTATCATCATTATTAAAATTCACAATATTGATCGATCAGGTCATTCCCAGGAAAGAAGGGGCTTTCCAATAAGGATTTCTCCCTATTGGCGCGCAATTAGGTGACCAAGCCTCTCCTTAGCAGAACTTCTAGACATCGTTAATATTGCAAATAATAATATTAATAACTTTATTATCTTAATTATTGATTTAATAATATATATAAATATCGACAATAATTGAACAAAACTGAGTGACTTCTCACGTAATCCTCAATAATCAATACTGAGTGCTACTATGTAACCACGTGTATTACTGTACTTTTACTACCGAGTAGTTCAACAGTTAACGGTAAAACTTCCGCCGTTATTTTCATAAAATTATTTTTGTCGTTTTCTCAATCCGACAATAATTCCGTTGTGGGGTCCACCAATGATTATGCCGTTGTACGAATATTCCTTGTTTAAACGAATATTCTCCGACCAATCGAATATTATATAACAACTTGCGTGCTTTGCAAAATTTATAAATATTACCCACAATTATAACACTATATCAAATTCATTCCATAATATTCAAAAATGATAATCATAGAAAAATCATCTTTATTCATAAAAGTTGGGGTCTTACAACCTCTACTTCTTATGAAATTTCGTCCTCGAAATTAGGGTACGTACCTAGTATGTCGAAGAGGTAAGGATACCTTGATTTTATTTCAGATACTAACTCCCAGGTCATTTCCTCAACATCATAGTTTCTCCACAAAACTTTGACTTGAGGTGTAACCTTGGAGCTTAGAATATGTTCCTTCTTATCCAAGATTTGAACAGGAACGTCTTTATACGTCAAATCTTCCGCTATTTCGTCCGGTTCTAACTTAATAAAGTGGTTCGGGTCTTCCACATATTTACCTAACATGGATATGTGAAAAACGTTATGAACACGAGACATACTTGGAGGTAAAGCGAGTCTATAGGCCACAGTTCCTACTCGATCGAGGATTAAAAATGGGCCGATGAATCGAGGATTGAGCTTTTCTCTCTTTCCAAATCTCGTAACTCCTTTCCATGGAGCAACACGTAACAACACATGATCTCCAATATCGAATTCCACGTCCTTTTGATGAAGATCAGCATAACTCTTTTGTCAATCTTGTGAGTTTTTATACGTTGTCAGATCGTTTGAATCTTTTCCGTAGTCATACGTACCAACTCCGGTCCCAACAACGTTGTTTCACCCACCTCATCCCAGCATACTGGAGAACGACACTTTCTTCCATACAACGCCTCAAATGGAGCCATGCCAATACTTGCTTGATAACTGTTGTTGTAGGAAAACTCCACCAATGGTAAGAACTTGTCTCAACTTCCCTTGAAGTCAAGGACACAGAGTCTTAATAAATCTTCAAGAGTTTGAATAGTCCTCTCTGATTGTCCATCTATTTGAGGATGATATGCCAAACTAAATCGTAAATCCGTACCCATAGCTTTTTGCAAACTAACCCAAAATCGTGAAGTAAATCTTTGGTCTCGATCAGAAACTATGGATACTAGCATACAATGCAGTCTTTTAATCTCGTTTATGTACATATGAGTAAGACGTTCAAGTGTATAAGTTTCTCGTATTGGTAATAAATGAGCAGACTTGGTCAATCTATCAACAATGACCCAAATTGCATATATGCATTGAGAAACCTTGGGAAGACCAGTAACGAAATCCATGGTAATGTGCTCCCACTTCCATTCTGGAATTTCAAGTGGTTGCAATGGACCTTTTGGTACTTGATGCTCTGCCTTGACTCGTTGACAAGTTAGATACCTTAAGATAAAAAACGTTATCTTTCTCTTCATATTGCTCCACCAAAATGTATGATGAAGATCACGATATATTTTGGTACTCCCAGGATGGATTGCAAATGGTGTATTGTGCGCCTCCATCATGATTTTATACTTTAAATAAGGGTCGTTAGAAACACAAAGTTTGGAGTTGACTTAAAGTATTCCTTCTTCATTGATTCTTACTTCCGGCATAGCACCTTCTTGCACTTTCTTCTTCATACGCATCAGCTCCAGATCTGTAACTTGAGCAGCTTTAACTTTATCAATTAAAGTCGGTTCTACTCGTATATTCGCTATCATCACATGGGTCCCTAGAGCCTTTAACTCTATCTCCATCCTTTGCGAGTCACACAAAATGGGCCTTTGCGTTGTCAATATCGCACTCGTACCCGCATATGATCTTCTACTCAATGCGTTAGCTACAACGTTCGCTTTTCCAGGATGGTATTGGATGGTATAATCATAATCTTTTAACAGTTCAAGCCAACGTCGTTGTCGCATATTGAGTTCCTTTTGAGTGAAGAAATATTTGAGGCTTTTATGATCCGTAAAGATCTCCACTTTCTCCCCATACAAGTAATGCTTCCAAATTTTAAGTGCGAAAACAACAGCTGCCAACTCTAGATCATGAGTAGGATAATTCCTCTCATATTCTTTGAGTTATCAAGAGGCATAGGCTATGACTTTCCCATGTTGCATGAGAACACATCCTAATCCTTTGCCCGAAGCATCACTGTAGATGACAAATGTAAGACCCCAACTTTTTAATAAAGATGATTTTTCTATAAATATCATTTTTGAATATTATGGAATGAATTTGATATAATGTTATATTTATGGGTAATATTTATAAATTTTGCAAAGTACGCAAGTTATTATATAATTTGATTGGTCGGGGAATATTCATTTTAACAGGGAATATTTGTACAACGACACAATCATTGGTGGATCCCACAACAGAATTATTGTCAGATTGAGAAAATGACAAAAATACTTTATGAAAATAACGGCGAAAGTTTTTACTGTTAACTGTTGAAATACTCGGTGTTAAAAGTACAGTAATACGCGTGGTTGCATAGTAGCACACGGTATTGATTATTGATGCTTACGTGAGAAGTCACTCAGTTTTGTTCAATTATTGCTACAGTAATTGCTGCATAGTATCTCACGTTATTTGATTCAATTATTGTAAATATTTTATATATTATTAAATCAATAATTGAGATGACAAGGTTATTAATATTATTATTTGCAATATTAATGATGTCTAGAAGTTCTGTCAAGGAGAGGTTTGGTCACCTAATTGCGTGCCTAATGGGGAGAAATCCTTATTGGAAAGCCCCTTCTTTCCTGGGAATGACCTGATCGATTAATATTGTGAATTATAATAATGATGATAAATTTTGTTTTATTGGTATTATTAATGTAATAAAATAGAAAAGCTTTTTATATAAAACAAAATACTTTCATAAAGTTATCTGTTTTATTAGACTATAAATAGAATATATTATATTATGCATAGTGCCTGCATAGTGTTTGCATAGTAAAAACTTTTTATATAAAACAGAAAACTTTTTATAAAGTTTTATTTTATTTGATTATAAATAGAATATATTATATTTTATTACATAGTGCAACATAGTATTCTTTCCATTTTTCTATAAATACGATGCTTAGTTAGAATTGAAAATCATATCAGAAGTTCAGAGAATTCTCCTTATATAATCTTGAGCGTATTTCTTTAGAGTTTAAGAAAGCTTTGAGTATAGAAATTAGTGCAAGTTTTCTTCAAGTATATCCTCGCCCTACCAGTCGGAATACTCTTCTTTTTAAGGTAAGGGGTATTATTTCTTTCTTATTCATGAAGAGAACTTCTGTTATTCCATTCTTTATTATTCTATTGGAAAAACCTGTATACACAGGCTACCCTATACTTGGTGAAATTCTTCTGTTATTCCATTCTTTATCATTATGTTGGAATAACTTGTCTATGCGAAGTACCGCATACATGGTGAAATTCTTCTGTTATTCCATTCTTTATTATTCTGTTGGAACATCCTGTCTGTGCATTTACGCATGACCTGGTTCCGTTATTTATTATTCTATTGGAATATCCTATCTGTGCGTTTACGCATGACCTGATTCCATTATTTATTATTCTGTTAGAATATCATATCTGTGCATTTACGCATGACCTGGTTCGGTTATTTATTATTCTGTTGGAATAACCTGTCTGTGCGGTCTATTGCATACCTGGTGATTTCTTTTGTTATTCCATTCTTTGTTATACTTAGTTGGTTAAAGTTTTGGCTTCTATACTCCATGAAATTAGTGGAATATCCTTGATATTTGCGCTTCATCCAGTATCTTTTCATGGACATATTCTTCTGAGCATTCTTGAATTTTACTCCACAAAGCAGTATCATGTTGACAATTTGGACGTTATTGAGTTCAGGATAAATTAACTTATAAATCTTTAAAATTTATTCTTGAACTTATTTTACTGAATTGTCATCATCTTCATGTTTATAATATGTTGAAAGTCATCTGTGGCCTGTAGTGCATAGATGGACTTGGTATGATTCTGACCAGGGATTATTCGGTATAATCATGACCGTAATGTTATAAATGATGTGGTAAAAATCCTCATTGATCGTAGTGCATTGATGGACAGTTGTTGGCATGATCATGACCATTGATGAATACACGAATATCCTTGGCCCGTAGTGCA
Organism: Panax japonicus; assembly: GCA_020205505.1. Lineage (NCBI taxonomy): Eukaryota > Viridiplantae > Streptophyta > Magnoliopsida > Apiales > Araliaceae > Panax > Panax japonicus. Next base: position 78,122,329 of record CM035096.1, on the reverse strand, counting down.
TGGATAATTTGTGGTCGTGATACTACTGAATATCCTTGGCCGTAGTGCAGGGATGATGTGGATTATTTATTAAGTTAAGTCTCAGCGATAAAAGTGAGGAAAAACTTTTTAAATCATAAAAGATAGTAGATTTTATTCTATACTTGACTCTTTTAATGGATTGCTTGTTCCGTTGCAGTTAAACTTGATGTTTATTATATTTTATCAGTTTAACACTATTGAAGGCTAATGATAATTTATTCTGCATTATCTTAGTCATAATATTTCTTACTGGGCTAGTTGAGCTCACCCTTTTGCTTTCATTGTTCTCTTCAGGAAATGAGAACGTAGCAGGGACTAGTCGGGGAACTGAGTGACGGTCCAGTTGATAGCATTAGTAGTCCTCACTATTCTGTAAAATAGTGTGATAATAAATGTATTGAGGACTTATTATGAGTTTGAATACTATTTAGAAGACAATATTTGTATTAAAACTCACAACTCATGTTGTATATTTAAGGTTGTATTTGTATTCTGTACCATGTATTTAGCGACTCAGAATAGGTGATGTATACCTATTTTGGGGGCGTCACAACAAATTCCTCTAAGCCAGATGGTATTATCAGAACATGTGCTGAAATGAGTCTCCTCTTGAGTTCTTGAAAACTCTTCTCACATTCCTCGCTCCAACCGAATTTTGTATCTTTCTAAGTCAGCTGAGTTAATGGAGTAGCGATTTGAGAAAATCCTTCCACGAATCTCCAATAATAACCAGCTAAGCCGAGGAAGCTACGTACTTCGGTCACTAATTTGGGTTGCTCCTATCTTTGAATAGCTTCAATCTTTGTTGGTTCAACTGATATTCCATAACTTGACACTACGTGTGACGCCCCCAAAACAGGTATACATCACCTATTCATGAGTCGCCAGATACATGGTACAAAATTCAAATACAACTTAATAATACAACTGTGAGTTTGAATACAAATATTGTCTGTTACAGAGTATACAAACTCAAAAAGAGTTCTCATTACAATTATTATTACACTATTTTACAGAATAGTGAGGACTACTAATGCACCATCTAGGACCATCACTCCGTTCCCCGACTCATCCCAGCTATATTCTCAGTTCCTGAAGAGAACAGTGAAAGAAAGGGTGAGCTCAACTAGCCCAAAAAGAAATATTATGACTAAGATAATGCAGAATAAATTATCATTAGCCTTAAACAGTGTTAAACTGATACAATATAACAAACATCAAGTTTAACTGCAGCGGAACAAACAATGCGTTAAAAGAGTCAAGTAGAGAATAAAATCTACTATCTTTTATGATTTAAAAGGTTTTTCATCACTTTTATCGCTGGAACTCATATTAATAAATAATCCACATCATCGAATCACCCCTGCACTACGGCCAAGGATATTCTTTAGTATCACGACCACAATTATCTATGCACTACGGGCCAGGAATATTTGTGTATTCATTAATGGTCATGATCATGCCAACAACTATCGATCAATGAACTACGGGCCAATGAGGACTTTTACCACATCATTTGTAACATTACGGTCATGATTACAACGAATAATCATAGGTCATAATCATACCAAGTCCATCTATGCACTACAGGCCACAGATGACTTTCAAAAAAAATATAAACATGTGGATGATGACAATGATATAAGAATTTAATAAAACAAGTTCAAGAATTAATTTATACAGGTAATAATAATGTCCAAATTGTCAACATGATACTGCTTTGTAGAGTAAAATTCAAGAATGCTCAGAAGAATATTTTCATGAAAAGATATTGGATGAAGCGCAAATATCAAGGATATTCCACTAATTTCTTGGAGTATAGAAGTCAAAACTTTAACCAACTGAGTATAACAAGGAATGGAATAACAAAAGAAATCACCAGGCATGCGATAGACCGCACAAGCTGGTTATTCCAACAGAATAATAAATAACGGAATCAGGTCCGGCGTAAAACGCACAGACAGGATATTCCAACAGAATAATAAAGACGGAATCAGGTCCGGCGTAGAACGCACAGACAAGATGTTCCAATAGAATGATAAATAATGGAACCTAGGTTCGGCGTAAATGCAGAGACAGGATGTTCCAACAGAATGATAAATAATGGAACCAGGTCCGGCGTAAACGCACAGACAGGATGTTCCAACAGAATGATAAAGAATGAAATAATAGAATAATTTCACCAAGTATAGGGTAGCCCGCATATACAGGTTATTCCAATAGAATAATAAAGAATGGAATAACAGAAGTTCTCTTCATGGATAAGAAATAAATAATACTCCCTACCTTGGAAAAACTGGATACTGAAATAGTGAGGTAGCAGATTTCTCTTCTTCTTTCTCTCTATAATTTCTCTCTATAATAATCGCTCTAAAGCTTTTGTGAATTGTTGAGAAATGAAGAAAGAATGAGCTTCTATTTATAGGAAAATATAGTTTTGATAATTGCACGTTTTAGGGCTCAAAAAATTACAGTACAATACCTCCAACTTTTCTTTCATTTTTAATTTAGTCCTGCAAGTATTATCAAACTTGCACCACCTCCCCTAATAGTAAATAATGTGAATCAATAGTATAATCATGTGAAAAATAAGAATTACAGTATAGTACCTCCATCTATACCTCTATTTTTAACTTAGTCATGCAAGTATTATTAATATTGCACCAATTCCCCTAATAGTAAATAATGTGATTCAATAGTACACACATGTGAACAAATAGTTATATAATTATGTGAATTAGTATCAATTAATTACTCATTTATCCGATAAATTACCATATCTATCAATATAACCCCTAGACATCAATTATCATCGGAATAGATGTTGATTTCCACTAACACTAATAATTCCAACACAATGGAACTATCAAAATTCATTTTTAATCAACACAACTTATTTATCATTAATATTATAACTCACAATATTTAACAACCAGGTCGTTCTCAGGAAAGAGGGGGTTTTTTGATAAGGATTTCTCCTTATTGGCGCGCAATTAGGTGACCAAACCTCTCCTTGACAGAACTTCTAGACATTGTCAATATTGTAAATAATAATATGAATAACTTTGTCGTCTCAATTATTGATTTAATAATATAAAATATTATGCAAATGATACTGTGATAATAATTGAATCCATAATATAAGAGATATGATGCAGTAATTACTGTAGCAATAATTGAGTATAACTGAGTGACTTCTCACGTAAGCATCAATAATCAATACCGTGTGCTACTATGCAACCACGCGTATTACTGTACTTTTAACACCGAGTGTTTCAACAGTTAACGGTAAAACTTCCACCGTTATTTTCATAAAGTATTTTTGTCATTTTCTCAATCTGACAATAATTATATTGTGGGGGTCCACCAATGATTGTTCCGTTGTATGAATATTCCCTGTTAAAATGAATATTCCTCAACCAATCGAATATTATATAACAACTTGCGTACTTTGCAAAATTTGTAAATATTATCCACAACTATAACATTATATCAAATACACACCATACTATTCAAAAATATATTTCGAGAAAATTTAATCTTTATTCAAAAAGTTGGGGTCTTACAACCTCCCCTTCTTATGAAATTTCATCCTCGAAATTAGGGTGCGTACCTGGTATGTCTAAGAGGTAAGGATATCTTGATTTCATCTCAGATTCTAACTCCCAGGTCATTTCTTCCACATCGTGGTTTCTCCACAAAACTTTGACTTGATGTATAATCTTGGAGCGTAGAATATGATCCTTTTTATCCAAGATTTTAATAGGTAACTCTTCATACGTTAAATATTCCTCTATCTCGTCTGGTTCTAATTCAATAATGTGGTTCGGGTCTTTCACATATTTACGTAACATAGATATGTAAAAAACGTTATGAACACGAGATATTCATGGCGGTAAAGCGAGTCTATATGCCACAGTTCCTACTCGATCGGGGATTAAAAATGGGCCAATGAATCGAGGGTTGAGCTTTCCACTCTTTCCAAATCTCGTAACTCCCTTCCATGGAGCAACACATAATAACACATGATCTCCAATATCGAATTCCACGTTCTTTCGATGAAGATCAGCATAACTCTTTTGTCGATCTTGTGAGGTTTTTATACGTCGTCGGATCGTTTGAATCTTTTCCGTAGTCATACGTACCAACTCCGGTCCCAACAACGTTGCTTCACCCACCTCATCCCAGCATACTGGAGAACGACACTTTCTTTCATACAACGCCTCAAATGGAGCCATGCCAATACTTGCTTGATAACTGTTGTTGTAGGAAAACTCCACCAATGGTAGGAACTTATCCCAACTTCCCTTGAAGTCAAGGATACAGAGTCTTAATAGATCTTCAAGAGTTTGAATGGTCCTCTCCGACTATCCGTCCGTCTGAGGATGATATGCCGAGCTAAATCGTAAATCCGTGCCCATAGCTTTTTGTAAACTAACCCAAAATCTTGAAGTGAATATTGGGTCTCGATCAGAAACTATGGATACTGGCATACCATGCAGTCTTACAATCTCATTTATGTACATACGAGCAAGACGTTCAAGTGTATAAGTTTCTCGTATAGGTAGGAAATGAGTAGACTTGGTCAATCTATCAACAATGACCCAAATTGCATCTATGCCTTGAGAAACCTTGGGAAGACCAGTAACAAAATCCATGGTAATGTGTTCCCACTTCCATTCTTGAATTTCAAGTGGTTGCAATGCACCTTTTGGTACTTGATGTTCCGTCTTGACTCGTTGACAAGTTAAACACCTTGAGATAAATTCTTCTATCTCTCTCTTCATATTGCTCCACCAAAATGTATGTCGAAGATCACGATACATTTTGGTACTCCCAAGATGGATTGCAAACGGTGTGTTGTGCGCCTCCATCATGATTTTATACTTTAAATCAGGGTTGTTAGGAACACAAAGTCTGGAGTTGACTCAAAGTATTCCTTCTTCATTAATTCTTGCTTCCGGCATATCACCTTCTTGTACTTTCTTCCTCATACGCATCAGTTCCAGGTCTGTAGCTTGAGCAGCTTTAACTTTATCGATTAAAGTTGGTTTTACTCGTATATTTGCCATCATCACATGGGTCCCTGGAGTCTTTATCTCTAACTTTATCCTTTGCAAGTCATACAAAATGGGCCTTTGCGTTGACAATATTACACTTGTACCCGCATATGATCTTCTACTCAGCGCATCAACTACTACGTTCATTTTTCCAGGATGGTATTGAATAGTATGATCATAATCTTTCAACAGTTCGAGCCAACGTCGTTGCCTCATGTTGAGTTCCTTTTGAGTGAAGAAATATTTGAGGCTTTTATGTTCCGTATAGATCTCTACTTTCTCCCCATACAGGTAATGCCTCCAAATTTGAAGTGCAAAAATGACAGCTGCCAACTATAGATCATGAGTAGGATAATTCCTCTCATATTCTTTAAGTTACCATGAGGCATAGGCTATGACCTTCCCATGTTGCATGAGAACACATCCTAACCCCTTGCCCGAAGCATCACTGTAGATGACAAATCCCTCCGAGCCAGATGGTATTGTCAGAACAGGTGCTGAAATGAGTCTCCTCTTGAGTTCTTGAAAACTCTTCTCACATTCCATGCTCCAACCAAATTTTGTATCTTTTTGAGTCAGTTGAGTTAATGGAGTAGCGATTCGAGAAAACCCTTCTACGAATCTTCAATAATAACCAGCTAAGCCGAGAAAGCTACGTACTCCGGTCACTGATTTAGGTTGCTCCCAGCTTTGAATTGCGTCAATCTTTGCCGGGTCAATAGATATCCCATGATTTGATATCACGTGCCCAAGGAATGCAACTTCCTCAAGCCAGAACTCGCATTTCTTCAACTTGGCATATAGCTTGTTTTCACTGAAGCTTTTGGAGTATCAGTCTCAAGTGTTGCTCATGATCTTCACGGCTTTTAGAATATATGAGGATGTCATCAATAAAGACGACCACAAAATGATCAAAATATTCCTTGAATACTCGGTTCATCATATCCATGAAGGCAGCAGGAGCATTAGTCAATCCAAAGAACATGACTAGGAATTCATAATACCCGTACCAAGTTCTGAAAGTCGTCTTTGGAATGTCATCTGTTCTAATCTTCAATTGATGATATCCTGAACGAAGATCAATCTTTGAAAAGAATTTGGCGCCTTGCAACTGGTCAAACAGGTCATCAATACATGGCAATGAGTACCTATTTTTGATGGTGACATGATTCAACTCCCGATAATCAATACAAAGTGGCATACTCCCATCTTTATTCTTCACGAATAGAACAGGAGCACCCCAAGGAGACGTACTAGGACGAATGAAACCAATGTCTAACAATTCCTGCAACTGGGTCTTTAACTCCTGAAGTTCAATAGGAGCCATTCGATATGGGGCTTTGGAAATGGGTTTTATACCGGGTTCAAGGTCGATACAAAATTTAATTTCACGCTCTGGGGGTAGGCCAGGAAGTTATTCGGGGAATACATCAGGAAATTTATTAATAACAGAAATATCATTCAAAACTGACGTATTTTTGTTTAGATCCGTGACTTGAGCTAAGAAAGTTTGACATCCGGTTTTTCAATAAATGAATAGCTTTATGGCTTGAAATGACATTGATTGATTTTAATGGTTTAGTTGTTTGAATTCGCATAATAGGTTGATTAGGAATATGAAAACTAACAACCTTACGAAAATAATCAATTTTTGCATGATGAGTAGTTAACCAATCAATCCCTTGAATCACGTCAAATGAAAGTATTTTCAATGAAATAAGATTGACAGGTAAGGTAAGGGTATCAATTTAAACCAAACAAGACTTATAAACAGTGGATGTAATGAAGCTTTCTCTCAACGGAGTTTCAACCGAAAAGTCAAAGTCTAATTTCTCCGGAGTCAAATTTAATCGTTGAGCGCAAGTAGGAGAAATAAAAGAATTGGTAGAACCGGTATAAAATAAGGTATAGACTTCGCTAGAGTTTATGATAAGCTTACCCGTGATGACCTAGTTCGGGTTTCTTACTTTCTGGGAGGTCACAAAAAATGCTCTCCCTTACACCACCGGCTTTGAATTTTTTGGGACGACCTTTAGTGCCTCCACCCTAGCTGAACTTGTCTTCAGTGAACGACAAAATTGGGCTAGGTGACCTTCTCTTCCACAATTATAACACGCTTTGGATGACATCGCGCAGTTTGGACTGATATGTCCCTCCCCTCCGTATTTGAAGCATATGATAGGTGGTCATCCTTCTTCCTTAACCACGGTTGCTGGTGCTAACATCTTTCCATCATTGTTGAATCTCCTTTTCTTGAAATAACTATTTTACTGTCTTGGCCATGATTACCACCGAAGTGGTTACAATTTCTGGCATGTTGATTCCTTCCATGTTTGTTGTCACCGCTTCGATGACTGATACCACTGATATTTTCATGCTGCCGGCTGCTTTCTCTTGGTTGCGTTGACTCTTTACCGCACTCCAATAACTGAGCCCTATTTACAACATCTGAGTACAAACACAGTTTATGAGAAATAAGATATTGACGTATCTCCGGTTTCAAACCTCTTAAAAACATTCGTGTCATTCGCTTCTTATTATCGACCAAATGGGATGCAAACCGGGATAACTCCGCAAATTTAGCCTCGTATTGCGACACGGTCATATTATTTTGCTCCAACTTGATAAACTCCACCTCTTTCATGTGACGAATACTTTCGGGAAAGTACTTGTCGTTGAATAGCTCTTGGAACTTCTCCCAAGACATCTTGAGTGCGTCAGGCTGGGTACGTTTTACAGATTCCCACCAGTAATCTGCCTCTTCACGCAACATGAAGGTGGCGAAGGGAACCTTTTGCTCCTCGGAGCATCCCAAGAAATCAAATATCTCGGTGATCTGCTTTATCCACGTTTCCACCTTAAGTGGTTTTTGCTCTCCAAAAAACTCAGGTGGTCCCAGCTCCTTGAACTGTTTAGTGGTGACCGTTCGAGAGTTTCCAGTGTTTCCACCTGCATTTTGAACAGGAGCCGCTCTCGCCTTATGTTGTATAAATTGCATAAAGCCTCTGATAATTCCATCGTTCATCATTTGATCAGTGTTGTTATTTGCATGAGGATTGTCGCCTTCCTGATGCACATTATTCTGATCATTGATCTGTGGACACTCAACGGTCTCTTGTGCCCCATTGCTATTCTCAATATTCTCGGATGCCATTTTCAAATACTGCAACAAAATAAGGGTTATTTGACATGCAACATATTATCTCTATATTCTGACCAACCAATTAAATACCAAAAAATTTAGGTAGGTCATACTAGCAAAGAAATTCCCCGTTCTCTCCCCTCCTAGTTCTAGTCTCACATCTTAGCCAGGGATCATATCCCTAAGCTTTGATACCAAATGTTACGCCCTCAAAACAGGTATACATCACCTATTCTTGAGTCTCCAGATACATGGTACATAATTCAAATACAACTTAATAATACAACTATCGTGTACAATACGACAAAACATAAACTGTGAGTTTGAATACAAATATTGTCTACTACAGAGTATACAAACTCAAAAAGAGTCCTCATTACAAATATTATCACACTATTTCACAGAATAGTGAGAACTACTAATGCACCATCTAGGACCATCACTCCGTTCCTCGACTCATCCCACCTATATTCTCATTTTCTGAAGAAAATAGTGAAAGAAAGGGTGAGCTCAACTAGTCCAGTAAGAAATATTATGACTAAGATAATGCAGAATAAATTATCATTTACCTTAAACAGTGTTAAACTGATACAATATAACAAACATCAAGTTTAACTGCAGCGGAACAAGCAATCCATTAAACGAGTCAAGTAGAGAATAAAATCTACTATCTTTTATGATTTAAAAGGTTTTTCATCACTTTTATCGCTGGGACTCTGCTTAATAAATAATCCACATCATCAAATCACCCCTGCACTACGGCCAAGGATATTCTTTAGTATCACGACCACAATTATCCATGCACTACGGGCCAAGAATATTTGTGTATTCATTAATGGTCATGATTATGCCAACAACTGTCCATCAATGCACTACGGGCCAATGCGGACTTTTACTACATCATTTATAACATTACGGTCATGATTACACCGAAAAACCCCTGATCATAATCATACCAAGTCCATCTATACATTACAGGCCACAGATGACTTTCAAAAAAATAAAAAACATGTGGATGATGACAATGATATAAAAATTCAATAAAACAAGTTCAAGAATTAATTTATACAAGAACTAATAATGTCCAAATTATTAACATGATACTGCTCTATAGAGTAAAATTCAAGAATGCTCAGAAGAATATTTCCATGAAAAGATACTGGATGAAGCGCAATTATCAAGGATATTCCACTAATTTCATGGAGTATAGAAGTCAAAACTTTAACCAACTGAGTATAACAAGGAATGGAATAACAAAAGAAATCACTAGGCATGCGATAGACCGCACAGGCAGGTTATTCCAACAGAATAATAAATAACGGAATCAGGTCCGGCGTAAAATGCACAGACAGAATATTCTAACAAAATAATAAAGGCTGAACCAGGTCCGACGTAGAATGCACAGACAGGATGTTCCAACAGAATGATAAATAATGGAACAAGGTCTGGTGTAAACGCACAGACAGGATGTTCCAACAGAATGATAAAGAATGGAATAATAGTCCTCACAATTCTGTAAAATAGTGTGATAATAAATGTATTGAGGACTTATTATGAGTTTGAATACTATTTAGAAGATAATATTTGTATTAAAACTCACAGCTCATGTTGTATATTTAAGGTTGTATTTGTATTCTGTACCATGTATTTGGCGACTCAAAATAGGTGATGTATACCTATTTTGGGGGCGTCACAACAAATTCCTCTGAGCCAGATGGTATTATCAGAACATGTGCTGAAATGAGTCTCCTCTTGAGTTTTTGAAAACTCTTCTCACATTCCTCGCTCCAACCGAATTTTGTATCTTTCTGAGTCAGCTGAGTTAATGGAGTAGCGATTTGAGAAAATCCTTCCACGAATCTCCAATAATAACCAGCTAAGCCGAAGAAGCAACGTACTTCGGTCACTAATTTGGGTTGCTCCCAGCTTTGAATAGTTTCAATCTTTGTTGAGTCAACTGATATTCCATGACTTGACACTACGTGTGACGCCCCCAAAACAGGTATACATCACCTATTCATGAGTCGCCAGATACATGGTACAGAATTCAAATACAACTTAATAATACAACTGTCGTGTACAATACGACAAAACATAAACTGTGAGTTTGAATACAAATATTTTCTACTACAGAGTATACAAACTCAAAAAGAGTCCTCATTACAATTATTATCAAACTATTTTACAGAATAGTGAGGACTACTAATGCACCATCTAGGACCATCACTCCGTTCCCCGACTCGTCCCAGCTATATTCTCATTTCCCGAAGAGAACAGTGAAAGAAAGGGTGAGCTCAACTAGCCCAAAAAGAATATTATGACTAAGATAACGCAGAATAAATTATCATTAGCCTTAAACAGTGTTAAACTGATACAATATAACAAACATCAAGTTTAACTGCAGCGGAACAAGCAATCCGTTAAAAGAGTCAAGTAGGGAATAAAATCTACTATCTTTTATGATTTAAAAGGTTTTTCATCACTTTTATCGCTGGGACTCATCTCAATAAATAATCCACATCATCGAATCACCCCTGCACTACGGCCAAGGATATTCTTTAGTATCACGACCACAATTATCTATGCACTACGGGCCAGGAATATTTGTGTATTCATTAATGGTCATGATCATGCCAACAACTATCGATCAAAGAACTACGGGCCAATGACGACTTTTACCACATCATTTGTAACATTACGGTCATGATTACAACGAATAATCACTGGTCATAATCATACCAAGTCCATCTATGCACTACAGGCCACAGATGACTTTCAAAAAAATATAAACATGTGGATGATGACAATGATATAAGAATTTAATAAAACAAGTTCAAGAATTAATTTATACAGGAAATAATAATGTCCAAATTGTCAACATGATACTGCTTTGTAGAGTAAAATTCAAGAATGCTCAGAAGAATATTTTCATGAAAAGATACTGGATGAAGCGCAAATATCAAGGATATTCCACTAATTTCTTGGAGTATAGAAGTCAAAACTTTAACCAACTGAGTATAACAAGGAATGGAATAACAAAAGAAATCACCAGGCATGCGATAGACCGCACAAGCAGGTTATTCCAACAGAATAATAAATAACGGAATCAGGTCCGGCGTAAAACGCACAGACAGGATATTCCAACAGAATAATAAAGACGGAATCAGGTCCGGTGTAGAACGCACAGACAAGATGTTCCAATAGAATGATAAATAATGGAACCAGGTTCGGCGTAAATGCAGAGACAGGATTTTCCAACAGAATGATAAATAATGGAACCAGGTCCGGCGTAAACGCACAGACAGGATGTTCCAACAGAATGATAAAGAATGGAATAATAGAAGAATTTCACCAAGTATAGGGTAGCCCGCATATACAGGTTATTCCAATAGAATAATAAAGAATGGAATAACAGAAGTTCTCTTCATGGATAAGAAATAAATAATACTCCCTACCTTGGAAAAACTGGATACTGAAATAGTGAGGTAGCAGATTTCTCTTCTTCTTTCTCTCTATAATTTCTCTCTATAATAATCGCTCTAAAGCTTTTGTGAATTGTTGAGAAATGAAGGAAGAATGAGCTTCTATTTATAGGAAATTATAGTTTCGATAATTGCACGTTTTAGGGCTCAAAAAATTACAGTACAATACCTCCAACTTTTCTTTCATTTTTAATTTAGTCCTGCAAGTATTATCAAACTTGCACCACCTCCCCTAATAGTAAATAATGTGAATCAATAGTTTAATCATGTGAATCAATAGTATAATCATGTGAAAAATACAAATTACAGTATAGTACATCCATCTATACCTCTATTTTTAACTTAGTCATGCAAGTATTATCAATCTTGCACCAATTCCCCTAATAGTAAATAATGTGATTCAATATTACACACATGTGAACAAATAGTTATATAAGTATGTGAATTAGTAGCAATTAATTACTCATTTATCCGATAAATTACCCGATTTATCAATATAACCCCTAGACATCAATTATCATCGGAATAGATGTCGATTTCCACTAACACTAATAATTCTAACACAATGGAACTATCAAAATTCATTTTTAATCAACACAACTTATTCATCATTAATATTATAACTCACAATATTTAACAACCAGGTCGTTCCCAGGAAAGAGGGGGTTTTTTGATAAAGATTTCTCCTTATTGGCGTGCAATTAGGTGACCAAACCTCTCCTTGACAGAACTTCTAGACATTGTCAATATTGTAAATAATAATATGAATAACTTTGTCGTCTCAATTATTGATTTAATAATATAAAATATTATGCAAATGATACTGTGACAATAATTGAATTCATAATATAAGAGATATGATGCAGTAATTACTGTAACAATAATTGAGTATAACTGAGTGACTTCTCACGTAAGCATCAATAATCAATACCGTGTGCTACTATGCAACTACGCGTATTACTGTACTTTTAACACCGGGTGTTTCAACAGTTAACGGTAAAACTTCAGCCGTTATTTTCATAAAGAATTTTTGTCGTTTTCTCAATCCGGCAATAATTTTGTTGTGGTGGTCCACCAATGATTGTTCCGTTGTACGAATATTTTCTGTTAAAATGAATATTCCTCAACCAATCGAATATTATATAACAACTTGCGTACTTTGTAAAATTTGTAAATATTATCCACAACTATAACATTATATCAAATACACACCATAATATTCAAAAATATATTTCGAGAAAATTTAATCTTTATTCAAAAAGTTAGGGTCTTACAACCTCCCCTTCTTATGAAATTTCGTCCTCGAAATTAGGGTGCGTACCTGGTATGTCGAAGAGGTTAGGATATCTTGATTTCATCTTAGATTCTAACTCCCAGGTCATTTCTTCCACATCGTGGTTTCTCCACAAAACTTTGACTTGAGGTATAACCTTGGATCGTAGAATATGATCCTTTTATCCAAGATTTTAACAGGTAACTCTTCATACGTTAAATCTTCCTCTATCTCGTCTGGTTCTAATTCAATAATGTGGTTCGGGTCTTTCACATATTTACGTAACATAGATATGTGAAAAACGTTATGAACACGAGATATACAATGCGATAAAGCGAGTCTATACGTCACAGTTCCTACTCGATCGAGGATTAAAAATGGGCCAATTAATCGAGGGTTGAGCTTTCCTCTCTTTTTAAATCTCGTAACTCCCTTCCATGGAGCAACACGTAATAACACATGATCTCCAATATCGAATTCCACGTCCTTTCGATGAAGATCAACATAACTCTTTTGTCGATCTTGTGAGGTTTTTATATGTTGTCGGATCGTTTGAATCTTTTTCGTAGTCATACGTACCAACTCTGGTCCCAACAACGTTGCTTCACCCACCTCATCCCAGCATACTGGAGAACGACTGTGACGCCCCCAAAATAGGTATACAACACTCATTTTGAGTTGCCAAATACATGGTACTTAAAGCGAACTACAACTTCAATAATACAATTATCGTGCAAAATACGACAACACATACTGTGAGTTCCACGCTCAAATAAGTCCTCATTACAATTATTCAAATACTATTTTACAGAAATAGTGAGGACTGCTAAAACATCTTTTGAGAACCATCACTCCATACCCCGACTAGATCCTGCTATGTTCTCACCTCCTGAGAAGAAAAATGGAACAAAAAGGAAAAGGGTGAGCTCAACTAGCCCAGTAAAGAATATTATGACTAAGATAATATACAACAAATTATCATTAGTTTTTAACAGGAAAAAATCTGATAAAATATAATAGACAACAAGTTTTAGATCAACAACTGCAGCGGAAACAGCAATCCATTAGAAGAGTCAAGTAGAGAATGAGTTCTACTATCTTCTAAGATTTTATCCATGTAACAACAATCAATATACATCTTTAATCAATATTCATCTTTTGACTACAGACCAAAGATATTCATTTGTATCACCAGTTGGTCATGTTCATCTCAACACCTGTTCATCCTCGCACTACGGGCCAAAGATATTCATCAGTTAATCATTCATCTTTGCACTACAGGCCAAAGATATTCAGTAATATCGTCATTTAGGACTGAGGATAATGAAAAATATTTTAAAGAAAACGAATCCAGTGAGACAGAAGGACAAATAGTAAGGATTCGTATAACAGTTTATCCAAGATCAATAATACTCCATAATAACCAATTTTGAAGCAAAATTCAACAATAAAGATCAAAACATGGATACAATCAAAGATAGTAACCATAATAGACATCTTGGACAAAAAGAAGGAAATTTTATTTTTCGGTGATTAGTGTCGTATTCGTGATTAGTGTCGTATACGTGAATAGTAACTCCGACACAAAAAGTTCTAAATTTGATAAAAAAAATTCAAATCAATACTTCGGCATAATGATATTGAAGAAATAATATCATATATGAAGAAAATAACATCCCTTACCTCAAAATATCAGTACTTCTGATCGGAATATCGGTATAAGGCTGAAGGAAACTTTCACTGATGAATAGAAACTCACAAAGTATCTAAATACTCACAAAATACACTCAATAATCTAGAGAGAGAAAGAGAGAAAACTTGTTTCTGGTGTGATTTTCAATTCTAACTTAGCCCTCTATTTATAGGAAAATTTTAGCACGCCGAAGCAGACTTGACATGTAACCTGATGACTTTATCTGCTACTATTGCCACCCACCACATTTAAAATAAAATTCAGCACATTTCTTCATCAACCACAAGTGGGGTCCCACTCAATTCTAGAATTTTCTACCAAAATCATTTATAAACCTAATTTCCGAATCAGTCACCTTTAAAATTCATAATAAACCATACGTTCATTTTTAACGGTTCAAAATTTGTGGACATATACTAAACTCATATATGTATAACATATCCAAAAATCACAACGATCCAACGGTCGGATTAAAAATTATCACGCAATATATCTCAAAAATACTGGTTTAATTTTTAATACCTTCATTCCAACAAAAATACTGATAAAACACCTCAACATTAACTCTTTCATTTTTAACCACAATAAATATATCCAACATTTATATCCACATAAAATAAATATTTTCTTATCATATGAATCAATAATTAATTATTCACAAATAATATTACAGAATCACATTTATGACAACCAGGCCGTTCCCAGGAAAGAGAGGGCTTTCCAATAAGAATTTCTCCTTACTGGCGCGCAATTAGGTGACCAAACCTCTCCTTGATAGAACTTTCTAAATATTGTCAATAATGCTATCTAATAATATTATTCAAATAATATGATCTATTGATCTGATAATGGGAAATACTTTGCAGTGACAATTATTGAAACAATAATAATATAAAATATCAACGCAGCAATTATTGAATCAATAAAATAAAATATTGAACAGTAACTACTGTAACAATTATTGAGTAGTGCATTCTTACGTAAGGATCAATAATTCATCAATACTGTGCATCCACGCGTATTACTGTATTTTAACCACCGCGTGTTCCAACAGTGTTAACGGTAACAACGACGCCGTTATTTATAAAAACTCAAACTTGTCATTTCTTCATCCGACAGTTATTCTGTTATGGGGCCCACAAATGACTGTGTCGTCGTACGAATATTCCCCGACAACAAGAATATTCCACGACCAAACGAATATTCCCCGACAACAATGATTATTTTATAACAACTTGCTTATTTTGCAAAATTTGCACATTTCACCCATAACTAGAGAATTATATCAAATTAATACCTTATTATTCACAATAATAATTAGAGGAAATTCGATTTTATTTATAATAAGTTGGGGTCTTACAACCTCCCCTCCTTATGAAATTTCGTCCTCGAAATTGACATACGTACATGGTATTTTGAAAAGGTGAGGATACTTCGCTTTTATTTCTGATTCCAACTCCCAGGTCATCTCTTCAATAGCATGGTTTCTCCACAAAACCTTAACTTGTGGTATAACCTTGGTGCGTAGGACATGCTCTTTCCTATCCAAGATTTTAACAGGTACTTCTTCGTACGTTAAATCTTCAGCTATCTCGTCTAGCTCTAACACAATAATATGGTTCGGGTCTTTCACATATTTACGAAGCATGGATATGTGAAAAATATTATGAACACGAGACATACTTGGAGGTAATGCGAGTCTATAGGCCACATTTCCTATTCGGTCAAGAATCTCAAATGGACCAACAAATTATGGATTGAGCTTTCCTCTCTTTCCAAATCTTGTAACTCCCTTCCATGGAGCAACACATAACAATACATGATCCCCAATATTAAATTCCACGTCCTTTCGATGAAGATCAGCATAACTCTATTGTCGATCTTGTGAGGTTTGTATACGTTGTCGAATCATTTGGATCTTTTCTGTAGTCATGCATACTAATTCTGGTCCCAACAACGTTGCTTCTCCCACCTCGTCCCAGCATACTAGAGAACGATACTTTCGTCCATATAATGCCTCAAATGGATCCATGCCTATACTTGCTTGATAACTGTTGTCGTAGGAGAATTCCACCAGTGACAAGTACTTATCCCAACTTCCTTTAAAATCTAGGACACAAAGTCTTAATAGATCTTCAAGGGTTTGAATAGTCCTCTCTGATTGTCCGTCCGTTTGAGGATGGTATGCCGAACTAAATCGTAAATCTGTGCCCATAGCTTTCTGCAAGCTAACCCAAAATCGTGAAGTGAATCTTGGGTCACGATCCGAAACTATGGATAGGTATGCTATGAAATATCACAATCTCATTCATGTACATACTAGCAAGACGTTCAAGGGAATAAGTCTCTCGTATAGGCAAGAAATGGGAAGACTTGGTTAATCTATCAACAATAACCCAAATCGCATCTATGCCTTGAGAAACCTTGGGAAGACCCGTAACGAAATCCATAGTAATGTGTTCCTACTTCCATTCCAGAATCTCAAGTGGTTGTAATGGACCCTTTGGCACTTGATGCTCCGCCTTTACACATTGACAGGTTAAACACCTCGAGATAAACTCCGCGATCTCTCTCTTCATATTATTCCACCAAAATGTATGTTGAATATCATGATACATTTTGGTACTCCCAAGATGGATTGCAAATGGTGTGTTGTGTGCCTCCATCATGATTCTATGCTTCAAATCAGAGTCGTTAGGAACACAAAGTCTAGAGTTGAATCTAAGTATTCCTTCTTCATCGATTCTCGCTTCTGGAGTAGCTCATTCTTGCACTTTCTTCTTCATACGTATCAGCCCTAGGTCTGTAGCCTGAGCAACTTTAACTTTATCGATTAAAGTTGGTTCTACTCGTATATTCGCCATCATCACGTGGGTCCCTAAAGTCTTTAACTCAATCTCTATCCTTTGTAAATCGTACAAAATGGGTCTCTGTGTTAACAACATCGCACTCATACCCGCATACGATCTTTTACTTAATGCGTCAGCTACTACGTTTGCTTTTCCAGGATGGTATTGAATTGTATGATCATAATCTTTCAACAGCTCGTGTGACGCCCCCAAAATAGGTATACAACACCCATTCTGAGTCGTCAAAATACATGGTACAGAAACAGCTACAACTTTATTAATACAACATAAAAACTGTGAGTTTAAATACAAATATTGTCATCTAGACAATATCCACACTCAAATAAGTCCTCATTACAATTATTGATACACTATTTTATAAAATAGTGAAGACTACTAGAACCACTTCTAGAACCATCATTCCACACCCCGAATAGTACTCTCTACATTCTCGCCTCCTGAGAAAAAAAATGGAACAACAAGGAAAAGGGTGAGCTCAACTAGCCCAGTAAAGAACATTATGACTAAGATAATATATAACAAATTATCGTTAGTCCTCAACAGGGAAAAATTTAATAGAATACAATAGACAACCAGTTTTAAATCAACAAATGCAGCGGAAACAACAATTCATTAGAAGAGTTAAGTAGAGAATGCAAACTACTATATTCTATATATGAATATAAAAGTTCATCGTCGATATTTTATCCCTATAACATCAATCAATATATATCTGGAATCAAATATTCATCTTTGCACTACAGGCCAAAGATATTCATCAGTTGGTCATGTTCATCTAAACACCTATTCATCTTTGCACTACGGGCCAAAGATATTAATCAGTCGGTCATGTTCATCTCAACACCTGTTCATCTTTGCACTACGGGCCGAAGATATTCATCAAGAAATCATTCATCTTTGCACTACAGGCGAAAGATATTCAGTAATATCATCGTTTAGGACTGAGGATGATGAAAAATATTTTAAAGAAAACGAATCCTGTGAAGCAAAAGAACAAATATTAAGGATTCGTACTTTAAACAATTCTCATTCAAAAATACTTCATAAATAACCAGAGTGGGGTAAAATTCAAGAATGATCAAAACATGGATACAATCAAAGCTAGTGTTGGGAATAGATATTTTGGACGAAAAGAAGAAATTTCATTTTTCGGTGAATAGTACCGTATTCGTGAATAGTGTCGTATTCGTGAATAGTGCCGTATACGTGAATAGTGTCGTATACGTGAATAGTAACTCCGACACCAAAAGATAGAAATTTCACAAAAAACATCATCATGCTTCGTGAATAGTACTTATGAATAGTAACTCGTGAATAGTAACTCATGAATAATAACTTGTGAATAGTAACTCGTGAATAGTAACCCCGACATAAAAAAGTTCCAAATTTGATAAAAAGTTTCAAACAATATTTCGGCATAATGATATTGAAGAAATAATATCACATACGAAGAAAATAACATCCCTTACCTCAGAAAGAAGAGTACTTCTGACTGGAATACTGGATATAGTGCTGAAAGAACTTGCACCGTATAGCAATACTCAAAAGTACTAAAATACGCTCGATATTATAGAGAGAAAAAGAGAGAGAAATATGTAGTTTCTGGTGTGATTTCCAATTCTAACCTAAGCACCCTATTTATAGGAAAATGCTTAGAACACCAAAGTAGAAAATTGAATATAATATTAATATATATTATAAATTCCTTAGCCCACCTTCTTAGATCTGAACTCAGCTGATTTTGCACATGTTAATACAGCCCTTCAAGTAAAAAAATGTTTTTCTTCAAATAAATAACGAAAACTTCCAAAAATCAATTATTTCGGAACTCCGGAACTTTAATAATTCATAATAAATAGCCCTTTTATCAGAAAATTCGAATCTCACAATTTTTTATAGGAAATTCAATTTTCTACAACTTTGCAGAAGAAATTTTTTTCAAATTCCAAATAGAAATTGACCGAAATCCATAAACGGACGATTTTACATGCTATAATCAAATTTCAGTCAAGAAATGGGGTCCACAGACATGAAAAACATGTTTTAAATATTTTTGGTAACAAAAATACTCCTCCTCCTCATATACTCATATATCCCACATTCATTGTAAAAATATCATCATTATTATATTATTAAAATATAATAATATATTTAAATGATTTTTTTATCAGAAAAAGATAAAATATTAATTTTCTACAATTTGTCACTTTAAAAATTTTCTCCATCTATATCCACATAAAATTAATATTTTCCTCATCATATAAATCAATAATTAATTATTCACAAATAATATTACAGAATCACAGTATTGGCAACCAGGCCGTTCCTAAGAAAGAGGGAGCTTTCCAATAAAGATTTCTCCTTACTGGCGCGTAATTAGGTGACCAAACCTCTCCTTAAACAGAACTTTCTAGACATTGCCAATAATGTTATCTAATAATATTATTCAGATAATATGAATTATTGCTCCGATAATGAAAAATACTGTGTAGTGACAATTATTAAAATAACAGTAATATAAAAAAATCAACGCAACAATTATTGAATCAATAAAATAAAATACTGAACAGTAATTACTGTAATAATTATTGAGTAATGCCTTCTTACGTAAGAATCAATAATTGGTGTAATACCGTGTGCTACTGTGCAACAACGTGTATTACTGTGTTTTAACCACCGAGTATTCCAACAGTATTAACGGTAACAACTGCGTCGTTATTTATAAACAACTTATACTTATCGTTTTCTTCATCCAATCGCTTTTCGTTATGGGGTCCACACAAGGTTGCGCCGTCGTACGAATATTCCCCGCCAGCAAGAATATTCCACGACCAAACGAATATTCCCCGACAACAATGAATATTTTATAACCACTTGCTTATTTAAAATATTTGCGCATTTTACCCATAACTAACCACATTAATCAAATCAACCCTTACTATTTCAAAATGATAAATTGAGAAAATTAAATTTCAATTATTAATAATTTGGGGTCGTACAACCTCCCCTCCTTATGAAATTTCGTCCTCGAAATTGACGTACGTACCTGGTGTTTCGAAAAGATGAGGATACCTCACTTTCATTTCCATTTACAACTCCCAGGTCATTTCCTCAATAGCATGGTTTCTCCATAAAGCTTTAACTTTTGGTATGACCTTCGTGCGTAAGACATGCTCTTTCCTATCCAAAATCTTGACAGGTATCTCCTCGTACGTTAAATCTTCTGGTATCTCGTCTGGTTCTAACTCAATAATTTGGTTCGGGTCGTCCACACATTTACGTAACATCGATACGTAAAAAACGTTATGAACACGCGTCATACTTGGCGGTAAAACGAGTCTATAGGTCACAGTTCCTATTCGATCGAGGATTTCAAATGGACTAATAAATCGAAGGTTTGAGCTTTCCTCACATCGCCGATTCTCACTTTTGGAATAACAACTTCTTGCATCTTCTTCTTTATATTCATCAACTCCAAGTTTGTAGCTTGAGCATCTTTAAATATATCGATTAAAGTCGATTCTAATCGTATGTTCGCAGGTTCTTGGAATCTTTAACTCTATCTCCATCTTCTGTAAGTCATACGAAATGGGTATTTGTGTTAACAATATCGCACTCATAAACGCATACGATCTTTTGCTCAACGCGTTAGCTACCACGCTCGCTTTTCCAGGATGGTATGGTCAGAACATGTGCCGAAATGAGTCTCCTCTTGAGTTTTTCGAAGCTCTTCCCACATTCCTTGCTACATTCGAATTTTGTATCTCTACGAGTCAGCTACGTTAATGGAATAGCGATTCGAGAATATCCTTCAACGAATCACCGATAATAACCAACTAAGCCTAGAAAGGTACGTATTTCGATTACTGACTTAGGTTGCTCTCAACTGTGACTCATATCCCAACCTTGGATAGCACGTCACAATGACACCTATCAGTTTACTATCGCACAAATATGGCGTCCCCTACGGAGAGTCTGGCTTCGGTGCATTCCACAAAGGAAGTCGCCAGATAAAGGCTCGGGTACCAAATTCTATAGTTGAATTTATAACTCCTGAAGTTCAATAGGAGCAATGAGATTTTAGAAATAGGTTTTGTACCGGGTTCAAAATTGATACAAAATTAAATATCGCACTTTGGGAATACGCCAAGAAATTCTTTTGGAAATACATCAGGAAATTTACTAATAATAGAAATATCATTCAAATCTGACGTATTTTTGTTCAAGTCCATAACATGGGATAAGAAAATTGACATCCATTTTTCAATAAACGAATGACTTTATAGCTTGATATGAAAGTGTTTGACTTCAATGGTTTGGTTGCTTGAATTTGAATAACAGGTTACTTAGGAATATGAAAACTAACAACCTTACGAAAGCAATCAATTTTGGCATGATGAGTAGTTAATCAATCAATCCCCAAAATCACATCAAAAGCAAGTATCTTTAAAGAAATAAGGTCAACGGGTAATGTGATGGTGCCAACTTGGATCAAACAAGATTTATAAACAGTGGATGTGATGAAAGTTTCTCCTAACGGAGTTTCCACAGATAGGTCAAAGTCTAATTTCTCCGGAGTCAAGTTTAAACGTTGAGCACAAGCAGGAGAGATAAATGAATGGGTAGCACCGGTATCTAATAAGGTATAAACTTCATAAGAATTTATAATTAACTAACCCGTGCTAACTTCGTTCGGGTTCCTCGTATTTTGACCAGTCACGACAAACGCTCTTCCAGGAACCGTTGACTTTGACTTTTCTGGGACAGCCTTTTGAGTCACCATCCCCACTGGGCTTGGTTTCGCTACCGTACAATCTCGAGCAATATGTCATTCCTTTCCACAATTATAGCATACCTTGAACTGTTGTGGACAGTTTGGGCTGATGTGTCCCTCTTTTCCACATTTATAGCATACGACCGACGATCATTCTCCTCCCTTAAAACCAGTTGCTGCTGGTGCTGACGTCTTCGCAGTGTCATTGTTGAATCTCCTCTTTTTAAAATCTCCCCCCGACTCGCTTCTTATATTTTCATGACCACGATTACCACCAGAGTGGTTGTCGCTCTTGTCCATATTTTTCTTTCTCCACTGGTTATCATTGTTCTGATGACTGTTGTCACCAGTATGATCCTGGTTGTGATCTCTTGGTTGAACGTACTCGCTATCTCGCTCTAATAATTGAGCCCTGTTGACAACATCTGAATATAAAGAAAATTTATGAGAGATAAGATATTTCCGAATCTCGGGTTTTAAACCTCTCAGAAACATCCTCGTCATTCGTTCCTCATTCTCTACCAAATGAGGTACAAACCTGGATAACTCTGCGAACTTCGCCTAGTATTGGAACACCGTCATGTTATTTTGTTCTAGTCTAATAAACTCTACCTCTTTCATATGGCGAATACTTCTAGGAAAGTATTTTTCGTTGAAAAGTTTCTGAAACGTTTCCCAAGACATGCGGAGTACGGCAGGCTGAGTACGTTTCACTGACTCCCGCCAGTAATCCGCCTCGCCACGGAACAAAAAGGTGGCGAATGGAACCTTCTGTTCCTCCGTGCATCCCAAGACATCGAATATCTTGGTAATTTGCTTGACCCATGTTTCCGCCATGATCGGATCCGGCTTTCCCTTAAATTCTGGTGGTCCCAACTCTTTGAACTGCTTGGCCATGACAAGCCGCGCGTTGCTATCATTTCCACCCGTATTCTGTACACGAATCTCCCTCGTCTGGTTTTGCATGAACTGCAAAAAGCTTCTAAACATCCCGTCGTTCATCATCTGCTCAGTGGTGTTGTTTACAGGAGGAATATTGCCTTCCTGTTGCACGTTCCCTGGGTGGTGATTAAAGGTGTTTCCACGGTCTCATTAACTCCACCGTTAACATTCTCAGTCGACATTCTTAAATACTGCCATAAAATAAGGGTTAATTAAACAAATTAACAAATCACATAATACCCCTATATTTTGACCGACCAACAAATAAGCTTAGGTAGGACACACTAGCGAAGGATTTACTCGTTTCTCCCCTCTTAGTTCTATTCCCGATCTCCGCCAGAGATCATATCCCTAAGCTCTGATACCAACTGTGACGCCCCCAAAATAGGTGTACAACACCCATTCTGAGACGTCAAAATACATGGTACCGAAACAATTACAACTTTATTAATACAACATAAAAATTGTGAGTTTAAATACAAATATTGTCATCTAGACAATATCCACACTCAAATAAGTCCTCATTACAATTATTGATACAATATTTTACAAAATAGTGAGGACTACTACAACCACTTCTAAAACCATCATTCCACACCCCGACTAGTACTCGCTACATTCTTGCCTCCTGATAAGAAAAATGGAACAACAAGGAAAAGGGTGAGCTCAACTAGCCCAGTAAAGAACATTATGACTAAGATAATATAGAACAAATTATCGTTAGTCCTCAACAGGGAAAAATCTAATAGAATACAATAGACAACCAGTTTTAAATCAACAACTGCAGCGGAAACAACAATTCATTAGAAGAGTTAAGTAGATAATGCAAACTACTATCTTCTATATATGAATTTAAAAGTTCATCGTCGATATTTTATCCCTATAACATCAATCAATATATATCTGGAATTAAATATTCATCTTTGCACTACAGGCCAAAGATATTCATCAGTTGGTCATGTTCATCTAAACACCTGTTCATCTTTGCACTACGGGCCAAAGATATTAATCAGTCGGTCATGTTCATCTCAACACCTGTTCATCTTTGCACTACTGGCCAAAGATATTCATCAAGAAATCATTCATCTTTGCACTACAGGCGAAAGATAGTCAGTAATATCATCATTTAGGATTGAGGATGATGAAAAATATTTTAAAAAAAACGAATCCAGTGAAGCAAAAGAACAAATATTAAGGATTCTTACTTTAAACAATTCCCATTCAAAAATACTTCATAAATAACCAGAGTGGGATAAAATTTAAGAATGATCAAAACATGGATACAATCAAAGCTAGTGTCCAGAATAGATATTTTGGACGAAAAGAAGAAATTTTATTTTTTGGTGAATAGTGTCGTATTCGTGAATAGTGCCGTATACGAGAATAGTACCGTATACGTGAATAGTAACTCCGACACTAAAAGATAGAAATTTCACAAAAAACATCATCATGCTTCGTGAATAGTACTCGTGAATAGTAACTCATGAATTGTAACTCGTGAATAGTAACTCATGAATAGTAACTCGTGAATAGTAACCCCGACATAAAAAAGTTCTAAATTTGATAAAAAGTTCCAAACAATATTTTGGCATAATGATATTGAAGAAATAATATCACATACGAAGAAAATAACATCCCTTACCTCAGAAAGAATAGTACTTCTGACTGGAATACTGGATATAGTGCTGAAAGAACTTGCACCATATAGCAATACTCAAAGTACTAAAATACGCTCGATATTATAGAGAGAGTAAGAGAGAAATATGTAGTTTCTGGTGTGATTTTCAATTTTAACCTAAGCACCCTATTTATAGAAAAATGCTTAGAACACCAAAGTAGAAAATTGAATATAATATTAATATATATATATATATATATATATATATATTATAAATTCCTTAGCCCACCTTCTTAGATCTGAACTCAGCTAATTTTGCACATGTTAATGCAGCCCTTCAAGTAAAAAAATGTTTTTCTTCAAATAAATAACGAAAACTTCCAAAAACTAATTATTTCGGAACTCCGGAACTTCAATAATTCACAATAAATAGCCCTTTTATCAGAAAATTCGAATCTCGCGACTTTTTATAGGAAATTTAATTCTCTACAACTTTGCAGAAGAAATTTTTTCCAAATTCCAAACAGAAATTGACTGAAATCCATAAACGGGCAATTTTACAAACTATAATCAAATTTCAGTCAAGAAATGAGGTCCACAGACATGAAAAACATGTTTTAAATATTTTTGGTAACAAAAATACTCCTGCTCCACATATACTCATATATCCCACATTCATTTTAAAAATATCACCATTATTATATTATTAAAATATAATAATATATTTAAATGAATTTTTTATCAGAAAAAGATAAAATATTAATTTTCAACAATTTGTCACTTTAAAAATTTTCTCCATCTATATCCACATAAAATCAATATTTTCCTCATCATATAAATCAATAATTAATTATTCACAAATAATATTACAGAATCACAGTACTGGCAACCAGGCCGTTCCTAGGAAAGAGGAGGCTTTCCAATAAAGATTTCTCTTTACTGGCGCGCAATTAGATGACCAAACCTCTCCTTAAACAGAACTTTCTAGACATTGCCAATAATGTTATCTAATAATATTATTCAGATAATATGAATTATTGCTCCGATAATGAAAAATACTGTGTAATGACAATTATTGAAATAACAGAAATATAAAAAAATCAACGCAACAATTATTGAATCAATAAAATAAAATACTGAACAGTAATTACTGTAATAATTATTGTGTAATGCCTTCTTACGTAAGAATCAATAATTGGTGCAATATTGTGTGCTACTGTGCAACAACGCGTAATACTGTGTTTTAACAACATGGTATTCCAACAGTATTAATGGTAACAACTTTGCCGTTATTTATAAACAACTTATATTTATCGTTTTCTTCATCCAATCATTTTTTGTTATGGGGCCCACACAAGGCTGCGCCGTCGTACGAATATTCCCCGACGGCAAGAATATTCCACGACCAAACGAATATTCCCCGACAACAATGAATATTTTATAACCACTTGCTTATTTAAAATATTTGCGCATTTTACCCATAACTAACCACATTAATAAAATCAACCCTTACTATTTCAAAATGATAAATAGAGAAAATTAAATTTCAATTATTAATAATTTGGGGTCTTACAGCTCGAGCCAACGTCGTTGCCGCATGTTGAGTTCCTTTTGGGTGAAGAGATATTTGAGGCTATTATGATCCGTATAGATCTAACTTTCTCCCCATACAGGTAGTGTCTCCAGATTTTCAATGCAAAAACGACTGCTGCCAACTCTAGATCTTTAGTAGGATAATTTCTCTCATATTCTTTGAGTTGTCGTGAGGCATAGGCTATGACTTTCCCATGTTGCATGAAAACACATCCTAATCCTTTGCCTGAAGCATCGCTGTAGATAACAAATCCATCCAAACCAGATGGTATTGCCAGAACAGGTGCCCAAATGAGTCTCCTCTTGAGCTCTTGGAAACTCTTCTCGCATTCCTTGCTCCATACAAATTTTGTATCTTTCAGAGTCAACTGAGTTAACGGAGTAGCAATTCAAGAAAATCCTTTCACGAATCTTTGATAATAACCAGCTAAGCCCAGAAAGCTACGCACTTCGGTCACCAACTTTGGTTGCTCCCAACTTTGTACTGCTTCAATCTTCGCCGGGTCAACAGATACTCCATGTTTTGACACCACGTGCCCAAGGAATGCTACTTCCTCAAGCCAAAACTCGCATTTCTTTAGCTTGGCATAAAGCTTGTTTTCACGAAGCCTTTCAAGTATCAGCTTCAAATGGTGCTCATAATCTTCACAGCTTTTAGAATAGATGATGATGTCATCAATAAAGACAACCACGAATTAATCCAAATATTCCTTGAATACACGATTCATCATATCCATGAAAGCAGCTGGAGCATTAGTCAATCCAAAAGATATGACTAAGAATTCATAATGCCCATACCGAGTTCTGAAGGCGGTCTTTGGAATATCCTCAGTTTTAATCTTCAGCTGATGATATCCAGAACAAAGGTCAATCTTTGAAAAGAATTGTGCTCCTTGCAACTGGTCGAACATGTCATCAATGCGAGGTAACAGATACCTATTCGTGATGGTGACATGGTTCAATTCTCGGTAGTCAATACAAAGTCACATACTCCCATCTTTCTTCTTTACGAATAAAACAGGAGCACCCCAAGGAGATGTACTAGGACGAATGAAACCGATGTCTAATAACTCCTGTAGTTGGACTTTTAACTCCTAAAGTTCAATAGGAGCCATTCGATATGGGTTTTTAGAAATGGGTTTTGTACCCGGCTCAAGGTTAATAAAGAATTCAATATCACGTTCTAGGGGTAGACCGGGAAGTTCTTCAGGAAATACATCAAGAAATTCTCTAACAACAGAAATATTATTCAAATCTGACTTGTCTTTGTTTAAATCCATAACATAGGCTAAGAAAGCTTGACATCCGTTTTTCAATAAACGAATATCTTTATAACTTGATATGATAGTGACTGATTTTAGTGGTTTAGTTGTTTGAATTCGTATGACAGGTTGGTTAGGAATATAAAAACTAACAACCTTACGAAAATAATCAATTTTGGCATGATGAGTAGTTAACCAATCAATTCCTAAAATTACATTAAAAGCAAGTATCTTTAAAGATATAAGATCAACAGGTAATGTGATAGTGCCAACTTGGATCATGCAAGATTTATAAATTGCAGATGTAACGAAGGTTTCACCCTACGAAGTTTCAACAGATAAGTCAAAGTCCAATTTCTCCGGATTCAAGTTTAAACGTTGAGCATAAGCAGGAGAGATAAAAGAATGGGTAGAACCGGTATCTAGTAAGGTATAAACTTCGCAAGAGTTAAAGATTAGCTTACCCGTGATCACCTCGTTCGAGTTACTCATGTTTTGGCCAATCACGACAAACGCTCTTCCAGGAACTGCTGATTTCGACTTATCCGGGACAGCCCTTGGAGCCACCATCCATGTTGAACTTAGATTTGCTACAGAACAATCCCAAGCTATGTGGCCTTCCTTTCCACAGTTGTAACATACCTTGGATTGTTGTGAACAGTTTGGGCTGATATGTCCCTCTTTCCCGCATTTGTAACATCTAACTGGCGGTCGTTCTCCTCCCCTAGAATTTGTTGTTGGTGCTGGTGTTGCTGCTGATGTCTTTCCGTCATTGTTGAATCTTCTCTTTCTAAAATTTCAACTTGACTCACCTCTCTTATTATCATGGCCATGATGACCACCCGAGTGGTTACCACCTTTATTCGTATTTTTCCCTCCTCGTTGGTTATCATCGCTCTGATGACTGCTGTCCCCGGTATGACCCTGGTTATGGTCCCTCGTTTGCACATACTCATTATCTCGCTCTAATAATTGAACCCTGTTTACAACATCTGAATATAAAAAAATTTTATGAGATATAAGATATTGCCGAATCTCGGGCTTTAGACCTCTCAGAAACATCCTCGTCATTCATTCCTCATTTTCGACCAAATGAGGTGCAAACCTAGATAACTCTGCAAACTTCGCCTCATACTGGGATATCGTCATATTATTTTGTTCTAGTCTGATAAACTCTACCTCTTTCATATGACGAATACTTTCAGGAAAGTACTTGTCATTGAAAATTTTCTAAAATGTTTCCCAAGACATGTTGAGTGCAGCAGGCTGGGTACGCTTCACAGACTCCCACCAGTAGTCTGCCTCACCGCGGAACATAAAGGTGGCGAATGGAACCTTCTGTCCCTCCGTGCATCCCAAGACATCGAATA
Organism: Panax japonicus; assembly: GCA_020205505.1. Classification (NCBI taxonomy): domain Eukaryota; kingdom Viridiplantae; phylum Streptophyta; class Magnoliopsida; order Apiales; family Araliaceae; genus Panax; species Panax japonicus. Next base: position 78,093,229 of record CM035096.1, on the reverse strand, counting down.
TCTTGGTAATTTGCTTGACCCATGTTTCCGCCTTGATCAGATCCGGCTTTCCAATAAATTCTGGTGGTCCCAACTCCTTGAACTGCTTGGTTGGGACAGACCGCGCGTTGGTATCACTTCCACCCGTATTTTGTACACGAGTCTCCCTCGTCTGATTTTGCATGAACTGCAAAAAGCTCCTAAACATTCCATCATTCATCGTTTGCTCGGTAGTGTTGTTTACAGGAGGAATATTGTCTTCATGTTGTACGTTCTCCTGGTTTGTGACTAAAGGTTGTTCCATAGTCTCATACACTCTATTGTTAACGTTCTTAGCAGCCATTCTTAAATACTGCCATAAAACAAGGGTTAATTAAACAAATTAACATATCACATAATATCCCTATATTATGACTGACCAACAAATAAGCTTAGATAGGACATACTAGCGAAGAATTTACTCATCTCTCCCCTCCTAGTTCTATTCCCCGATCTCCGCTAGAGACCATATCCCTAAGCTTTGATACCAACTGTGACGCCCCCAAAATAGGTATACAACACCCATTCCGAGTTGTCAAATACATGATACATAGAGCAAACTACAACTTCAATAATACAATTGTCGTGCAAAATACGACAACACATACTGTGAGTTTAAATACAAATATTGTCTTCTAGACAATATACAAACTCAAATAAGTCCTCATTATAATTATTCAAACACTATTTTACAGAAATAGTGAGGACTGCTAAAACATCTTTCTAGAACCATCACTCCATACCCCGACTAGATCCTGCTATGTTCTCACCTCCTGAGAAGAAAAATGGAACAAAAAGGAAAAGGGTGAGCTCAACTAGCCTAGTAAAGAATATTATGACTAAGATAATATACAAAAAATTATCATTAGTTTTTAACAGGAAAAAATCTGATAAAATATAATAGACAACAAGTTTTAGATCAACAACTACAGTGAAAACATCAATCCATTAGAAGAGTCAAGTAGAGAATAAGTTCTACTATCTTCTAAGATTTAAAAGTCCATCATCAATTTTATCCCTGTAACAACAATCAATATACACCTTTAATCAATATTCATCTTTGCACTACAGGCCAAAGATATTCATTTGTATCACCAGTTGGTCATGTTCATCTCAACACTTGTTCATCTTCGCACTACGGGCCAAAGATATTCATCAGTTAATCATTCATCTTTGCACTACAGGCCAAAGATATTCAGTAATATCATCATTTAGAACTGAGGATGATGAAAAATATTTTAAATAAAATGAATCCAGTGAGACAGAAGGACAAATAGTAAGGATTCGTATAACAGTTTATCTAAGATCAATAATACTCCATAATAACCAATTTTGAAGCAAAATTCAAGAATAAATATCAAAACATGGATACAATCAAAGATAGTAACCATAATAGACATCTTGGACAAAAAGAAGAAAATTTTATTTTTCGGTGAATAGTGCCGTATTCGTGAATAGTGTCGTATACGTGAATAGTAACTCCGACACAAAAAGTTCTAAATTTGATAAAAAAATTCAGATCAATACTTCGGCATAATGATATTGAAGAAATAATATCATATATGAAGAAAATAACATCCCTTACCTCAAAATATCAGTACTTCTGATCGAAATATCGGTATAAGGCTGAAGGAAACTTGCACTGATGAATAGAAACTCACAAAGTATCTAAATACTCACAAAATACACTCAATAATCTAGAGAGAGAAAAAGAGAAAACTTGTTTCTGGTGTGATATTCAATTCTAACTTAGCCCTCTATTTATAGGAAAATGTTAGCACGCCGAAGTAGACTTGACCTGCAACCTGATGGCTTTTCATGCTACTATTGCCACCCACCACATTTGAAATAAAATTCAGCATATCTCTTCACCAACCACAAGTGGGGCCCACTCAATTCTAGAATTTTAAATCAAAATTATTTATAAACCTAATTTCCAAATCAGTCACCTCTTAAAATTCATAACAAATCATACGTTCATTTTTGACGGTTCAAAATTTGTGGACATATACTCAACTTATATATGTATAACATATCCAAAAATCACAATGATCCAACGGTCGGATTAAAAATTATAACTCAAGCAATATATCTCAAAAATACTGGTTTAAATTTTAATACTTTTATTCCGACAAAAATACTGATAAAACACCTCAACATTAACTCTTTCATTTTTAACCACAATAAATATATCCAACATTTATATCCACATAAAATAAATATTTTCTTATCATATGAATTAATAATTAATTATTCACAAATAATATTACATAATCACATTTATGACAACCAGGCAGTTCCCAGGAAAGAGGGGGCTTTCCAATAAGAATTTCTCCTTACTGGCGCGCAATTAGTTGACCAAACCTCTCCTTGATAGAACTTTCTAGACATTGCCAATAATGCTATCTAATAATATTATTCAAATAATATGAATTATTGATCTGATAATGGGAAATACTGTGCAGTGACAATTATTGAAACAACAATAATATAAAATATCAACGCAGCAATTATTGAATTAATAAAATAAAATATTGAACAGTAACTACTGTAACAATTATTGAGTAGTGCCTTCTTACGTAAGGATCAATAATTCATCAATACTGTGCATCCACGCGTATTACTGTATTTTAGCCACTGGGTATTACAACAGAGTTAACGGTAACAAATACGCAGTTATTTATAAAAACTCAAACTTGTCGTTTTCTTCATCTGACAATTATTCAATTATGGGGCCCACAAATGACTGCGCCGTCGTATGAATATTCTCCGACAACAAAAATATTCCACGACCAAACGAATATTCCCCACTAATAATGATTATTTTATAACCACTTGCTTATTTTGCAAAATTTGTACATTCCACCCATAACCAGAGAATTATATCAAATTAATACCTTATTATTTACAATAATAATTAGAGGAAATTCAATTTTATTTATAATAAGTTGGGGTCTTACAACGACACTTTCTTCCATACAACGCCTCAAATGGAGCCATGCCAATACTTGCTTTATAACTATTGTTGTAGGAAAACTCCACCAATGGTAGGAACTTATCCCAACTTCCCTTGAAGTCAAGGACACAAAGTCTTAATAGATCTTCAAGAGTTTGAATGGTCCTCTCCGACTATCTGTCCGTCTGAGGATGATATGCCGAGCTAAATCGTAAATCCGTGCCCATAGCTTTTTGTAAACTAACCCAAAATCTTGAAGTGAATATTGGGTCTCGATCAGAAACTATGGATATTGGCATACCATGCAGTCTTACAATCTCATTTATGTACATACGAGCAAGACGTTCAAGTGTATAAGTTTCTCGTATAGGTAGGAAATGAGTAGACTTGGTCAATCTATCAACAATGACCCAAATTGCATCTATGCCTTGAGAAACCTTGGGAAGACTAGTAACGAAATCCATGGTAATGTGTTCCCACTTCCATTCTGGAATTTCAAGTGGTTGCAAAGGACCTTTTGGTACTTGATGCTCCGCCTTGACTTGTTGACAAGTTAAACACCTTGAGATAAATTCTGTTATCTCTCTCTTCATATTGCTCCACCAAAATGTATGACGAAGATCGCAATACATTTTGGTACTCCCAGGATGGATTGCAAACGGTGTGTTGTGCGCCTCCATCATGATTTTATACTTTAAATCAGGGTTGTTAGAACTCGCATTTCTTCAACTTGGCACATAGCTTGTTTTCACGAAGCTTTTGGAGTATCAGCCTCAAGTGTTGCTCATAATCTTCATGGCTTTTGGAATATATGAGGATGTCATCAATAAAGACGACCACAAAATAATCCAAATATTCCTTGAATACTCGGTTCATCATATCCATGAAGGTAGCAGGAGCATTAGTCAATCCAAAGGACATGACTAGGAATTCATAATGCATATACCGAGTTCTGAAAGCCGTCTTTGGAATTTCATCGGTTCTAATCTTTAATTGATGATATCCTGAATGAAGATCAATCTTTAAAAAGAATTTGGCGCCTTGAAACTGGTCAAACAGGTCATCAATACGTGGCAATGGGTATCTATTTTTGATGGTGACATGATTCAACTCCCGATAATCAATACAAAGTCGCATACTCCCATCTTTCTTCTTCCCGAATAGAACAGGAGCACCCTAAGGAGACGTACTAGGACGAATGAAACCAATGTCTAACAATTCCTGCAACTGGGTCTTTAACTTCTGAAGTTCAATAGGAGCCATTCGATATGGGGCTTTGGAAATGGGTTTTGTACCGGGTTCAAGGTCGATACAAAATTCAATTTCACGCTCTGGGGGTAGGCCAGAAAGTTCTTCGGGAAATACGTCAGGAAATTTATTAACAACAGAAATATCATTCAAAACTGACGTATTTTTGTTTAGTTCCGTGACATGAGCTAAGAAAGGTTGACATCTATTTTTCAATAAACGAATAGCTTTATGGCTTAAAATGACATTGATTGATTTAAATGGTTTAGTTGTTTGAATTCGCATAATAGGTTGGTTAGGAATATTAAAACTAACAACCTTACGAAAATAATTAATTTTTGCATGATGAGTAGTTAACCAATCAATCCCTAGAATTACGTCAAATGCAAGTAATTTCAATGAAATAAGATCGACAGGTAATGTGAGGGTACCAATTTGAACCAAACAAGACTTATAAACAGTGGATGTAATGAAGGTTTCTCCCAACGGAGTTTCAACCGATAAGTTAAAGTCTAATTTCTCCGGAGTCAAATTTAATCGTTGAGCGCAAGTAGGAGAAATAAAAGAATGAGTAGAACCGGTATCAAATAAGGTATAGACTTCGCTAGAGTTTATGATAAGCTTACCCGTGATGACCTCATTCGGGTTCTTTACTTTCTAGGAGGTCACAACAAATGCTCTACCTTGCACCACCAGCTTTGACTTTTTTGGGACGGCCTTTGGTGCCTCCTCCCTAGTTGAACTTGTCTTTGGTGAACGACAAAATCGGGCTAAGTGACCTTCTCTTCCACAATTATAACACGCTTTGGATGGCATCGCGCAGTTTGGACTGATATGTCCCTTCCCTCCGCATTTGAATCATATGATAGGTGGTCGTTCTCCTTCCTTAACCACGGTTGCTGGTGCTGACATCTTTCCATCATTATTGAATCTCTTTTTCTTGAAATATCCATTTTTACTGTCTTGGCCATGATTACCACCGAAGTGGTTACCATTTCTAGCATGTTGATTCCCTCCACGTTTGTTGTCACCGCTTCGATGACTGATACCACTGGTATTTTCATGTTGCCGACTGCTTTCTCTTGGTTGCGTTGACTCGTTACCGCGCTCCAATAACTGAGCCCTATTTATAACATCTGAGTACAAACACAGTTTATGAGAAATAAGATATTGACGTATCTCCGGTTTTAAATCTCTTAAAAACATTCGTGTCATTCGCTCCTCATTATCGACCAAATAGGATGTAAACCGGATAACTCTGCAAATTTAGCCTCGTATTGCGACACGGTCATATTATTTTTCTCTAACTTGATAAACTCCACCTCTTTCATGTGACGAATACTTTCGGGGAAGTACTTGTCGTTGAATAGCTCTTGGAACTTCTCCCACGACATCTTGAGTGCGCCAGGCTGGGTACGATTTACAGATTCCCACCAGTAATCTGCCTCTTCATGCAATATGAAGGTGCCGAAGGAAACCTTTTGCTCCTCGGAGCATCCCAAGACATCAAATATCTTGGTGATCTACTTTTACCACGCTTTCGCCTTAAGTGGTTTTGGCTCTCCAATGAACTCAGGTGGTCCCAGCTCCTTGAACTATTTAGCGGTGACCGTTCGAGAGTTTCCAGTGTTTCCACCTGCATTTTGAACAGGAGCCGGTCTCGCCTGATGTTGTATGAATTACATAAAGCCTCTGAACATTCCATCGTTCATCATTTGGTCAGTGTTGTTGTTTGCATGAGGATTGTCGCCTTCCTGATGCACATTATTCTGATTGTTGATCTGTGGAGACTCAACGGTCTCTTGTGCCCCATTGCTATTCTCAATATTCTCGGATGCCATTTTCAAATACTGCTACAAAACAAGGGTTAATTGACATGCAACATATTATCTCTATACTCTGACCAACCAATTAAATACCAAAAAATTTAGGTAGGTCATACTAGCGAAGGAATTCCCCGTCTCTTCCCTCCTAGTTCTAGTCTCACATCTTAGCCATGGATCATATCCCTAAGCTTTGATACTAACTGTGATGCCCCCAAAACAGGTATACATCACCTATTCTTGAGTCACCAGATACATGGTACAGAATTCAAATACAACTTAATAATACAACTGTCGTGTACAATACGACAAAACATAAACTGTGAGTTTGAATACAAATATTGTCTACTAGAGAGTATTCAAACTCAAAAAGAGTCCTCATTACAATTATTATCACACTATTTCACATAATAGTGAGGACTACTAATGCACCATCTAGGACCATCACTCCGTTCCCCGACTCGTCCCAGCTATATTCTCATTTCCTGAAGAGAACAGTGAAAGAAAGGGTGAGCTCAACTAGCCCAGTAAGAAATATTACGACTAAGATAATGCAGAATAAATTATCATTAGCCTTAAACAGTGTTAAACTGATACAATATAACAAACATCAAGTTTAACTGCAGCGGAACAAATAATCCATTAAAAGAGTCAAGTAGAGAATAAAATCTACTCTCTTTTATGATTTAAAAGGTTTTTCATCACTTTTATCGCTGGGACTTAGCTTAATAAATAATCCACATCATCGAATCACCCCTGCACTACGGCCAATGATATTCTTTAGTATCACGACCACAATTATCCATGCACTACGGGCCAAGAATATTTATTTATTCATTAATGGTCATGATCATGCCAACAACTGTCCATCAATGCATTATGGGCCATGAGGACTTTTACCACATCATTTGTAACATTACGGTCATGATTACACCGAATAATCACTAGTCATAATCATACCAAGTCCATCTATGAACTAAAGGCCATAGATGACTTTCAAAAAAATATAAACATGAGGATGATGACAATGATATAAGAATTCAATAAACAAGTTCAAGAATTAATTTATACAGGAACTAATAATGTCCAAATTGTCAACATGATACTGCTTTGTAGAGTAAAATTCAAGAATGCTCAGAAGAATATTTCCATGAAAAGATACTGGATGAAGCGTAAATATCAAGGATATTCCACTAATTTCATGGAGTATAGAAGTCAAAACTTTAACCAACTGAGTATAACAAGGAATGGAATAATAAAAGAAATCACCAGGCATGCGATAGACCGCACAGGCAGGTTATTCCAACAGAATAATAAATAACAGAATCAGGTCCGGCGTAAAACGAACAAACAGGATATTCCAACAGAATAATAAAAACGAAACCAGGTCCGGCGTAGAACGCACAGACATGATGTTCCAACAGAATGATAAATAATGGAACCAGGTCCGGCGTAAACGTACAGACAAGATGTTCCAACAGAATGATAAATAATGGAACCAGGTCCGGCGTAAATGCACAGACAGGATGTTCCAACAGAATGATAGAGAATGGAATAACATAAGAATTTCACCAAGTATAGGGTAGCCCGCGTATACAGGTTATTCCAATAGAATAATAAAGAATGAAATAACAGAAGTTCTCTTCATGGATAAGAAAGAAATAATACTCCCTACCTTGGAAAAACTGGATACTGGAATAGTGAGGTAGCAGACATCTTTTCTTCTTTCTCTCTATAATTTTTCTCTATAATAATCGCTCTAAAGCTTTTGTGAATTGGTGAGAAATGAAGGAAGAATGAGCTTCTATTTATAGGAAATATAGTTTCGATAATTGCACGTTTTGGGGCTCAAAAAATTACAGTACAATACCTCTAACTTTCTTTCATTTTTAATTTAGTCCTGCAAGTATTATCAAACTTGTACCACCTCCCCCTAATAGTAAATAATGTGAATCAATAGTTCAATCATGTGAATCAATAGTATAATCATTTGAAAATATGAATTACAGTATAGTACCTCCATTTATACCTCCATTTTTAACTCAGTCATGCAAGTATTATCAATCTTGCACCAACTCCCCTAATAGTAAATAATGTGATTCAATAGTACACACATGTTTAACAAATAGTTATATAAGTATGTGAATTAGTAGCAATTAATTACTTATTTATCCGATAAATTACCTGATTTATCAATATAACCCATAGACATCAATTATCATCGGAATAGATGTCGATTTCCACTAACACTAATAATCCCAACACAATGGAACTATTAAAATTCATTTTTTAATCAACACAACTTATTCATCATTAATATTATAACTCATAATATTTAACAATCAGGTCGTTCCCAGGAAAGAGGGGGCTTTCCGATAAGGATTTCTCCTATTGGCGCGCATTAGGTGACCAAACCTCTCCTTGACAGAACTTCTAGACATTGTCAATATTGCAAATAATATATGAATAACTTTGTCATCTCAATTATTGATTAATAATATAAAATATTATGTAAATGATATTGTGACAATATGAATCAATAATATGAGAGATATGATGCAGCAATTACTGTATCAATAATTGAGTATAACTGAGTGACTTCTCACGTAAGCATCAATAATCAATACCGTGTGCTACTATGCAACCACGCGTAATACTGTACTTTTAACACCAGGTGTTTCAACAGTTAACGGTAAAACTTCCGCCGTTATTTTCATAAGTATTTTTGTCGTTTTCCTCAATCCGATAATAATTTCGTTGTGGGGTCCACCAATGATTGTACCGTTGTACGAATATTCCCTGTTAAAATGAATATTTCCCGACCAATCGAATATTATATAATAACTTGCGTACTTTGCAAAATTTATAAATATTACCCACAACTATAACATTATATCAATAACACCAATACAATAATTTTAAAATATTTCGAGAAAATTTAATCTTTATTCAAAAAGTTGGGGCTTACACTGGGGGTAGGTCAGGAAGTTCTTCAGGGAATACGTCAAGAAATTTATTAACAATTGAAATATCATTCAAAATTGACGTATTTTTGTTTAGATCCGTGACATGAGCTAAGAAAGCTTGACATCCGTTTCACACCATAACACAAACATAATTTGAAAAATGAGTAGATGGGGGTCTAGATAATATACGAATTTCCACAAATACTTCATAAAAATCACCTCAATATTTTTAACAACATTTATCATAATTATTATAATTTACAATTAATCGACCAGGTCGTTCTCAGGAAAGAGGGGGCTTTAATAAGGATTTTCTCTATTGGCGCGCAATTAGGTGACCAAATCTCTCATTGGCAGAACTTCTAGACATCGTTAATATTGCAAATAATAATATTAATAACTTTGTTATCTCAATTATTTATTTAATAAGTATAAAATATCGACAATAATTGAACAAAACTGAGTGACTTCTCACGTAAGCCTCAATAATCAATATACCGTGTGCTACTATGCAACCACGCGTATTATTGTAACTTTACTACCCGGGTAGTTTAACAGTTAACGGTAAAACTTCCGCCGTTATTTTATAAAAATATTTTTGTCGTTTTCCTCAATCCGACAATAATTTCGTTGTGGGGTTCACCAATGATTGTGCCATTGTACGAATATTCCTTGTTTAAACGAATATTCCCCCGACCAATCGAATATTATATAACAACTTTGCGTACTTTGCAAAATTTATAATATTACCACAATTATAACATTATATCAAATTCAATTCCATAATATTCAAAAAATTATAATTATAGAAAAATCATCTTTGTTTATAAAAGTTTGGGGTCAGTATTGATCTTATAATTTAAAAACCGAGGTAGTATAATTTTTCTTAAAAATTAGTTCAATGTGTAAAGTTAATTATGAAACATTGTATAATGATAGTGAGGTTAATAGTTTTAAAGTATTATTGTTTTGGGACCATTGAGAGTATATTGGACATTGAAATATTAAAAATTTATAAATTAAAAATATTATATTTTTATAAGTGGATCCCTCATGTGTGCTGCACGTGCATATTAGTGCTAATATATATACTCTATATATATTATTGAGTCAATTAACAATGGCTCAAGTACAACTTTTTTATATAAATTAAAAAGAATAAAAAAATTCAAATCTACAGCAGTAGAATCCACATAAGTACAATATAATTATCGCTTTTTAAAAAAAGTAATGGACTTTAATTCAGTAATTTTAAAAGTAAATAAACTCTACATAATATTTTAAATTTTAATTATACATAATATTTAAATTTTAATTTTGTAATTTTGAATTTGGGTCATTTATATAATATTTAATGTAATTATATCCTTAATATAATTATTTATTTGTTATTTAATCTTTCAGTTAATACTCGTTCAAAAGATATTGATGTGTACTTTTTCTGTGTATGTGGATGCTTAAGTGGACATTAACAAATTTTAACTTACACATCAGCAAAAATCAACACGTAGGCAAGTTTTTATCGAAATGCAGAAGATGAACAATTTTAACTTGCATATAAAAAATATAAAAACACATCTGCAATTTTTAACGCTTGCCAACGAAAAATATGAAAATAAAAATAATAGTTAAATAATGTAAGTAAATTAAAATTCAAATAAAAAATCCACTTTAAAAAACTAAATAAATAATTCAGAACAAATTATTTTATTTTATCTTATTTGAGAATCATGAAATATTAAAATACTAATATAATCATAGACATTAAAAATAAAATTTTTAAAAAAGAAATTGATATTTCCGTATCAATATTGTGATATTTCCACACAAATGACCCATATTAGTCAATATATATTTATATATAAGTTATACGTGTGGAAATATCAAATATCAGTTTCCTAAAAAAATGTAGAGGTAGACCTGACAAACATGGTCGGGCTGTTGGCAGCTCAGACAAAAAACAACCCATATTTGGTGGGCTGAAAAAGTCAAGTCCAAATCCCATTTTTTTGACCGGCAAGCCGGGCTGACCTGCAGGCCTGGACTGAGTTATGATCAAATTTAACACATTTTGGCCTTAGCCTAAACGGGTCGGGCCATTTACAGCCAGACCAAACGATCCAAATTTTGATGGGTCCTTAATACTAATATACAACAATTAAAAAGTATTTACAAAAACAAAATATCAATAAAATAATTATAAAAATAATGCAACACAATATTACGTTGCTAAAATTACTGTCATTAACTCCTACACGTCAGTTACCAGACTTTTATATTTTCAACCAACCGATCAACAATTCACGCTAATGAAGAAAACAAGCAACTTTCAGATCCGAAAAAACAGAGCAACGACAGATCGAAGAAGACGACTTCTCCAACGGCGATGCAACTCTGAGATCGGATAATATCGAAGAAGATCAACAGCACTTCAAGATCAACAACAACTCCAAGATTAGTAACCAACCTCGATATGTAACAAAGTTGATTGTTGATTGTTGATTGATTCGTTATAGATTTGTATACTGAGGTATTTGAGTTAAAAGTTTATATGCTATAGTTACCCTATGGTTACTATATACTCGTATATTGGTTACCTTTCTTAAGTTTTTCGGCTCTTTAATTAGTCACAAAGTCAGTATACTGACTGTTTGATTTCGAAATGCATGTAAAAATATGTTTTATATTCTGGTTACTAAGTACATATAAATTGGTTACTATTTATTAGTGATTTGGTTACTGTATAATGTTTATTAGTTGCTGTATACTTTAAATGTATATTCTACTGATTTTTTTATATTGATGGTTACTTATTAAATACATTGGTTACCTTTTCTGGCAACTGTTGGATCTTTAGTACATATTGATGTTTTTTATATTCTGGTTACTAATAGATTATGTTGGTTACTGTCTAATCTAAATTTGGTTACTGTATAATGTTGTCAAGTTGGAGTGTCGAATTTTGGCGTTTCGAGCCTGATTTCATTGGAAACGAATCAACGATTATGTAAAAATTACATGTAAAAATTTGGTTTATTTCTGGTTACTAAGATTATGTAGTTTGGTTATTGTCTAATATTGATTTGGGTGTACTTATAATGTTTATTCAGTTGTCAGACAGTGGAGACTGACATAACCAATACACAAATTTAATTGTTTACATGAATATATAATTATTTAATGTTGTAATCATTAATCACATGGTTGGTAACATTTTGATGGTGTACAGTAACCAAAATTGATGTTGATTAACAAAGGCATTATACTGACTGTTTTGATAACAAAATGCATGAACAAAATGTTTTATATTTTGGTTACTAAGTACATAGAAATTGGTTACTGATTATTATGATTTGGTTACTGTATATATTTATTTGGTTACTGTATACTTTAAATGTATATTTTTTTGATATTTTTATATTGATGGTTACTTATTAAATACATTGGTTACCTTCCTGAAACAGTTAAATCTTTAAGTACATATTGATATTTTTATATTGTTTGTTTTTGCTGTAAAATGCATGAAAAAATATGTTTTATGTTATGGATACTAGTAAATATATGTTGGTTACTGTTCTAATCTGGATTTGGTTAGTATATATGCTGACTTGTTTACTGTGTAATTTACCATGGTTACTACATAATATTACTGTGTTTTATACTGATTTTTTTATATTGATGGTTACTGATTACTACATTGTTACCTTCATACACCTGTTAGTCTTTAATTTGTAACAAAGTCATTACTGATTATTTGGTTGTAAAATGAATGTAAAAGTATTTTTTTATAATCTTTGGCTACTAATTACATATATCTTGGTTACTGTATAATATGTATTTAGATATTGTAAAGTGTTTATTTGGTTACTCTATAATGTTATTGAGTTTTTATAATTAGTTCTTTTATATTGGTGGTTATTTATTGACTACATTGGTTACCTTCATACAACAGTTAATCTGATTATATATATTGGTTATTGTATACTATTTAATTGGTTACAATATAATGTTTATTTGGTTGCAGTGACAATTTGACAATTTTGTCAAGTTTGAAGTGTCAGATTTTGACGTTTTCGGAGCCTAATTTTATTGGAAACGGATCAACGATCAAAGTCACAAGCTTTGCTGGTGAACTGCAGGGGTTTTTGGTCAATTCCATCATTTAGACCTTCAAATTGCATGTAAAAATGTGGTTTATATTCTGGTTACTAAGATTATGTAATTTGGTTACTGTCTATTATTAATTTGGTTACTTTACAAATGTTTATTCAGTTGTTAGACAATTGAGACTGACAATAACCAATACAATAAATTTAATTGTTTATAGAAATATATAATTATTTATTGTTAGTAACCATTAACCACATAGTTGGTAACATTTTTGATGATGTACAGTATCCAAAATTAATGTTGATTAATATTTTAATTTTGATTCCATCATGAGTTGTCAATATAAAGTAAACATATACATTGAACAATTACTAATTATTCTGAAACATTTTTATGATTATCCATCTAAAATAAAATGGTTACCTCTATATTCATATTTAGTTACCAACTGGCATGTACCATTTCGAAATAACTTTATAACTACGTAATTTAAAAATATCCATCAGCTAGATAAATGTGAAACCCTCACATTTACATTAAACACTTGATAACTGTTCTAATATAAGTTTTTAATTATTTGGTTACTAACAAAAATTAAAATGGTTACCCTTATATGCAGGTTTGGATACCAACTGCACATCTCAAACTATTTTATTTTAATATGAGATCTATAAATGACTATCATATATATAAATGAGAACTCTTAATTGAAGTTTCTTATTCCATCATGATGACATAATATAAATAAAATATATACATTTACACTTTATAACAGTCCTCATACAAACTTATAATTATAATAAAACAGTAACCACATAATTATATGATAGTAACCAGAACATGTTTTAAATGGTAACCAAAACAGAAAGATCGTGTAATGAAACCCAGTTTAGGCAATCCATGTATACTAAACAATTACATATTAATCAGAATAAAAAATAAAAATAACCAAAATCCTACATTGAGGACACAATGATAGTAGCCAAACCATAAGATAACAGTAACTAAAACATAATAAAGAAGTAACCAAATAGTTATATAAAAGTAACCAGAACATGTTTTAATGGTAAACAAAATAGAAACAACCTGTATATCAAACCCAGTTTAGGCAACCTATGTATACTCTCACAGTACATTAACATTTGATATATGTCATGATACAAGCTTGTAACTATCTGGTTACTACCAAAAAATAAAATGGTTACCCTTCTATGCATGTTTGGTTACCAACTGCACCTTTCAAACAATATATCAGACACAACTTAGAAGTAACAAATACGAACCAACAAATAATGTCAAATAATTGATAATATAATCAAATATATAATCCCATTTACATAAGCTCCAATAAACATTACATACTTACTAACCATAACAAATGGTTATGGATATCCAACAAAAACCAAAGTACGAAACACTATTCAGAAGGACAAGACAACAACAACCGAACTAATCAAAATTTGTTACAAATCTTCCTGAAACTTTAGCTTTTTGGTTGCTGCTACTTTCTTCTTCATGACTGCTCTCATTCTCTAGAAAAGACTTCTGCATTATGTATGAACCTGTGGGAGGAAGAGAAATACCTTGGAATTAGTGAATAGAGAACCCATTAACCATAGGTATCATATCATAATATAATATTATCCATACCATAATAAAGCAGTGACCAAAAAATTATATTATATAATCTAATTGTAACCAAAATACAAACCATTTTATGTAGTAAACAAACAGTTATATATAATATTAACCAAAACATAATTTAATTTAAAGGTCACCAAAATAAAAATATGTATACCAAAATATATACTAAAGAAGTAACCAAACAGTTATGTGATGGTAACCAAACCATGTTTTAATGGTAACCAACACATAAATAACATGTAGACCAAACACAATTTAGTCAACCAATGTATACTATGCAAATACATTGTAACCAAAACAACATATAAAAGTAACCAAAAACCCAATTAAAAGAAAAAGAATGGTATCCAAATCATAAGTTAAAAGTAACAAAAAATATATTCATGAAGTAACCAAACAGTTATATGTTAGTAACCAAAACATATATTAATGGTAACCAATACATAAACAACATATAGACCGAACACCAGTTTAGTCAACCCGTATATATTAAGCAAATACATGGTAACCAGAACAACAAAAAACAGTAACCAAAATCCCAACTCAAGGAAAAAAAAATAGAATCCAAATGAAAAACTAACAGTAACCAAAAACAAACTAAAGGAAGTAACCAAATATTTATATAAAAGTAACCAAAACATATAAAAATGGTAACTAATACATAAACAACATGTACACCAAAATCAGTTTAGTCAACGCATGTATACTAAGCAAATACATGGTAACCATACAACATAAAAAAGTAACAAAAATACCAAATCAAGGTAACAAAAATGGTATCCGAATCACAAGCTAACAGTAACCAAAATATAATGCAGATGTAACCAAACAGTATATGATAGTATACTATTTTTTATTGCTTGACGTAGCTACTACGTAAGCATTACATCAAGCCCCCCAAAAATTGGTCTTGTGTCAGTATATGATGCAAAGTAAAATGGCAAAATGAAGATGAGACAATCATGATCATTCAAAAGCAGACTATATATGTTAAGAGCCTAAACAATTTGAAAATAATTATCCACTTAGCAAATATTATGTTGTTAATGATGTCTATCACAAATAACCCAGTCATGGAGATAGAGAAAAAATCCATTCAACAAAAAAAATTAACATAAACAGAATGTCGCCAGAAGTACAGACTCATAGTATGACAACATCACTTCAACATACCACATGGTAGGTTCCAAAAGGAGGCGGTTCTACCAAAGCAAGAACTCCATCGTCTGAATAAGTAGATTCAGTCCGTTGACGACGAGTGGCTTCAAGAGGAGAGAGAGAAGTAGTAAGGGCGGAGAGAGAGAAACCGAACGAGAATTAAGGGCGGAGAGAGAGAGACCGAACGTGAAAGAAATATTTGAGTAAGATGGAAACTAATTTGGCAGCCCATTAATACTAATCTCTTAATTTAAGGACTCCTAATTGTATTAATATTGTAAATAAATATGATGAAATATCATATTTATATAATTATTTTATGAAAGTATGATTATTGTAATTATTTTTAAAAATGTACTATAATATGTAATTAACCCAATTTTGATAGGTTAAAAATAAAGCCCAAAACTCGTTTTTAACGGATAAATCGGGCTAGTCCACGGACTTGAGCCAATTTTGTCCGGTGTACGTAGAGCAATAGAGGGATAAAGGAGAGTTAGGTGGGTAGGTGGGTAGATGCGGAAATGGAATCTGATATGATACACATTATGTAGCTAATGATTTCACGCCACGTGAACATCTAGGGATTCTCTAATCTAACATTTGGGCCTACATTATTGTAGTTATTCGAAAAAAAATATCGAATTATTATTGCCACCTATGTTTATATGGAATTGTATATTATTGTAAAATTGACTTATTATATTAAATACTTTGTTAAAATATTATTTATCATAATCATTCATAAAATGCACATTTAAAAAATTTAGAGTCCTTTTACGAAGACAGTTTTTTGGGATCGAAAAATTGGATCGCTAAATTTTTTTATTTTATTTTTTAATTTTTAAAAAATTTATAATATTTATTTTAACTCAAATTTTTACAGAATTCAATTTTTTGCATGTATTCAAATTACACATAAATCATTGAATTCCGTCAAAATTTGAAATTAAAGTACAATATTTATAAATTTTTTGGACACCAAAGAAAAAATAAATTGAACCAGTCCAATTTTATAAAGAGATACTTTATTTCTTTTATAAAATGTCTAAGCTGACTTTTGTATCAAGTAGCCACACTAGGGTGCGAGGTGCATTTGGTTATTAACCGAACCGAACAAGCAAATTCGGTTATAACCACAATCCGAAATATCCTATTTTAGCTACATCCGAACAAATACCCCGAAAGTTGTAATAACGGCGAATACCGAATAACCGAATTGGTTATATTCTGTATTCGGGTAATAAACCGAATTTAAACAATACGCATATTCCATAAACAGTGATAGTCAGAAGCAGTGCTTTAAGGTAGAGGAAAAGTAACCATTTATTGCCATACTACCAAAATACAATGGACATCACACAAAACTACCAGTATAAGGTCAGAGCATTTTTTTCATTTATGGCATCCAATTAATCATTCTCTCTCTCCACCGTCAGAAACTTCCCAAATTCCTTCCTCAACACTTCCTCCTCGTTCTCTCTCCGCCCCCTCAAGCTCCAAAGTCCATACCCACTCAACGAAACTCATAATAAGAATCTCCCCCACCGCCACCTCTAAAATCTCTGCCACCATCTCAGTCGGCAACAAACTCCCAAAATCCACTTTCTCCTACTTCGATTCCAGACACCACCGTCTCTGATCTCACCAAATCTGAGAGAAGATCTGAGATCTGAGACCACCACCGTCTCCGACCACCACCTCCTAATCGACCACCACCGTCTCCGACCTCACCAAATTTGAGAGAAGATCTGAGATCTGAGACCACCACCGTCTCCGACCACCACCTCCTAATCGAGATCTAAGAGTTCGAACGACGAGATGAGATCTGAGAGAAATCGAGATTTGAGATCTGAGAGAAATTGAGATTTGAGAAAGGATCTGAGAGTTCGAACTAGCGTGCTTTGTTGATTGTTCAGACTTAGAGTAGGAAGGTCTGAGAGTTCGAACGAGTAGAAAGGATATGAGAGTTCGAACTAGCATGCTTCGGTTATATAAATATTTCACCTTTACAAAGTGTTGTTCGGTTATTCGGTTAAACCGAATAACCCAAAACTAATATCCGGACAAACTAACCGAAAATCGTACAAAAATTCGGATATAACCGAAATAGTAAAAATAACCGAATTGCCAGAATATTTCGGTTAAATTATTTCGATTTTTCGGTTTTTTCGGTTATACCCGTTTTTTGCTCAGTCCTAGCCACAACCGTTCTATACACGAAAGAATAACTTTAGAAATTAGAATATATATCAAACATAATAAAATAAAATAAAAAGTTGCTATATACATATGTATATATTATTTTCTCTTATTTAAATTTATAAGATAATTATTAATTTTTAAAATACTTTTAAACTAAAAATTGATACTTTCTCCGTCCCTTTTTATAAAGAGATATTTATTTTTTTTTATATTTTTTTTGTATATTTCAAGAAAGCATTAAATGCTTAATTTTTCATATCACCCTTATAATTACAGGCTAATTTGTTTTTGTCTAATCTTTCCGATAAATTTATATGCATAACCTTAAAATGTCAATTAAAAATGAACAGAAGGAGTATGATTTATTGGCAATGAAATGATAAATCGTACAATTAATAATTATTTTTTATAATTAACAATATTTATCATCGTATTGACTAAAATTTAATAAATTTGAATGAATTTATAATTTAAATTTATCTTAAATTAACTTTTAAAATTTACTAATATTTTTTTATTTAATAACATAGAAAATATTAGGTTTGTTAAGAAAGTATATTTCCTTACTTAATAGAATAATAACAAAATTAACTTGTAAATATTGAGATAAAAAATTTAATTTAGTAAAGAAAAATATGGATATATTATTGTAAAATTTAAAACCAATAAATTAAATCCATTTATTCTAATTAAGGGAACTTTATGTGTAGGGATGCGACAAGGAGAACTAATTGTATAAGCATTCAAATCTGGGGGTGGAACCTTTCTTGGAGTTCGTCAAAAGGTTCTTTTTGTATATTCTCACCGTTATATAATACATGACGTTTAAAATTGTGCACAAAAATTAAAAAAATAATTATAATATTAAATATAATATTAATTGTTTATAATAATTTTTACTATATATTTATGTCATATTCTCTCATCCATAATATTTTTTCATGAAGGATAATTTTGGAAAAATTGTGACTAATTCTCTTAGATTATATAAAACGTCAAATAATTTGAGAAAAAAAAATCATGTAAAACGTCATATATTATTGGACGAAGGGACTATTTGTTTTGCACACGTATTAAGACATTTAAATGTTTGCGAAAAAGTTAAATTTTTTATTTCTATAAATAAATAAAAAAAATGGCCCTTCTTTTTCAACTATGAGTACCATTCGTGTTAAAGAATGAGTAAAATT
Source organism: Panax japonicus (assembly GCA_020205505.1). Lineage (NCBI taxonomy): Eukaryota > Viridiplantae > Streptophyta > Magnoliopsida > Apiales > Araliaceae > Panax > Panax japonicus. The sequence goes on along the minus strand of CM035096.1, from coordinate 78,073,911 downwards.
AAAATTAAGAAAAGTAAGAAAGACATGAGTAATTTTTCAA